>JAYESA010000016.1:135795402-136189450 GCA_036927795.1 Iris macrosiphon | reverse complement strand
ATGATGATGATAGCTTACTAGAGGTGATGTCTGTCATGGGCCGGATTGATTATCTGGAAATATTTATATAGGCCATTGTTCTTGATATCGCAAAAAAGTCTCTTTTTGTTCACCCACCCAAATTAGTGCAGACGTTCAATTACCGCACGTCATTTTTATTCAACCTAAAATTACTCAGAGAATGGTTTTTATCCAACATCTATACTAGTTTTGACCACTAATTTGATATGTGGCAATCATTGAGTGGAAGGAAGTATATTCACCCTTCGTTTTGGTAGGTGAACAAAAACGCAAAATACTTTTAGGTTGACACTGGTTAGAAGACAACACAATTTATTATAAGAAATATACCCTCTCTTTTTTTTTATTCCTACTTTTTTTCTCTTCTAATCCTAAACCTCGTAGCAATTGCCGACAGATGATGAGAACCAACAGATCTATACAATCAAGATATATAAAACTCCATAATTTGAAATTAGGTTTTTTTATTCTTATTTTTTCTTTTAATTTCTTATGTTTCATGTCTAAGGCATATTTTGTTATGTTTTTCTAGTAGAAAATCCACTACGATACAACTTTTGAAATTTTGAATTCCATTCAATAATATTAATTTCGGAGCATAAATTTTGTCAGTGCTGAGTATGCAATATACTTGGTTGCCAAAATTTTAGTAGTCATCGTATATAGTCAAGAGTGTCAAAATTTTGAAAGTCCTGAAGGTAAAAATTATCGACTTGTGGATTGCTAAAATTTTGATAGTCCTAATACATTGCATGACTACTAAAATTTTAGTAAAATTTGATTATGTTTAATTTGGAGAATAAAAGTTAAAAAAAAATTGTCTCCTCCCAATAATACTGAACATTTATATATGTTTTTTTTTATCATATTTCTAAATTCTATGTAAGTTCTCTCTAAAAAAAAATAAACTCTCTAAGTCAACATTCATATTCTTAATAAGTTAATTATGATTTATGGATACCAGATACCTGTGCCAAATAATATTCATGATACAACCTTAATTTTTTTTATTCGATCATTGATTACAGTAGCTAATCTAGTCTCCAAAATTAGGGATGACTGAACTTTAGGTATAGCTTGAGCAACATGAGAACACTAGCATAACACTGCCTAAAATATTATTTTTAAAAAAAAATTATTTATCGCTTAATTGTTACATACTTCAAATTCAAACTAAAGGATAAAATATAACTAAGGAAACATTTTAAAAAAATTAAAAAAAAAATTCAAATATTTGGACAGGCTACAGCCCGACGTGCCTAAGGGGAGGTCCGCCTCTGTTTGATTAGTTTATTGATCCGTCGGCCTAACAACGTGGACTCTTACTTAGAGCATATCCAATCCTATTGTCTTGTAATATGTTGTGATTCTTATGTGACATGAGGCACAAGACAATGTATTTTTTTAGGTGACAGGACTATATTTGCAAAAGATAACGAAGTACAAAAGTCCTCTCCAATACAAAAGTATTGAGATACTTATGTCTTTCGAACTTCTAAGATTTTTTCTTCTTTTTCTTTTTATTATAATATGTTTATTCATAATTGATGATATGGAAATAAAAATATTGTCAAGTGCATTGTTTAGAGCTATACAATTAATTTTACAGTGTCTTTTATAACTTTTATCAAGTAAGCTTCACAATTTACTTGACAATTGTATTGAAGAATAATTTTTAAATAAATTTTTGACATTCCTATGTGGCAACAACTTATTTTCCAAAGTCATAATAGGATTGGAGATGTTCTTACTAGCTTCTAATCATCTTTCAAGTGTTTTATTTAGAAAGTTGAGCGCAATCGATTTTGGATTCCGTCGTCTTCATAGGAAAAAAAAAAAAAGAAGCTTTCAACCTTACAATAAGGGCATGTTTGGTACTTTGAAAGTAAGATAAAGTTTCACTTTTCTGCATATGCATTCAACAAAACTACTTTCAACGTTTGGTTGACGTTGTAACTATGTTAAAAAGTGAAGGACTTTTAACAAAATTTAGTTTTCTGACTCCTCACTTTTGCCATTTTCATTTACAATCTATTTGTGGAGGAACTCGTTGCAATTCGGTAGATCTAGAAGGTTTTGTTGTTGGAATTAGTTTTCATATTCTTGCAACTTGGTGGATCTGAAAGATTTTATCCAGATAAAAAAATTGTGAAATTTGACAGTTACGGAGGACAAAATGGTGTCTAATCAAACACTATTGGTAACTCAAAATAAAATGTATATGAGTACTGCTATTTTGACCGTCCCCAAAGGGAAATTGTGTTGGTCTGCGCTGTAGCGTCTCGTTCTCCCGCAGCGGAGAGCGCGGCTAAGAAACACAAGACGGTATCGTTCGATCGGGATAGATTGAATTAAGAACTCGTCCTCGTTATGGATTTGTTTCTTCGGAATCGATTCCCATATTCAGTGGACCGCGCCCCAAGGATCGGCTTAGCGGCAGAGTTAGGAGGGACCTCTCCGCTGCTATCTTTTATTTCCTCGGTTTTCGATGTCGCTTGTTGCTTTCGTGCTTTGAGTTGGTTTTGGGGATTTGCTTGTTTTCCTTGAACGGTTTCGATGGTTTTCATTATTTTCGTTCATTGACTTGCACTTCTATTCCGAGATTGGAAAGAGAGGAAGAAGTATTAATCGAGCTGTTCGTGTGCAGGTGAACGAGCAGTAGGCGGCTTGCGAGCGGAGTCGTGAAGCGCCTCTTTCCTTCTCCTTCCATAATCTAAGTGAGTGGCTACCAACCCGATTAGCTAGCCCTGCTTCCAAGCTTCACAGCTAATAATCTGCATTCTCCTTTGCCCGATCAAACGATACCAAGTAATAATAAAAGAAACCAAGATAAAAGAGAATAGACTTGGTTATATGCTTGTCAATAAACTTCACGAACGGATACTTAAATGCATGCTTGTTCGCTTGGGAAAAATCATTGCTTGTCTTGTACATTGCTTGTCTTGTCTTGTACATTGCTTGTCTTGTACTCTTGTCGTCTCAAAAGCATGAACTGTTAACTAAGTAAACATATTGTTCGATCATGGACAACTTGTGCACAAGGTCATTGGTTCCTGTGGACGGTCGCTGGGGCACTGGCACCGATCCGGTCCGAACGGAATCCCTATTGTATAGTCCATTGTGCTGGACGGAGTGGCATGTAGCGCTCCTTGTTCATTCGCTGCATACCATTCCCGCCAGTGACTATTGTCCATTGTGGCATCACGCCAAGTGATCTCTTGTATATTTAAACCTGTTGCATACTAACTTGTGTCTCCGTGGCAGGGAAGGCATGGTAAGTATTGTGCAGGTAATTCAGACGGTCAGGTAAAATCCACCGAACGGTGGCACGTTCATTTCAGTAAATTCTGTATGCTGCTTACTTGTAAATGAACTAAGGCAAGATAGAAACCCACAAATATGCATGCTTCATTAAAACAACGTGTTGATTGGTATAGTCAGGCTAGCTCGCCTTCACCAGCATGTTTCGATATGCTGACCCTCGTTGAAACAGGTTCTCCGCACTAAGACGAACCGAGCGAGGAGCCGAAGTCGTCTTTCCGATCCAGTCCAGCTGTTGGCGCATCTTCACCGCGCCCCCGAAGCATTTTGGAGTCAGGAGCCTGCAACTCTTCATACACAAATGCAGCTCCGTGGCAAAGCCGTCCTCCAGCCTGGAGGTCTATACATTTTGAAGTTATAAAGGGATGTAATGTACAGGACTGCTATCTCATTTTGAGTCATCTCTTTGTAAGCCGTTCGGCATATTAGCTAACTCGTTCAAGAGTTTGTAATAGATGTTCATTATCAATAAAGAGAACTTTTCCATGTTTCAAATCTGTGTTTCAATTTATCTGCGTACTCTGAATATGTGCTTGCTATGCAAATCATTAAAGCCTTGTGCGGGCGCAACCCCAGGCCCGCACGACGGTCGCGACTCGGGGGACGCCTCGGGGCGTGACATGCGCCCACGTGACCGTCAGTCATTGGCTCCCTCCTCCCGAGTGGATCCGAACTATTTAAACTATTTTATAAATTATATATCCATAATAAATTATATCCATAATAAATATCCATAATAAATTATAATTAAAATATATTTAAACTATTTTATAATAATATTAAAAAATATTATTTTATGTACAACGCACATGTATTTATTAGTGTATATGTGTGTGTAATACGATAAATACAATATCATCATTGTGGAATTTAAAAATAAAGGTTTCCGTACTTTGGAATATGGTAGTTGAAATCAAATATAGAACGATAAATACAACCAATATGGTTTGTGGTATCTAAATAAGAAGGCAAATTATAAGGGCACTACAACTTTTACTTGGGACTAGTCCAGGATTGGGACTAGCCCATTAATGAACAAAGTTTACTCACACTAGCCCATTAGTTTGCTCATACTAGCCCACTTTGAAACCCTTCTTCCCAAACACTCCTAAACCCTCCCCACCCCACCGGAGCCCTCCCCCCTCCCGCCGTCCTCCTCCGCCTCCTCCCCCGTCCTCCACCGCAGCCTCCCGTCGCCGCGCCTCCCGTCGTCGCGCCTCCCGTCGTCGTCGCCTTCAAAACAAAAAAAAATTGAAAAAAATAGAAGAATTGTCAAAATTTGACATATATGTTGATTTTTAGGACTGTCCAAATTTTGACAGTCCTACCAATTGGAAGTACTGTCAAAATTTTGACAGTCCTAAAAATTCAACATATATTTTTAGGACTGTCAAACTTTTGACAGTCCTACCAAATAGAATTTTTAGGGATATTTTAAATAATTGGAAGGACTGTCAAAAGTTTGACAGTCCTAAAAAATTGTTAAACAATTGGAAGTATTCTGTCAAATAATTGGAAGGACTGTCAAAATTGGAACTTTTGACTGTCAAACAATTGGAAGGACTGTCAAAAGTTTTGACTGTCAAACAATCAAAACTTGTTAAAGTATTCTGTTATTTAAAATAGTAAATTTATTATTGGTACATTAAATATTTAGTTAAAGTATTCTGTTATTTAAAATAGTAAATTTATTATTGGTACATTAAATATTTTGTTAAAAAAAAACCAAAAGTAAAATTTGGAGTTCGAAACATCGTTTTTTTTGCGATTTTAAAAATTTGGGAAGTCCGTCAAACGGTAAAACCGTTTATCCCGAAGTACTTTTCCATACGGTCATTTTGGCACAAACTGGAGCTTGTTTCGATCTCCCAGTCAAAAGTTATGATACTTTAAAGTTTTATATTTTATATTTTTGCCTGTAATATGTACGTCTTACTTCGGATGAAAATTCTCTCTACACGAATTGTGTTACTCTCGTCGAAAACATACAAATAGACCTATTGTGTGACGAAACAGATTTGAAAACAAATAGTTATGACCGTTTTAAGTCTGATCGACGGCAGACGTAATATTCGTACGGTAGATTTTTTTTTTTTTGGTTCAATGATAACATATTTTATTTTGGATGTTAAACTAAATAAAAAAAATTAAAATCCAAAACTAACTAAATAGAAATAAACTTAAAAAAAATCATGACAATTAAAATGAGGACTGTCAAAATTTTGACAGTCCTCATTGTTTGTGGGACTGTCAAAATCCTGACAGTACTAATTTTATATAAAATTTTCAGTAGGTTAAAATTAGGACTGTCAAAATTTTGACAGTCCTTCCAAGTGGTAGGACTGTCAAAATTTTGACAGTCCTGATTTTAACAGTCCCGAGTTTGGGCTAGCCCCAACTAAATTTCGTAATGGCAAACTTATAATTTTTTGTAAATTTTTAATGGGCTAGCCCCGAGTAAAATGTGCAGTGCCCTCATAATTTGCCTTTCTTTATTAATCGGTGCACCGCTTAGAATAGATACTCCGTCGGAACAGTTTTAACTATACTATTCCCGGGCTAAAATAATAGGATTGGTATTTGGACCCGCCCCGCAACCCGCGAATTTTTTTTTTTTTTTTTATATATATATATAGTTACATCGTATATAGTACTAAAATAATAGATATAAAAATAATAAAATTTACTTTTTTTTGTGTGTGTACATCATGCGCCCTATATGAATGTATGTTATGTTGAAGAAATAATATGATCGATGTCCTAACTAGTAACAATAAATGGTTTTTTTGTACTGATAAAGTACGTAATATTTTATATCTATTAAATCTATTTTTGGTATGTCCACATTTTATAGTACATTTAGGAATTTGTTCAGGAAGAATATTTTACTTATTTAACTTTCCAACATTCTTTTAATGTTTAGAACTAAAAGGATTGGAAAAAAAAAATTTGCAGAAAAATATTAGTCAGTATAGAACTTGGATAAATGTCGGCCAACAACAGAGATCTACCTTCGGAAGACAACGAGATTTTTTTAGATCTGGATACCGTGGGCTATTATGATTTTGAGCCGAATCAGAAACTGACCTCGAACCACAAAGGACAATAGTAGCAATATAATAAAAAAATGCATCACGCTACACGTGTAGCCTCGACAACCACACAAATTATACGGCAGAGACAATGCACAAAAGATGCACATGAGCTAATTACAACGCGTCTCAGTGTCTTGTTTACCATTCTTCTTCTTTACTTGAAACGCAAACACTCGTTAATATACGTTTCTTGTTATTAATGATGGTTTGTGTGCAATTCCATTGTTAAGAAAATGTTAAAATTTTTAAGTCGATAAGACTATCTAGTTAGATAGTAGTAGTTTCACCAACAACATAAAATTTATAGTAACAGTAATAAATAAAAAATAGTTAACACAATGTGCTCCGAGCTCTCATAATAATCCATTTAATTGCCTTTTTTTACTCGATTCAAACCTAATCTAATACAACTTAGATTTTGATATAATCTAATACAATATTTAAATTCTAATATAACTCACAGCTTAAATATAATTTTGATTTTGATCTCATTCAGATTAAAAATTATAATTTCAAGAGTATATTTTCTTTATAGATTCGCAGGAGTTATGCTGTTGATCCGACCCGACCCGATAGCAGTTTTTTTTTTTTTGCAAGAATAGCAGCCTTTTTGTTGTCATTTTTGTCGGAGGAGATTGTTCCGGAGGGATAGGTAACATGTTATTACGCTAAATAAAGCGGGTCTCCTTTCTCTTCCTCCTCCTCTACTGACAATTGCCATGTCCATTGTCATGGGGAATAAATAAATTTATTCCAATTTTAGATTAATAAAGTATAAGAAGAAGAAGGAGAAGAAGAAGAGTAGTTCTACTTGGGGAATAAACCGCGTCGAGAGATATGTTCACGACATCGACACGCACCGGAGGGTCCGTCGGTTCTTCATAGGCTACAGCCTACAGCTTAACTTCTTGCTTAGACCTACCGATCGCGATTATTTGAAATTTGTAAGCCGCGAAGGTTTGTGTAGATCATGATGAACCGCGTCGAGAGACGATGTGGTAATTGCTATCAATTAAGACGTAAGATGATCAAAGTGAAAAAATAAAGTATATATTTTTTTTGGGATCCATTTGCTAGAGAGAATGTAATATGTATTGATTGCTCAATTAAAAAAATTTGACATTCACTTTGATTTCACTTGATACTTGGATCAGGACTACGTGATCGTGTATATAGATCCTGATTGGCGGAGACGTACCATGTGTAACTTCTGTATGTGTAGAATATATCTGAAAAATAATATTTACATTTTTTTTTCCTTCTTATTTTCTTTGTTTCAGATTAATATTCTGCTCTAGGGTTGGTACATGTGACAAAATGCATTTCGGGAGGAACTCACGCTCGGAACCTAGAAGGTCCTCTTATTGCTCCTCGCCGACCATCGTCGTGTTTGTCGCTCTTTGCCTGGTCGGTGTATGGATGCTTAGTTCGTCAACCGTTGAGGTGTCCCCATCAGAGAAACAGCAACTATCTCACACTGATGGTAAGCCAATTACGGATAGTAATGGTGGCGTTAACGAAGGTGCAAAGGTAGGGGATGTTAACAACAATTTCGGCACTGGGACTGTAGAATTTCCTACAGTCCCATATAGATTTAGGACTGTAGGAAAATCGACAGTCCTATATATATTAAGGGCTGTTGGATTGTCTACAGTCCTAAATTTATATAGGACTGTAGGCATTTCAACAGTCCTAAAAAATTAGGACTGTTGAAAATTCTGCAGTCCTGTATACTTACAGGACTGTAGAAATTGCTACAGTCCTCAATGTAAAATTCAATTATTATGTTAAAATAGAAATTAATTTTTGTCTGTATATATTAATTTTTGTCTTATAGTCATGCCACTGGAAAGGACATTGTGGATGAAGATATGAGAAGACACCCTACTGCGTCGATGCGTAAGGAACGCACAGTTTCGCGTACTATTGAACCAGGCGTCACTATCCGCGAGGCCGAGGCACGCCATGAAGTGAGGAAACGTCGATTGACGAAGAAGACTGCCCTTCGTTCGAAGAGACGTGCTCCTCCTAGTTCTTCCGGTTCTTCCTCCTCCGATTAGGACATGCCAAATGTTCCAAATCGGCCTACTGATGGTTCAGGATCTTCTCAGCCTGCAGATAGTCCTGTCGAGAGTCTTCCACAAACTCTCGAAAACCGGACTACTGATGGTTCATGACCTTCTGAGCAGGCAGATAGTCCAGTCGACACTCGTCCAAACGGTTGCTCTATGTTACCGTCGATCGAAAACCATATTGCATACCAAATATGGAACAATCCGGTAAGTACATTACGTTATGATAAATTTATATATAGTTGTAAGTTCAAAGTTCATTTTACATAGAGGTATAATTTCATCCAATTGTTGACTTTTCATGAGAGTGATCATATATTGACGGTGATCAACCACGGAAAAAAATGCAATACATGGAGGTATAAATTATTGGGAGATGATGTGAAGGCAAAAATCAGTCCCACCGGTCTACAATATTTGGGTAGCTACTCATATACGACGGTGGATAATGCACTGATTTCAGCATTTGTAGAACGGTGGCATCCAGAAACCAACACTTTCCATCTACCTAATGGGGAGTTGACGATTACCCTTGATGACGTCCATCATATATTGGGACTTAGGGTTGATGGTCGTCCCATGATGAATCATACTTTTGATGAGTCGAGCATCAACTATTACGACAATATTGTGGATCATGTATCATGGTGTCTGGGAGTTGATTCCACTAGTTTTACTAGTCTTCGAGAATTCAAGAAGTCCTACGGACTTCCTCTAAAATATTTGGAGGAGATATTCGCTGAGCCGGCCCCCGAAATTGATAATAGCGAAAATGTGGCCCGCGGTTATATGCAGTACATCTTAGGGGCTGTCGACATTACCGATAAGTCTGGAACGTCCATAAATGCCAAATATCTCCTAAATTTGGACAACATTGAAACGGTGGACAAATTTTTTTGGGGAAGCGGTATACTGGCATACCTTTACCGCGAGCTTGGTGCGGCATCCCGTGTGGGTTCGAAGACAATTTTCGGATGCCAGACTCTACTCCATGTATAGATATATCTTTGTCAACTTGTTTACATAAATTTAAATTGTGTTATTTATTTTTTAACTAATATATTTTCGGTAACGTGAATGCATGGATATACGAGCACTTTCCAACCCTGCAACGGGCGAAACTGAACCGAGGGTATGACGAGAACCTGCCTAAAATATGTCGATGAAAGCCAACTAAGAAAGATGCCAAACGTTCTCACACATTGGCCGCTCTACGGCATGCACTCGAAGATATGACGACAAAAGAGGTGAATATAGACCTAATTTTGTACTTAATTGGTATTAATTTACTACGTTATGCTAAATGACGTTATGCTAAATTTTATGTGGTGCAGATTGTATGGGATCCATACCGTGATTTGCGACAGACTACCCGACCATTACAACCAGTCGCCTTATTTCACGGTCTTATCAGTTGTCATGAAATCGAGGAGGCTTATATGCCGGATAGAGTGCTCCGTCGGTTTGGCTACGTACAAACTATCCCAATGCGCACTTTGAAAATGATAACTACTCCGCGCGGTACAAAATCGCTAAACTATATTCCTGCGGCATTCAACTGGGTATCAGACTTCTTCACCGAGTGGCAACGCCACGTTATTAGAGATACCGAACGTCAAGCAGCAGTCAATATGACGGAGTGTAGCGACGACTACCTCGCCTACTACGCAGGTATCAGACTGCCTACCTTGTTCCAACGCGGAGGGGATATTGTGCGTATACCTTCAGAGCTTCCTGCCAAATCGGTCTTGTATACTGCACTGGTCAAGATGGTGAGCCAACTTTTAGACTTTGTCACGCCCCGATCTCCCGCTGGAATCGGCCGTCCCCGCTAGGCACGAATCACCACGCCAGCGCTCCCGCGGGACGTACGTTTCCATCGAGACGCGATGCCGCGCGAGCCTGGGGTTGCGCCCGCGCAAGGCAAATACCGAAACGGCCGTTGATAACTAGTTCACAGAGTCGTCATAGCGGAAATATAAAATGAAGACAGTATTGAATCCAAATTAAGCTCTTTATTGATATGAAGTAAAGATTACAAGCGGCGCTAAGCCGAGATTACAAATCGCTCATGCTCTCTCTCTCTCTTACATTGAATATGCCCTTAGGCTTGGAACCAATACAAACGATCTGGATGATGATGTTCCCATACATTATGTCCCGTATATGCGAGCTCCAGGTCCGTGCGCCACGCTCCAAGACGCCAAGTGCGGTCCGGCGCCTCATTGCGATAGCGATCACCGAATCCGTACGAGTTCCCCCTGCACCCTGCATGCAGACTGGTTGGGTATCAGTACATTGAATGCACTGGTGGGGAGGCCTCTCGCCCACGCCACAAAACAAGCACGTTCATTAGTTATGTGCACCGACTAGTTCCGTTGTCTTTCTATTCTTTTGCCTTAGGATCAGTTACATGGCAATATAAAGAAAGTAATCTCCGTGTCAGCTCAAGAGTGTCATATTCATGAACAATTGAGTTCACCTTACCATTTCTTACCATTCGGCCTTCCCTGTCATATGCAGCAATATAAATAATTATCTACAAAATAACAGGAAGCAACTGTAAAACCCAAGTGTTATGCCGTGCCTCTGCCTCATAAGACCCATTTTACTAGAACTTATGTGTGATACCATGCATCCATTCTAATTATGCATAATGTCGTGCAAACACACTCCTCCCGTTTCTCCTTTTCTCAGTGCGGATAGCCGCTATGCAAACATGACTTATCTATATGAAGGTCACTGGCTCTGTTAGCCATATTGGACAATATCTGCGATGGACGGCTGCCTCCCCAGCTCGGTTGCTAGCCTTGCTGGGCCTCCTAGCCGTCTAACGAGTCGACGCCCATCCAGGTCGGTAGCAAGCCTTGCTGGATGCCTCGCTCTCGCCCGCTAGTCATCAGCTAGCGTATCGCCAGGACTACACTGGCACTCCGTCCTCCCGGGCCGACACGATTCGGATGCCTCAGCAATCGTATCGAGGACTCTCTCTACCTGGTGCGCAACCAGTTGTCCGTGACCATGCAACTACTCCCCCAACTTCCAATCCTAGCCGAGGACTACACTCGGATCTATCTTTGCCGAGGACTACACTCGGATCAATCCTTGCCGAGGACTACACTCGGATCTTTTCTTCTTTACGCAGCTCTCTGATTAGAGACTGCCTCGGCGATCTGCATATCCCGAGTACATTCATTTCCTTCCATCTCCTGACTTGGAACGACTACTTGATAGCCTTCCTCGTCTATGCATGCAACCTGATTTTACTCCATCCCGTGTCATGTTCCGTGCGGTGCAACGCCTCAGTATAAACTCACACTACTTTACAGCATATATGAAGAAATTACTACATTCCAACCCAGCAATCTCGACTATGCAAATAGCAAGTAAAATCTCCATGTTCTATACGATGATAAGGCGGGGTTATCCCCTTAGCTATGTGCGTTCATCTCTTTTATTAGCATGCAAAGGTTATCGCCTGTAAACTAGCATGTAACATCCAATTTCTTAGTGTGCAGCTAAGTAGAGACAGGTTCACCGGGGCCACCCACCTTAGCGATGTATCGCATCGGTCGAGCGAGACTCCGGACGCGCCTCTGATAGCCTAAGTCTGACTCCATTGAAGATCCCAGCATGAAAGCCTTTGCATCGAACGAGCCATCTCGCTGAGCAAGGCGGGTTGAATAGCTACTCTAGTGCCGTTTGAATCGGCCCTCCGGGTTGAGCGGAGCGGGTCGTTACAGACTTTAAGTTTGATATTTGTAACTGTTTCTAACAATTTTTTTAATTCTCATGAATAGGCAAAAAAAGTGAAGAAGTTGGGAAGAAGCCTCGTAAGTTGTCAGGGTTCGAATTATATGGCAATCAATGACGAACTCCAACAAATCGACAATGCTGAAGAATTTTCTTTCTTGGAAAATAGAGAGCAACGTACAAAGAGGCGTCATGAAGTTTAAACTTTCATTTTGAGTTGTAAAAGTTTGAATGAATATGACTTTTGAGAATTGTAATAGTTTAAACTATGATTTTCAGTTGTATGAGTTGTATGACTTTTGCTACTATTGACACTTTTAATGAATTTGCTACTATTGACAACTATGAGTGAATTTGAGTTGTATACAAGTTTAAAATATCAATTTGAACTGCATATATACAGTGGTCTAATGTGCAGACAGTGGGGGTAATTTTATATATAAGACAGTGTATAAACTGTATGTATGAGGACTGTCACTAATTTGACAGTCCTAGTATATACTAGGACTGTCAAAATTGTGACAGTCCTAAAGTTACATAATTTTGACAGTCCTAGTATATACTAGGACTGTTAAAATAGTGACAGTCCTAAAGTTACATATAAGTGTGATAAGACAGTGGGTAAACTTTAGGACTGTCACAATTTTGACAGTCCTAGTTTATACTAGGACTGTCAAAATAGTGACAGTCCTATTATATACTAGGACTGTCACTATTTTGACAGTCCTAGTATATACTAGGACTGTCAAAATTGTGACAATCTTAAAGTTACATATAAGTGTGATATAAGACAGTGGGTAAACTTTAGGACGGTCACAATTTTGACAGTCTTAGTTTATACTAGGACTGTCAAAATTGTGACAGTCCTAAAGTTACATATAAGTGTGATATAAGACAGTGGATAAACTTTAGGACTGTCACAATTTTGACAGTCCTAGTATATACTAGGACTGTCAAAATAGTGACAGTCCTAAAGTTACATATAACTGCTAATAGACAGTGGATAAACTTTAGGACTGCCACAATTATGACAGTCCTAGTATATACTAGGACTGTCAAATTTGTGACAGTCCTAGTATCCTGGCAGTTTTACATATTGACAGTCCTAGGTTATTAGTAGCAATGCACAACATACAGTCAAAATCTATTAGTATCAATTCAATAACTCTTTTCATTACACAACATACGACATATAGTTCAATATACATGGATCAACACAAAATATATTTTCATTATACAGTATCAATCGATTAGAATATCAAAGTAGTCGTCCGGCATGATTTTTGGATCCTCCATCTTCATCATCTTCTTATAGGCCGCCATTGCATCCTTGTAGGGTGTCGTCCATGCGATCGCTTCCTCTGGTGCGTGTTTATACCAAAGCGTAGAAGGTGGCGGAATTGGAGAATGACCGATCAACCTTGGGATGACGAAGTGTTGTCCGACAAGCCCTATGCAACATAGATTGGATACTCGGTGTTCGGTCGGGGGGGGCACACATTGGAAAGAAAGTATTGTTAATACCTTGTGAGATAATTATAATAGGTAACTTATACCTACGAATCTCCTCAAACAATAACCCCAAGGCCTTGTGAGATACCACATGGGTTAAACCATCCAAGATGTGTTCTTGCTTGTATTCATGCTTTACAATATTGAGGCTCATCTCAAATGATGCTACAATATCGTTCACCGTGGCAATAGTCATCAAATGAATCGATTGCCAAACAGAGACAAAATTACCGACCGATGACCGTAGATATCTTTTTAAACATGAGTGTGCTCCTTCGACCCGGTTCGTAGTGATCGTGCCATAATGCTTCACCATGTTGGTCCATGCTAAGACGAATTGCTCTTTATGTGGTTCTAGCCAAGTATCTTTGATATAAGATATGCATGTCGGGTTACTCGTCTCCCACTTTTGTTGGAACATGTACCATGCTGCGTCGTAACTGTCTGTAGTACTTGCTCGCCATACAAGACTCCAATCACTGTAGAATTCTTCGAAGCGAAGCATGTCAATTTTACCGTCCACTGTTTTAAATTTTCTCTTGCATTGAGCTTGGATATTTCTATTTATATGCCAAGTGCATAGTAGTCTATGCGCATGAGGAACTACAATATCTATAGCATTAATCAACATATATTCTCTGTCAGTAACAAAAACAGACGGCTCTTTGTAACCCGTCTAAAGGGATTGTAGTTTCCTCAACGCCCATGTGTAATCCTCTACTGTCTCACTCTTCATAAAACAAAAAGCGACTGTAAATGTTTTTTTCGTAGACGTAAACCCGACAACATAAAAAAGAGGCATCTTGAACTTGTTGGTCTTATATGTACAATCAAGGACCAACACGTCTGCGAAGGACCGAGCCAAGTGTGTGCAATCAGGATGAGCCCAAAATAATGAAAGGAGTTCATCAGTTTATGGATGTCTTCTATGGTACTCCACGTAGTGATGCTCCCCAGGCAACTTCAATACTTGCTGCATCGCCATTCTTCCTTTCATACTATTGCATTTCGCTCTGGCCAAACTATTATAGATCGTCCTCATGGTAGACTTGTTCCCATCTTGTTTTTGTCGCACAGTAGAATAAATTTGTTTTGGTGCAACTCCTGAAAGGAACAATTCTTCAACCAACTTTTTCTCATCCTCCTTCAACCGTGCCACGTAGGCATGACCCGTAAGTGTCCCTGGAATAGGATGACTGTGTCTTCCATTCTTAACTTCGATTATCCACTTCACATCTTCAACTTTTACAATCAACACCTTCAATGGACAACCATATTTTCTCGTCCCAACGTTTTTCTTAGGAATTTCTTTTTCAACAACACCCTTTTTTTTATGATGCTCCCTAAACACACCTCCTCTTTCGCATCCCAGCTCAAGATATTTTCGGCCCGGCCGAGATCGGATGGATCTTGCAATGACAATAACTACGTTATGTCGTCTCCCAACTTCTCTGCACCACTCTAATGCTTCTTCATGGCTTGCAAATTCAATATCCGTTGAGAAAATATCATCTACATCAACACCAACAGCAGAATGTACCACAATATCTGAACAAGGTTGGTCCTATAACCAATATAAAATAATATAAAAATTAATAACTTCATATAATTATCCAGGTCTGTCACTATTTTTACAGCCCTATTTTTAAATAGGACTGTCCAAATTATGACAGTCCTACTTTTACATAGGACTGTCGAATTTATGACAGTCCTCTATTAATTTAGGACTGTAGATTATTTGACAGTCCTATATTTATATAGGACTGTCTAATTTTTACAGTCCTAACTCGTGACTGTCGAATTAGGGTTATCGTTTTACGTACCGTACGTACTTCGGAACAACCAACTTGTTCTTCGGAACGTCCGGAGTGCATATTTAATGAATTGGACGATCCGACTTCGTCATCGAACATTTTTTTTATGCATTGTTCCTACAATAGTCAAAATAAACTAAATCTTTTTCGGACAATTGCAAAACTTATTCATCGTAGGTTGTCGAAGACATACCGGAAGAATATTCCTTGGAGTATCACCAAAGTAAAATCCTCCTCCAACCACAACTAGCAATTTCCAAATTTAGGTTTAGGCTTGGTGGAATGAGGGTTTCTTCAAGTCTAGGTGGAATGCCAAAAATAGAAAGCCATTTCACTTTTATACTTTGGTGTGGGCTAGCCCCAAGTAACTATGAGAGTGGCAAACTTGTAATTTTGGAAAATGGGACTGTCAAAATTTTGACAGTCCTTCCAAGTGGTAGGACTGTCAAAATTTTGACAGTCCTGATTATAAGAGTCCCGAGTTTGGGCTAGCCCCAAGTAAGTTTTATGATGGCAAACTTGTAATTTTTTGCAAATTTTCAATGGGCTAGCCCCGAGTAAAATGTGTAGTGCCCTTATAATTTGCCAATAAGAACCGTCTTAGCCACAAAATGGTTTACAACAATGAGTGTATTTTAAATTATGCAAAATATATATATATATATATATATGTTTGTACCCCAAAAAATATATTAGGATTATTTACACTAATCTTCTATGTATTTTTGATTTATTAAAAGAATATTTCTTATTTTAATAATAATTACACTACCATTCTATATTTTATGTTTATTATACGAACATCCTCTATATTTTATATTTTACGTAAATTGTTATTACACTAACCACATTTACAACATAAAGCAGAGAAAATGTCCGTATAATTATTTTCAAAGTAAAGATATATGGTCCGTTTAATAAATTAAAAACATAGAAGATGTTAGTGTAAATAACCATAGCCAGCTCTAGGGGAAGGCGGGCTAGGCAGCCACCTAGGGCCTCAATGTTTAAAATTTTTTTATTATTAGAAAATAGTAATTTAGGTCCTACTATGATTGCAAGTCCATAAAAAGACCATTTTCATGTTCTTTGAATCCAAATATTTTATCCTCCTTTCTTTTAGAAGTTGGAGTTAGCTTAGTTTACTGGTTCTTGGTAATAATTTATGTGTATTCAAGAACTAATTAAATTGTATTTTAGATTTTTTGGATTTTGTATTTATAAAAAAAATATACAGAGAGATGAGGACCTCATTTTGTAGACTTATCTAGGACCCCAAAAATGTTGGAGCCGACCCTATAAATAATCCAAAAATTAAGTTTAAGAAAAGAGTTATTATTATTTATCCCTTCTCCTATTTTATTTTTTTTAATTAGTACTACCCTTCCAATTCTAAAAAATTAAGCATTTTTTTGGTGGGTAATTATGATTACAATTAACATATTATGAAAAAAATGGAGGTTAGCACTAATTAAAATAAAAATGGGGATAGTGAAAATATGATTAGCAATTTGGAGAAAGATAAATACAAATAACTCATAATCAACTGTTGCTGGTTCTCAAAAGAATAAGCATAGAACAGGTTAGATAAGTTCTACCAAATACCGGACTAAACTGGTTCTTGTGGTCAGTGAGAATATGTATAACCTCCCTGGCTAGACGGACGATCTCAGCATCAAATTATGAAAAAGGTGTGGGATAGTGGGCCCAGATGGCAACGCAACGTGCACAAAGTCCCGTGAGTATCGTCAGGCATATCAAAAAAGAGAGAAATTTTGACTTACCTTCCACTTTTTTTTACCATATTTAAGGGTGCACCCCACAGTTTTTCAATAATGTACATGTTCCCCCACTTTTGACGGAATCCGTCCGGTCATGACGGTCAATCAAAAAAAGAGAAAAAATTTGACGAAAATGTCTATATCCTATTTTCTTCTTTCTCTCCCCCCCACCACCCCCACTGCGGACAGGCCGGCGCCGGCGTCGCCGGCCCCCCCTTCCCCGCCACCGCACCCCTCCTCGCCCCCCCTCCCGCTCCCCACCACCGCCCCCCTCCCCGTCCCCGCTCTCCCGCAACAACAGCAGCAATAGAAGCGGGAAGCAGCTGCGGCGGCAGCCCGCCCGCGAGGAGGGGGGACAGTGGCGAGGGGGAGGGGGGAGTGGGGACAGTGGCGGAGAGGGGGGTGGGACGGCGTCGGTGACAGTCTGCCCGCAGGAAGGGTGGAGAGGAAGAAGACAATAAGAGGAACATTCTAGTCAAAAAATTTGGTCAAAGCAGTTGACTGACAATTTCAGACGAATTTGGTCAAAAGTGAAATTTTTTCTACATTACTGAAAAATTATGGGATGTACATTTAAATATGATAAAAAAAGGTGGAGTGTAATTCGAAATTTCTAAAAAAAAAAAAAAAAATTCTACCAAATCAAAAGGCACATCACATAGGAACTGCCGTCACCAACTCTGAAAAACTGGTTGTAGAAACTTGGAATGAATGAGGTCTTATAGACGAAGCATCCAGAAAAGGAACTGGTCCATCCAAGTGTTTGGAGCTGGAAGACTTCCTCCCCCATGTCCTTTTACTCTGGTTCTTATCAGTAAAACACAAGAAGAAAAAACCCACTTTTCTCCTCCAATGGCTTCTCCTGCTCCAAAATCCCTCTCCGAGACTCAATCTTGAGGCGGCTCTCCCTCTCCTCTGCCCATTCCACAGGTGGGTTTCTGCGGCTCTGCTCAATCTCTTCTTCAACTCCATGAACTCTGCTGCCAAATTCTCCTGATGGGCATGCTTATTTTTCCTTCTAATCTCCGGTAGAAGAAGAAAGATTCAATTTTGATACTGATTTCATATATATTCAGTTCTAACACTGCAAAAAGTTCATGACTTTGTAGTACAAGAAATCTTGGTTTCAATATCTATGTGTTCCTAACGATGGGTATGCTTATTTTTCCTCCTAATCGTCTCCATTAGAAGAAGAAAGATTCAATTTTGACATCGATTTTAGAATTATTTCTAGTTCTGCATAAAGATCATGGCTTTATACAAGAGATCTCGGTTCCGACATGCCGGATTCCGGAGAGTCGTCCCTCTGGTCCTGTTAGTAGTAGTCACGGTTTTGGTCATCATGTTTCTGATTAGAGATGGAGTAGAAGTCGAAAGTTCGAGTGTTTCTCGGGAAGTGGGAGGTGGAGATCATGTTGAACTGGACACCAATTTCAGACCCAAGCTCCCTGAGAAAACTGACTTGGCAACCTCTCTGGAGAAGAGGAACCGGTTGCCGCCTAGGAATAGGGACCGGTTTCCGAACCTAGCGAGGGATCATATCAAGATTGTACTGTATGTCCACAACCGGCCACAGTATCTCAAATTAGTAGTCCGGAGCCTGTTAAATGTGGAAGGGATCGACGAGACATTGCTGGTAGTTAGCCACGACGGATACTTTGAAGAGATGGATAGGATCGTCCAGAGCATCGAGTTTTGCCAAGTGAAGCAGATCTTCGCTCTGCATTCTCCGCACCTGTACCCGGATAGTTTCCCTGGCGTCTCACCCGGAGATTGCCGGGATAAGGATGACCCGGACGAGAAGAAGTGTAGGGGCAACGCCGACCAGTACGGCAACCACCGCTCTCCGAGGATAGTGTCCCTGAAGCATCACTGGTGGTGGATGATGAATGCCGTGTGGGATGGCTTAGCAGAGACGAAGGGGCACTCGGGTCACATTCTGTTCATAGAAGAAGACCATTTCATTTATCCGAATGCATACCGGAACATTCAGCTACTTGCAAAGTTGAAGCCTTCGAAGTGTCCCGATTGTTACGCCGTGAATTTGGCCCCGTCGGATGTTAAGTCAAAAGGAGAGGGATGGAAGAGCTTTATCGTGGAGAAGATTGGTAATGTTGGCTATGCCTTCAATAGAACTGTTTGGAGAAAGATCCATGCGAAGGCCAAGGACTTCTGCTCGTTCGATGATTACAACTGGGATATAACGATGTGGTCTACTGTTTATCCATCGCTCGGAAGCAGGGTTTCCTCTCTGAGAGGACCCAGGACGAGCGCTGTTCATTTCGGCAAGTGTGGGTTGCATCAAGGGAACGACAAGAGCACCGCTTGCATTGATAACGGTCAGCTTAGTTTCGAAATCGAGGAGATCGATAAGAGACCTAACATCGTGTCGGATTGGCCGGTCTATGTGTTCGAGAAGCAAACTGGCTATCAAGCTGGATTTAAGGGTTGGGGAGGGTGGGGCGATGAGAGGGACCGAGAGCTCTGCTTGAGTTTTGCATACATGTATCATGTTGCTGGAGTTTCATCTGATTGAAGGGTTGCTTACCTGCATGATCTTTTCAGTTTACTGGTTCCTACAACTCATCCAGCTTTCTGTAATTTGTATCTGACCTATACACAACATGAGAGGTATAGCTTTTCCCTTTTTAGAAGTTATACACGAGCACTTACTCTTGAATCTACCTGGAGACTTCGTCATTACTTTTATTCCTGTTCTGCGGAAGAAAATTTACTTCTTTTTAGTTATATTCAAGAAGCATTTGTAGTGTTTAAAGCATAAATTTAGTTTTGGTGATGTATCGAGTTGAAATGAATCGAGTATCTTACAAGTAGTTTGCTTTGTATGATGTGCATAGTTATGTGCAGATTCCGTTGGGTTTTTTCCCATAATAACTTTTGATGAGCCAAAGAAGCATAAATATTTTGAGTGGTTATACTTCAATTTCTATGCATATATATATATATATATTGTCCGTTGCTCTTGATTATATTTGGTTTTTATTGCACTAGACATATTGTTTAGTTATTTATGTTACTGAATCATGCACAAGATCATCTGCATTTTGACTGTCAACAGTACTGCCAGCAATAAGATAACAAGGGGATCTTCACCATTTGGGTAAACAACACTATTAGATCGTATCTTAGAAAGTATTTGTAGTGGTGAACCATACTAGGGGTTACTATTAATTATCAAACACAAAGAAGGCCAGAAGTCAGTAATATAGAGGCACAAATATGATATATGGCATAAAACACTATACTATGAGAATCTGTGAGCTGCTTTCCTGCTTATAATGATGGCTATCTGAACATATAACAGTGACAAGTGATGCAAAATGGAGAGAAATATGAGAAACAAGATCCCTCTAGAAGGATGCAGGCTTGCAGCTATGTCCTTGTTAGCAATGCTGATATTATAATACAAGTGATATAGTTTGAATATATCATCGACCTAACCCTATTATGACCGTTCATAAAATTTAAATAGACCAAACTGATAACTGGTTTCAAGAGGTATGGCAGCCAGGTTCCCCAGTATCTCAAAGTGGTTAGCCATTCGTTATAATATTATCTGATAATGTTATTAGTATATAAGCAGAACTCATTGTCTTAAGATACATTTACATATATTTATGATTTATTATGAATTAAATTAGATTATATTTCTTCTGTAATGTTAGTTTGTGACTAATGCTATATTGTGAGAATGTCGTTCCTTTTGGTTTTTTGGCTTGTGTCATAGAGACGGAATGTGATTTCCTACAGTAGACCAAATCATCTTATTTGTTTCCTTGTACCATTTTTTAGTCTACGGAAAATTGAAGGATCCTCCTTGGTTGTACGAGTTTAAATTTCACTACAGCGTTAGGCGATAGGCGGCGGAACGGGCATCCCGCGCCTAGGCGGCATCCTAGACGACCGTCTAGATCTAGGCGGTTGAAAAATAAATAAATAAAATTCAAAAAACCTACTGAAAATTTCATAAAAAGTCCATAAAATACTAAAACATGCATAGTCGAACGTTGGGGTGGGAGCGGAAGGGGGTGGGGGGGGGGGGGGGTAGAGGGGGGGTGGGGGGGTGGGGGGTTAGGCGGGCATCGGACGGGCACCAGGTGCCTAGCACCTAGACCGCCTTTTAGAACAGTGGTCTACCTACCCCGACTGGCCTCTTAGTTGTTTGTTCTTGCTCAAGAAATTTGGTACCATCATGGAGGGATGATATTAGTCGTACAAACTTTGTCAATTCTTTTGTGGAGCTTCGATCTTTGAGAATGAAGCTTGCTTGGTGAGCTAGATATAGCCGTATATATTTTTTTCCTGAGAAAAGTGAATACTGTTATAGCCCAGGTCACATGCTTCGCTACCGAGAATTCTTAAATCTTTTGTTACAAAGAACGGCCACACGAATGTGTTCACTGGAAGAGAAGTGGATAATATAGTAATAACTGAAACAATTAGTCTTGCAATTGTGTGTTTTTGTTCTTCAGTTTAGCAGTTTACATGTTTGTTATATTGAACCGATTCTTCAATTGATGAACCTTGAATATGATAGACAACGGAACCTTGGAGGTTTTTTTTTGATGTACACTTGTTTTCCTTGAATATATGCTTGAGATGATTCAGCACCAGGAGTACATTTTAGGGGAAATTTCAAGCATCCTACCTGAAAGTAGTTGGAAACAATTGACTCGGTCTATAAAAATTATGGTTGGTTCCATATAAAGAAGAGTTTAACAGTCTTCACTTATGGATGCTAAAATTCTTTTAAGAAGAATTTTAAGTCTTGTTTACCTAGTTGTTCAACCCTTTTCAGGTTTAAATCATAATCTCTTCTATTCTAATAAGAAGGATAAAGCTAAATATTGACCAGAAAACTTCATTGTTCTCTTTTTGTTTATATACTCAGTAGATTTTAAGGAGATTATCCATTGACAAAATATTGTATTTTGTAGTCAATGGTGGTTTTGGAAATAAAACATAACAGTACAGGTAAACTAGGAAGAACGTTACTCAGAGCCTTTTAAGTTTAATATTTCGAGTCACTCAGTGCAAATATTACAACATGGGCAGGTATATCAATCAGGTTACAAAACTTTAAGAAAAGTTGAACATCTTTTGATCTTTCATTTATTACACTTTCCTTTAATGAAAGTTGCATGGTTTGTCGACTGTGTGGTACATCTTTCACACATTAAAATCTAGTATTGTCTATTGTAGTTGGCTTAGGAGAAGAAACAAGTATGTAGTAGCTATTTTGAAACTATTAAGGATACGTATGATAGAGTTACTTCGAGACCATGGGATCCGTTGGGGGAGATAAGAGCCAATTTCCTATTATTGTTAGTTTATATCAAAGATTAACATTTACCTTTTGCTAGTTATGGAAGAAATTACTAGGCATATTCAGGGATACAAAACCTTCACTGTATATGATGTTTGGTGATGATGTTGTGTAAGTTGATGAGAGTAGAGAATAATTAGATGCTAAAATAGAAGTATGAAAAAAAAAACTTTGTAATCTGAAGATTCTGAAATACTAATACAAAAATAGGGTATATGAAATATAACTTAAGGACAAGTTACAAATATATTAGGAATTTTCAGTATTTAGGACTAGTCACTTGTTGTGATGGAGAGATTCACAAAAATGTTATGCATATAATAAAAATATGATGGTTAAAATGAGAATAATTATGAAGTACTTTGTGATCGCATTATACCATAATTTGTGAACCAGAGTGTTGAACAATTAAGAAATAACATATCCAAAAAAATTAGTATAGTTGAGATGAGAGTGATAAGATGGATGATTGACAACGGCACTTAAAAAAAATAAAAAATGTATTGGTGAAAAATTGGAGGTGATGCCTATTGAGACACTCATGTTAAGTGGTTTGAACATATGTACATCACATGCCAATGGATGTGCTACTATGGAGAAATAAGATATTAGTTAAAAGCCAGTAGGGGTATGTGTTTGATCTCCTTTGAGTTGCTTTCCTTTGGGTTGTTGGGACTTGACATGACACTGATCCCGTCCCAAGACTATGCTTAATGCTTGGGGAGGACTTATGCTTGGATGCCCATTGCTGCTTTATCATTTTCTCTGGTTTGCTGATTTATCATTTTTCCTTCTGCATCTTTCCTTAAGTGACTGTTTGGATAGTTTTGACTTCTTAAAAGTATAAAAGTAAAATTTTCACATATTGTAATGCAATGGTGTTATTTTCTAAAATATGCTTGGATAGATAATTTTTTGTCCGAATTTCATATTAATTTTATTTGGATGACAATATGAAAGTGCAGTGCGAATTGAAATTTGGAGTTCTAATGTTTGCATGGCAAAATGAAAGTGAAAGTAAGAATTAAAATAAAAAAATTAACGAATGTTAATTAACAAATAATTACAAATTTTACCAAAATAAATTATTTAAGACAAAATTAACTAACAAAATTTATTTAAAAAATATATTAATTAATATTAATTATCTAAATATATTTATTTTGTATTTAATTAACAAAATGAATTATTTATCAAAACAATATTAATTACCGAATATATATTAATTAACAAAAAAATTAAAGAAAATTAATAACAGATTTTTAATTAAAGAAAATTTCATTAACGAAAATTTAGTTAACAAAAAATAGTTAAAAAATAATTAACAAATTTTTTAAAACAATTTCTTAATTATCATAAAATTAACATAATTTAATTTTTAATTAAAAAACAATTTAATAAAGGAAAAAATAGTTAACTAAAATCTAACAAACAAATGTCTAATTAATAAAAAATTAACCAAAAATAATTAACGAAAAAATAATTAAAAATTTTAATTAACACAAAAAATAAAAAATTAATTTCTTAATTATTGTAAAATTAATTTTTAGTTAAAAATTTTAATTTTTGAAATATATTAATTAACAAAATTTATTTTCTTTAACAGATTCTAAAAGTGTTTTCCTATTCAGTTGATTTTTTTTTAACAAATATCTATTAATTAACAAATAAATTTATCCAATTGAATTAATAAAGAAAGAAAGGAAAAAAAAAAAAACTCTACACTTGCAACGAGTTCCTCTCATTTGCTGCTGCAACTCAAAATCTCTCCACTTGCAGCAATTTTATTTTTATTTTTAATGTACTTGCAATGACTAGCCAAACAATAAAATTGGCTTATCTTGGAAGCAGATGTATTAAAAGTGCATTAAAAGTAATATTTTTAATGCACTTACAAGTACCCAAACAACGGTGTTATCCTTAGTTTAAATGCATTTGCAATAAGGAACCCACTTTCAACGCATTTACAACCTACCAAACAACCCTTAAAGCATAGTCCGTCAATTTCATGCATGTCATATTCATCGGTCGTTAAAGTCATAAGTTATGCAGCATTTTGTCCAACTATTACACCTTGAGGCTTTCTATTAAATTTAGAAGGAAAAAGTATTTTGAAAAAGTATTTTGATATTCATTCAATCTTTACAGGGTACACAGATCATTATATGGTGATACAAGAAGTTATCTTTGGAAAACAATAATGTACAATATTTATATGCTAGAGAATGTACAATATTCTTATAATATAATTAGAAAATATATAATAATTATGAGATTTACTTCTAGCATTATCCCTCAAGTTGGTGAGTGAATGTCATAAAATTTCAACTTGTCACTTAAGTAACATAATTGTTCAAGTTCCAAAAGTTTGGTGAATATGTTTGCAAGTTGAGAACACGATGGGACATATGATGGTACAATCACTCTAGATTGTAGTTTTTCTCGTACAATGTGACAATCAATCTCAGTATATTTCGTGCGCTTGTGGAAGACATAATTTTCGGCAATGTGAAGGGCTGCTTGGTTGTCACAAAATAAAGCTGCCGACTGATTTTGTAGAACATTATTTTATGTAAAAGTAAAATTTTAAAATTCTTTTTATGATCTTGCAAAATATATTGCACCTACGTAATTTTCAAACATGTTGTAGCCATAGCTCGATATTCTGCTTCTACGGATGAGCAAGCCACATTAGTTTGTTTCTTTGACTTCCAGAAAATCAAGAAATTTTCTAAACAGATACATAATCTTAAAATAGAACGTCGAGTTATTGTGAAACTTGTCCAATCTGAATCATAATAGGCCTTTAATGTAAGATCATTAGACAAAAAAAAAAAATTTCCTTGACCAAAATTGCCTTTAATGAACCTTAATAAAACTCTCAAAGCACATTTCCAATGTGCTTTCCTTGGATTCTGGATAAATTAACTTAGAATTTGCACAAAGTATACTATATCAAGTCTTGTCACTGTGAGGTAAATCAATCTTCCAACCAACCTGGCGTCCAAATATGGCCAAATTAAATATTTGATACAAATTTAAAATCTAAACAAATCTTATATTTAATGTAGATTTTTAAATTATATCAAATCAAATCTTTGACCATATTTGGGCTCCAAAATTCACCAAATCCAGACTTGACTCCAACAATCTCCCCTTCCAGTCTGATGAGAGGGTGTTGATCCCATGGCTTCTCAACTGGACTTCATGCATGTCGTTCCGCGACAGAGTTCCTGCTCCCTCATGCCACCGATCTCCGATCCCCCAAGTTGCTTTGCATCTTTCTTTGTCTCCAGCTCCTCGACTGTCACGTCCACGCTAGCTGCCATGCGTAGCACATTCTGTACCACTGGGATCCTACCGACATCAATGACACGGCTGAGACCAAAGTCCCTATCAGTGTCACCGTGAGTCTTGGCTGCCTGTCCCTGACTTCCGTCTTCAACCGAAACGTGTTAACGTTCCGACGAGCTTCTCCACCCTTGGTTGGCCCAACCAAGCGGACGGTGCGATTCTCCCGAGATTCGAACTCCTGAATCTTCTCACCTTCGTGTCCGAACTTGAATCTCCTTCATACACATGCATCCTCGAGCAGAACATCATCCACTTTGCATGTCGTCGATGACCCACAACTCCCCTAGAACTGTGTGAATGGTGACGCTCCTGCCTTAGATTGAATTTGCTGCAAACATTGATCTCCTCCCTAGCCTCGAACTGCTGAAACCAATGTCGCTCCGTGAAGCTTTGGCAAACCACCCGTCGTCAAAACCGAATCCGTGAAGCAACCCCCACCTGGAGACCGACCAGCTGTCATGAGACCGACATACTGACCCTCAATCTTTGGCTCATCACCATTCGTCGCTTTGTCACAATGAACCGAATCATCCGTAATCCTCAAAGTATCTCGAAGCTCATCCTCAGCAAGTTTTCGACGATCCAACTCCTGTCGAATACCTCTCTTGCCTACATCCGATGTCTGTGGCCTACATGTACAACTCAGCGGCTTGAGCCTGTACATGCCACAACATAAATCTCCTCGAGCCAGCTGTTGGGAACCCTTTGTAAGCATCGAATTTTTGTCCCCAAACAAACTACGAAAGCCATCATCCGTCAGCCTCCCTACCGAAACCAAGTTGTAGCGCAAACTCGGTACCCTTTGAGAACGAGCTTCTCACCAAGCTCCGTTGTCAAGTGAACATAACTGATGCCTACAACTGCATTCGTCCCCTTGTTGCGCATCTTCACACGTCCAAACATGTCACCATGTTATGACATGAAGATCCCCCTATATGGAGTGGCGTGATACGACGCCCTCGTGTCCATGACCCCGACCGTCTCCTCCGAGCAGTCCCGCCGGCAGCAAGCCATCATCACCGTTATCACCAACATCCCCCACAACCCGACGACCTCCTCACGACCAACACCACCATTGTCATCTCCATCAACCGCCTGAGCAACCCCGACCGCCTGAACTCCGCCAGTGTCGACTTCCTCCACTGCTTGACCACCGACCTCGACCACTGCACCACCCGTCGACGTCAACCCAGCAGCCTCCTCCTCCATCTCCGTTCATCATCATCACCAACATCAACAACACCATCACCAGCAACCCGTCTCCCCCTCCACGCGCCTCCGCCACCTTAGCCCCTCGACACCGCCACCTTAGCCACCGTCATCCCCCCCTCATCGTCTCCACCACCATCGACAACCATCTCCACCTCCACCGTCGTCACTATTCCCCCTGACATCACCAGCCCGATCACCATCAACAACACCATCATCATCATCCTCAGTCACCCTCACCGCCACTATAGCGACCTGGCCACCTCCACCACCGCCTTAGCCACCGTCCCGCCACTGCCAGCACTCGCCGCCATGCCACGACCACCCTGCCACCGTCGCTGCCGCTGCAGCTGCTGCCGGAGCTGCTACTGTTACTTGCTACTGTGACTCGCACTACCCTGTGGCCACTGTAGCCGCCGTAGTTGCTGTACACGCCGGAGTCCGGCCATTCTCGAGCAACGAGCCGCGGACACCCCCCCCACCGAACACGAATCGGATAGGTATACGTACCTCCCTTCCTACGTCGTGTACGAATATGTCAATGTATTTGAACTGTGTGTGGTGAACCCTTGTGTTGTGTATAAATGTACATATTTAGAATAGAAATTAGAGTTAGTATTTACCACATAGAAATATGATTAATTAATGTGAACACTGATTGACCTAGAGTTTAGACGACTGGCCTCATGCACGTATGTTGATAATATGCTAGCTAGGACTTATAATTTAGTATATTACGTAATTAGTTTCGTAACATATTGTTGGTATTTCGTTGTCTTGATCTACACGGTAACTGAGGATATGACACGTGTACGTCTTAGCTGCGTGCACACGCGATCCTATTAGTTGACCAGTCGTGACCCCCCTACGTCAGTTCCTGACTGCAGTATGATTATAATTTCCATGCATGGAGACCTAGATGACTATCCACATCAGACGTGTCCTAAAAATAATTAGGATACCTGGTACCCATGTGTTAGAGGTGCGACTTAGCACCTACACGAATCCGAGCTGTGACCGTGATTGTAACATGTGAGAATTTATACCATAGAATGACTTGTAAAATGCTGTGGACTAGTAGACTAAGTGTACCCCTAACCCCTTGACCCGTGACTAGTCAACCTTAGCCAACGTATTTAATTAGAACGTTATTTCGGTTTAGTATCCGCGTAACTCGTGACGTTGCGTAAGTCATACTTGTGTACGTAATTATCATAGTGTAATGTAGTGATTAATATTTATTGTTATTTATTCGTAGGCATCCAAGATGATACTACCTTGGCTGTTGGTTTCGGATCTTTACTTGTGCACACCAGAGTTCCAGGCAAGTATACCTTGCCTTGTTGTATTATTTAAGTTCAGTTATTACTTAGTTGCATGCTTTATTATTTTAATATTGTATTTAACTGTGCGCGTTCGAGAAGGACTCGGGTGCAGTCAACGAAGGCGTTGACGTTAGGACTTGTGTCTGACATAGTGTCTAGTGGACCCACCTAAAGTTGTGGAGTTATCAATATGACTCCCCAGGCCTTGACACACATCTTTGTACGACACAGAGTAAGTTCATGTAGGGACGCATGCTTCATGCTTGACTGACCATCAGTATGAGCAGCACGTGTGACGGTATTTAGCTTAGTTGTATATTTCTTTAGTGACTTGCATTATAGTACGAGATGTCCACGTCGTATTCGCGACTTGCATATTGGCATTAGGCGGGGAGGATGACTAGTAGGCGTATGTGACACTCACTTCCTTTATTCAGATTCCACGTTCGACGAAATGATATGGACGTTATACTATTCAGATTCCACGTTCTCCGGAACGATATGGACGTTATACTATTCAGATTCTACATTCTACGGAGCGATATGGACGTTATACTATTCAGATGCCATACTTTTCGGAGTTGGACGTTATTATATTGCAGAGTGCCCTTGCTATGGGAGCATTTGTGGCATATAGTAGCCAGTCACGACGATTTATGAATTACGTCAGCATATGTCTAGCCTACACTTCTCATACGCACTAAGTTGTCCTCAAATTGTATTTTACTTAGATGGTTAGTTCACACTCGAGTTTTCACAGTATTTATTTTATGGCATATATTTTTGTATCTTGTTACGTCCCTCTGAGGACCTGGTTCCCTTCTAGGTTATTTGTGCAGTTTGCAGGATGCTTGATCTAGTGGAGTGTGGACATCGTTGCAGGTATCTTTATATTTCAACTATTACAGTCATGTACTACTTTCCATTTTTGATTTTGCTTTTATAGCCTAGTGTTTATAGACCTATGTTATTTTTTTTGGTCTATTCGAACTGATGTATTATTGGGCTGCAGACTGATGGTGAGTATCGTTCCTTCTTGAGATTATTTACCATGGATTGAGATTTAGTTTTAGTTGTTGCATGTTAAAAATAGAGTATTAATTGGATCACTTGACCATGGACAGCGTAAGTGTGCTTCGTCGGGTCCACTAAATTGAAAAGCCCTACGGAGTCGTACCAGCTGGCCATTGCCATGTGTCTGGTCCCACGTGTTTTGGGACTGGGACGTGACATGGTTTTAGTGGTGGCCCATGCAGGTCAGAGCTTATCATTTCAGTTACGTTACTGTACCGAATGAGCCTGCAACTTAGGATTAATGTTGAATAAGATCTTAATCCATAACTGATTTTAAAACTCCTCTTGTATTCGATTGTCGTCCTTGGACTTCATTACTGTATTCGTTCATTTACCGTCGATATCGTTATTATTATTTCTCATCTTCCTTATTTCGGAAAGATGGATGCTCGCGCTCGGTGATTTCCTCCAGGAGCAGATTCTCGTCAAGACGAAGAAGGCGTATTTGATAGGATGTTGAGTAGATGGTTAACCATGGTAGAGAAGGTTGATAAGTTCTTCTTGTTACTAGAGTTAGTATAGACTGTTGGCGTAAGAATTAGACATAGAAGTAGAGATTTAAAACTAGACCCTATCCTTACTTAAGGTAGCCATGATTTGTAAGCATAAGAAGCTAGGAAGGTTGTTTGATTCTAAGGCTCTAGAATAAATTAGGAGAGACATAGCTAGATGCTAGAAATTAATTATAGTCTTAGGGTAGTGATACAAGGAACGACATTATGAACTTGACCATACAGAATATTAGACTCACATCTAGAAGAAGATCATCAGATACTAATAAAAAAATAGGGTATGAAATAACACTTAGGGTAGCAAACCATAGTGGTTAATCTCTAGTTGCCTTGTGACCTACAGTACCAGACCTAGAAATTTTTTACCCTTTAGATAAAGATGATTATATGACTAGGCTAAAAATAGATACGTGGATTGCCAAATTGGTTGTTGATTGACTTGACAACTTAGGTACTACAATATAGCTTTCAAATCAGATTAGATGTACTCGATTTATTTGGATTGTCAGTGTCTATTAGGCTCGTGTTTTCACCATTGATAACTCGATTAGCTGAGTTAGTATCTGAAATAGGGCGGTTAGATTGAAGGATGAGAGTATCGATAGATGTTATAGCCTTGAGTTGGATATCGTAAACTACCCACAATGGATGACCAGTTATAAATAAGATGGTACCCATATAGTTTGAATGAATGGTACACATGGAGTAAAATAGGAGAAACCTCAGGTTCGAGGTAAGAAGGTAAAGTGGCAACAAGATGTGTCACGTCCCAGTCCCAAAATGTATGGAACTAGGCCACGTGGCATTGGCCAGCTGACACGTTACTATAGGTTTAATCCATTTTATGGACCCAAAGGAACGTGCTACGCTGTCCTAAAATACTACAAGTCTAATACAGGCAAATCTATCTCATCCACAGAAATGTCAAGAAATAGTGCTGAATATATATAATGCTGAGTCTGAAAATATTAAAGTACACAACTTGTGGGAACAAACCCACTACAAAATATAATAATAGTGCAGAAAACAAGATAGACTGAGTATCGTCTATCTAGCAAAACATCTCCATCTCCAAGAGAGCAAGCTCCTAGAATCAGGTAGATTCTGATGGTGTCTCTTCTAACTCTTCCTCGGTAGCACACCTGGTCTCCTGTCCTGGGCCATACACCGTGGGATAGAAGGCCTCGTCTAAATCTGGAAGGGAACCAGGTCCTCAGTGGGACATAACAAGATACAGGAAACAACATGCCAGGTATGTAAATACTGAATAAATAAATAAATAAATAAATAAATAAATACAGGGTGCTAACCATCTAAGTGAAATGCAAGTAAAGACCTTGTAGTACGCATGTGAATGTGTAGGTTAGACATATGCTGACTTAATTCACCAATCGTGGTGACTGGCTAATATATGTGTCATATGTCCCCAGACTCATGGGCACTCTGCAATCGACCATCTCCGAGGAGCATGGTACGAAGGATAAAAACATCAAGGAGGGGGGTGTCCCATACGTCTACTAGTTATCTTTCTCGCCCAATGTAACTAAATGCCAAGTCGTACTTTTCTGAGTTTTCCTGATTTTATGCTAAGCCGTGATGCATGTCATACGTACTGGTAGCTAATCAAATACGCAGCTCGCATCCCAATATGTATTGCAACCATGTTGCGTGTTCCCGTGATAGGGTCTAGGAGGATATTAGGATACCCTCACAGATGTTGGTAGGTCTGTAAAGACTAAGTTAATTATGCTATAAGTCAACGTATCTGTTGACTGTACCTGAGGCAATCTCAGGTACTCACAGTTATATGGAATTCAGGAGAACATAGCATATAACAGCATTTGAATTTAAACAGTAATTTGGCAAGGTATACTTGCCTACTTTCTGATTGTGTTGAAAACCTGGTCTCACAGTCAGTTCTGAGAGTTCTGGTGACAGGGGGTCACTGACTGTGCTGGAGATGTTTTCTGTTTAAGACGTACAGGTCTCGTAAATATAATTTAAATAAAGGCACAATAATAGTATATATATACTTATGTAAATATATACACATAAGCCAATATATATATATATATATATATATATATATATATATATATATATATATATAAAGTATATATATATATATAAAGTATATATATATACATATAGATATAGTATATATATAGTAGTAGGTATATATTTATATAGCATATATATATATATATATATATATATATATATATATATATATATATATATATAATAGATATATTTTATATAAATACATATAGATATAAAAAGAAAATAAAGCTGAAATTGAAATATATATATACATACATATATGTATACTAATATATATATATATATATATATATATATATATATATATATATATATATATATATATATATATATATATATATAATAATAGATAGGTATATATATAGATGTATATATTTACATATATACATATATATATAAGAAAAGAATAAAAATGCAAGAATTTGAAATATATATATATATATATATATATATATATATACATATTTATATACTAATTTATATATATTCAATAATATATAGATAAATATATATATAGATATATATATATATATATATATACATATATACATGCATATATAAATAAATAGGTATTTTCGTATAATACATGTATATTATACCTGACAGGTCGACAGAGGGGGCCCACAGCTCGTTGCCGGCGGGAGGACGACGACGGAGGAGGCGGCGGCCGACCGGAGGATCGGCTGCAACAGCAACTGCTGTTAGTAGCAACAACAGTAGCAGCAGCTTGTGGAGGCTACGGCGGCCGTGGCGGTGGCGGAGGTGGTGGTGCAGGCGGATGGGTCGACGGAGGGGAGGGTGGCGAGGTGTCTGGTGGTGGTGGCGGGGGTCAGGGGTGGCCGGAGTGGCGGTGGGGGATGGTCGGGACGGGGGTGGCAGCTTGGGTGCGGGTGAGGGCGGAGGGTCTGCGGTGCGGCCGGAGTGGAGGAGGTGGTGGCGAGTCGGGTGGTGGTGGTGGTGGTGGTGCACGGTGGCGGAGGGTGGTGCTGGGGGTGGTCGGGTGGTGAAGTCGGCTGTTGTGTGCAGGGTCGGGGTAGGGTCTGTGGCGGCTGTAGGCGGCGGAGGCGGTGGCCGGAGGGGGTGGCGGTGGTCGGAGGGAAGGGCAGGGATGTGGCGAAGAGTTCGACGGTGGTCCGGTAGGCGGAGGGTGGCCGTGGTGGGTGTGGGATGAGGTCGGAATGAGGGGGGGGGGTGCTCGAGTATTTATAGGGTTAGGGTTGAGTGGCATAGGGTGTAAATAATGGGAAGTCTAGGGGTATTTTGGGGTTTTGGGGTTTTTAAATATCTTGGCTGATATTTTGTGGGTCCCACTTGACACGTGGACGGTCCATATTCACCAGCCAATGAGGTGATGCCACCTCACACTGGAAATTTGCATAAAAACCCCTGAAATCTCATTAATTGCAAAAAGGTCCTAAAATTGGTATTTTGCGTAATTACGCAATTTGTCTGATTAAAAAAATTGATTCCTGGAAATACTGAATTGCATAGAAATGAGGGGGAAACTTGGGGAAGTGCCTTGGGGGGTGTGGGGGTGAGCCTGGGCAAGGGCAGGACCTGGTTCTTTAGGTGATACGGGTCACCGTATTTATTATTTAATAAATACTGCGCACGTTGTTCTTTAATTATTTAGGGGCAAGTAGGGCCATAATTTTATTACGGTGTCAATATACTAATTGTAGTATATTCAAATTAGAATATTTACGTATTTTTGTTTGGGCAAAACTGGTGCAGGTTGGGCCTCAAATCCCCAGGGGTACAAAGATGGGTAAAGAGCAAGAAATAAAATAGGAAATAAATACGGACTTTTGTAACGATATTTGTGCGTCTCAAACGAGGCTCAAAATAAAGCATCTGGGAGTTGCACAAAATTCAGAAAAATAGTCTAACAAGTCTAGGGCAGGTATGTGAATTTTGTTTGAGAAAAACAGCTAGTGTAATGCTCTAATTAATTGTGTAAGGTACATGTACACAATCAATAGGATATGTAAACAAAATAAATTTTAAAAAGTTGCAATAATTCTAATTAGCTAAAAATAATCTTAAATTACTGAAATCTGGTCGAGGGAGTTTACAATCTACCCTCCTTAGAATATTTCGTCCTCGAAATAAAAACAGTCATATAATGAGAATGAAAGATTGATTTGAAATATTAGGACATACCCTGGTTTGGAAATAGATGGGGAAAACGCTGTCGAATATTCTCCTCTCGTTCCGAGATTGATTCACCTGGTGCATGATGCCTCCATGCAACACGAACTAGAGGGATAGTCTGGCCTCGCAACACCTTCTCGCTACGATCTAGGATCTCTACAGGTTCCTCCTGGTACGATAGGCTTGGGCCGACGGTGATCTCTGAATGGTCCAGTACATGACTTGGGTCTGGAATGTACCTCCTCAGCTGAGATACGTGGAAGACGTCATGTACTCCTTCCAAGGTCTGAGGTAAGGCTAGCTTGTAGGCAACTTCTCCGATGCGTTCTAGTATATCGAAGGGTCCAATGTACCTTGGACTCAGCTATCCTCTTCCTCCAAATCTGATAGTTCCTCTGGTAGGTGAGATTTTCAAGAACACATGTTCTCCCACTTGGAACTCTAGAGGTCGTCGATGAATGTTGGCCCAGTGCTTCTGTCTGTCTTGTGCATCTCGTAGGTGTCCTTGTATCTTCTTTACTTTCTCCACCGTACGAACAACCAGTTCTGGTCCCAAGATCCGTCTTTCGCCAACATCGCTCCAGCATACTGGAGAACGACATTTCTTGCCATACAATGCTTCAAAGGGAGCCATTTGGATGCTCGCTTGATAGCTATTGTTGTAGGAAAATTCCACCAAGTACAAATGATCTTCCCATGATCCGCTGAAATCAAGCATGCAGGCTCTCAGCATATCTTCAAGTGTCTGGATGGTGCGTTCTGATTGGCCATCTGTCTGCGGGTGATACGAGGTGCTGAACTTGAGGCGGGTATCAAGACTTTCTTGCATACTTCGCCAGAAGTAAGATGTAAACCTCGTATCTCTGTCAGATACTATGCTGACTGGTACTCCATGCAGACGCACTATCTCCTTCATGTACATGTCCGCCAAGACTTCTGTAGATTGTCCGACTCTAAAAGGTAGGAAATGTGCAGCCTTTGTGAGTCTGTCTACGATCACCCATACAACATTACGACCACTGGGACTTCTTGGGAAGCTCGTAACAAAGTCCATCGTAATGTGTTTCCATTTCCACTCGGGTATTGGGAGGGGTTGAAGTAGACCGGCAGATCTCTGATGCTCAGCCTTGACTTGCTGACACACCAGGCACTTTGCCACAAAGCGTGCTATCTCTCGCTTCATTCCATGCCACCAGTAGTATTGTCGCAGATCTCTGTACATCTTTGTGCCTCCAGGATGTATAGAGTATGTTGAGCTATGAGCTTCTGACATCAGCTCCTCATGAAGTTCTCCATTTGGAACATAAAGACGTTCTCCACATCTTAGAGTCCCATCTTCGTGTATGCGACATCCGATTTGGATTCCAGCCTCTGTTATTTGGCGAAGCCTCTGAAATCTTGCATCTGTTGGCAGTGCAGCTTTGATTCTTTCGACCAATGTTGATTGTAGTTGGTAGTTTGACAATTGGCCGTCAATTCTTGGCATAATGACCTTTATTTCCAACTTTTCTAGATCTCTCAATAGACCTGGTTGGGTGATCATAAAGAATGCCGAGGGTCTTCTGCTTAGTGCATCAGCTACTACATTAGCCTTTCCTGGATGGTACTGCAGATCGATCTCGAAATCCGTCATCACTTCGAGCCATCGTCTTTGTCTCAGGTTTAAGTCTTTCTGAGTGTAGACATATTTCTGGCTCTTGTGATCGGTGAATATCTCCACTCGTTCGCCGTATAGATAATGTCTCCATAGCTTCAGGGCGAAGATGACTGCGGCAAGCTCCAAATCGTGAGTGGGGTAATTCTTCTCATGAGTCCTCAGTTGTCTTGAGACATAAGCTACAACCTTTCCATGTTGCATTAAGACACAACCCAATCATTTTTCGGATGCATCGCTATAGATTACGAAACCTCCGGATCCAGATGGTATGGTCAAGATGGGGGCAGTAGTCAGACGCTTTTTCAACTCATCGAAAGCTGTCTGGCATTCCTCAGACCAGATGAACTCATGCTCCTTGCGGGTAAGACGGGTAATTGGCTCCGCGATTCTTGCAAAGTTTTCTACGAACCTCCGGTAATATCCGGCAAGTCCTAGAAAGCTTCTCACCTCTGAAACGTTGGTCGGAGTTGGCCACGTCTCGACAGATGAGATCTTTGCTGGGTCTACTGAGATGCCTTCTCCTGTGATCACGTGCCCAAGGAAAGCGACACGATCAAGGAAGAACTCGCACTTGCTTAGTTTAGCATAAAGGCTCTCACGTCTCAGCGTCTCTAGCACTAGTCTCAAGTGCTCTTCGTGCTCCTCGTGGCTCTTTGAGTATACCAAGATGTCGTCGATGAAGACTACCACGAATTGGTCCAGATATTGGTGGAAGACTCTGTTCATCAGGTTCATGAATACGGCTGGTGCATTAGTCAGTCCAAATGGTATCACCAGGAACTCGTAGTGACCATAACGAGTCCTGAATGCTGTCTTTGGAATATCTTCTCGCCGTACCTTGACCTGATGATAGCCTGATCTCAAGTCTATCTTTGAGAATACCACAGCTCCCGTCAGTTGGTCGAACAGATCGTCAATTCACGGCAAGGGGTACTTGTTTTTGATTGTCAGAGCGTTGAGGGCTCTGTAATCAATACACATACGATATGTTCCGTCCTTCTTTGGTACAAACAATACTGGTGCTCCCCAGGGTGATGCACTAGGACGAACAAATCCCTTGATCTGCAATTCCTCCAGTTGCAGCTTCAGCTCGTCAAGTTCCTTCTTCGCTAGTCGGTACACATTTGAGGATACCGGTGCAGCTCCGGGTACCAGCTCAATAGTGAACTCTACTTCTCTGTCAGGCGGTAGGCCTGGCAATTCTTCCGGGAATACGTCTTCAAATTCTGCAATTAGTGCTGGGGGTTCTATCTTCATCGCCATGTAAGCTCTAGGAGTCTGGCCTACTCCTTGCTCGATAGTACCTCGTACGTATTCGAACTCCGGGTGTCCTAGTGGTCTAAAGATGATACTACCTTTTTGGCAGTCTAGGATAGCATTATTCTGGATTAACCAGTCCATGCCTAAGACGACGTCGAAATTTGGCATTGGGAGTACCAGAAATCGCGCTCTTAGCTCTCTACTACAAACAACTATTGAACATGTTTCAATAATGTTGATAACTGGAACAATACCTCCTCCAGTAAGAATTTTTCAGCACTTAGGTAGTGGGGAAGTGACTAGTTTGTGCATGGCTACGAAACTACTAGATATAAATGACAGGGTTGCGCCAGAATCAAATAATGTAGTTGCAGGTAATGATGCAACTAAAATGGTACCTGTGATGGTTTCACCTTCGGGTTCTTCGGCAACTGCAGCTAAAGCAAAGGCTTGTCCATGCCTTTGTCCTCCAGATTATTGTCTGGCTTTGAACTGGCTCTCCTGGGTGGCCAGGGGTGCTCCCTTCTGATATCCTCCAGATGTCGAAGGATGTGCACCTCCTGTTGAGGTCTGCGTCTTCTGGCCTGGGGCTCCATTTTTGCGTTGTGGACAGTCCCTTTCCATATGTTGGCTAGATCCACACACTAGGCAGAGTCCTTTCTTCTTTCTGCAGTCATTGGCAAAATGCCCCTTCTTGCCACAATAGTGACAAGTCGGGAGCTCCTTCTTCTGGTAGGGTCCCGTCGTCTGTTGCGTCTGATTTTGTGGACGACGGATAGGTCCTCCTGATCCTTGCTGGTTTTTGGCCGGGATGTTTGGATTAGAGCGTCTCACTCCTCGGCCAATAGCTTCTTGCACCCTCGCTTCTGCAAGAACCTCCTCGTAGGAGATCCTTGACTGTGATGTCGTATACCTCTGGAGCTCGCAGGTGAGACCGTGGTGGAATCTTTTGGCCTTCTCCAGCTCATTCGGTATCAAGATGGTACCGAATCGACTTAGTCTGCTGAACTCCGCGTCGTAGGCGTCAACAGTCATGTTTCCCTGTTCCAAATGCAGGAACTGTGAGTATAAGGCATTTTGGACTGTTGCAGGGAAGTACTTGGCATTGAAGTGTTCCAAGAATTGTTCCCAAGTCTGATCTTTGTCGACGCTACGCTCTATTGAATCCCACCAGTGGTGGGCATTGCCTAAGAGTTGAGCTCTTACGGCGGTCATCCACAGATCGGAGGTAAGTTGGGAGCCTTCTACCAGCATTTCTGTATTGGAGATCCAATCTGAGATCTCTTCTGGGATTTCGCTGCCTTTAAAGGTTTTCGGGTTCATCTGGCGGAAGCCTTTGACTGTGCCCACTGGTTGGACAGGTGTTGGTGCCGGAGCAGTGGTTCTCTCCAAAGCCGTCATCAAAGTCTGTCTCAAGGCTTCAGTCTGTTGCCACTGAGACTGTCTCAGGGCTTCAGTCTGTTGCCATTGAGTTTGCAACATAGCCTGGAGGAACTGGAACATTTGAGGTTGGCCCTCCATCTGTGGCATCAGGGCAGGAAGGGCTGGAGGTGGAGGCAGAGGTGTTTCTGCCTGCGGTGTTGGGGCCTGGGAGGTTTGCCCTTCATGCTGGGCTGGTGTTCCTGTCTGGGCAGGATTCTGGGGAAGGTATGGAGTCGTTGGGTAGACCAGCATCCTTCTCGGGGATGGGTCTCTCGGGGTGGTCGGGGTTCCTTGGACATCAGGCGAGGGGTCTGTTGCTGGGTCAGCCCCATCAATCGCATGTCCACCGGGTATGTCCATATTTCTGAAGAAGATAGAATACGAAAAAGTATAAGGAATTTATAATTGATAATCAAGCAGGATGCAAAAAATTTGATGAAGTCAGTGTGGATGAGACCTAGTATTTCTATCCTATAGCAGGCTTGCTGGGCATGTCATCATACCACTAGCAATAAACTAGACCTGCATGGGCCACCACTAAAACCATGTCATGCGCCAGTCCCAAAATGTATGGAACTAGGCCACGTGGCATTGGCCAGTTAACACGTTACTATAGGTTTAATCCATTTTTATGGACCCAAAGGAACGTGCTACGCTGTCCTAAAATACTACAAGTCTAATACAGCCAAATCTATCTCATCCACAGAAATGTCAAGAAATAGTGCTGAATATATATAATGCCGAGTCTGAAAATATCAAAGTACACAACTTGTGGGAACAAACCCACTACAAAATATAATAATAGTGCAAAAAATAAGATAGACTGAGTATCGTCTATCTAGCAAAACATCTCCATCTCCAAGAGAGCAAGCTCCTAGAATCAGGTAGATTCTGATGGTGTATCTTCTAACTCTTCCTCGGCAGCACACCTAGTCTCCTGTCCTGGGCCATACACCGTGGGATAGAAGGCCTCGTCTAAATCTGGAAGGGAACCAGGTCCTCAGTGGGACATAACAAGATGCAGGAAACAACATGCCAGGTATGTAAATACTGAATAAATAAATAAATAAATACAGGGTGCTAACCATCTAAGTGAAATGCAAGTAAAGACCTTATAGTACGCATGGGAATGTTTAGGTTAGACATATGCTGACTTAATTCACCAATCGTGGTGACTGGCTAATATATGTGTCATATGCCCCCAGACTCATGGGCACTCTGCAATCGACCATCTCCGAGGAGCATGGTACGAAGGATAAAAACATCAAGGAGGGGGGTGTCCCATACGTCTACTAGTTATCTTTTCCGCCCAATGTAACTAAATGCCAAGTCGTACTTTTCTGATTTTTCCTGATTTTATGCTAAACCGTGATGCATGTCATACGTACTGGTAGCTAATCAAATACGCAGCTCGTATCCCAATATGTATTGCAACCATGTTGCATGTTCCCGTGATAGGGTCTAGGAGGATATTAGGATACCCTCACAGATGTTGGTAGGTCTGTAAAGACTAAGTTAATTATGCTATAAGTAAACGTATCTGTTGACTGTACCTGAGGCAATCTCAGGTACTCACAGTTATATGGAATTCAGGAGAACATAGCATATAACAGCATTTGAATTTAAACAGTAACTTGGCGAGGTATACTTGCCTACTTCCTGATTGTGTTGGAAACCTGGTCTCACAGTCAGTTCTGAGAGTTCTGGTGACAGGGGGTCACTGACTGTGCTGGAGATATTTTCTGTTTAAGACGTACAGGTCTCGTAAATATAATTTAAATAAAGGCACAATAATATAGTATATATATACTTATGTAAATATATACACATAAGCCAATATATATATATATATAGGGTTCATATATATATAGAGTATATATATATACATATAGATATAGTATATATATAGTTTATATAGCATATATATATATATATAATAGATATATTTTATATAAATACATATAGATATAAAAAGAAAATAAAGCTGGAATTGAAATATATATATACAATACATATATGTATACTAATATATATATATATATATATATATATATATATATATATATATATATATATATATATAATAATAGATAGGTATATATATAGATGTATATATTTACATATATATATAAGAAAAGAATAAAAATGCAAGAATTTGAAATATATATATATATACATATTTATATACTAATTTATATATATTCAATAATATATAGATAAATATATATATATATAGATATATATATACATATATACATGCATATATAAATAAATAGGTATTTTCGTATAATACATGTATATTATACCTGACAGGTCGACAGAGGGGGCCCACAGTTCGTCGCCGGCGGGAGGACGACGGCGGAGGAGGCGGCGGCCGGCCGGAGGATCGGCTGCAACAGCAACTGCTGTTAGTAGCAACAGCAGTAGCAGCAGCTTGTGGAGGCTACGACGGCGGTGGCGGTGGCGGAGGTAGTGGTGCAGGCGGATGGGTCGACGGAGGGGAGGGTGGCGAGGCGTCTGGTGGTGGTGGCGGGGGTCAGGGGTGGCCAGAGTGGCGGTGGGCGATGGTCGGGACGGGGGTGGCAGCTTGGGTGCGGGTGAGGGCGGAGGGTCTGCGGTGCGGCCGGAGTGGTGGTCGTGGGGCGGCAGGAGTTGGTCGGGACGGTGGAGGAGGTGGTGGCGAGTCGGGTGGTGGTGGTGGTGGTGGTGCACGGTGGCGGAGGGTGGTGCTGGGGGTGGTCGGGTGGTGAAGTCGGCTGTTGTGTGCAGGGTCGGGGTGGGGTCTGTGGCGGCTGTAGGCGGCGGAGGCGGTGGCCGGAGGGGGTGGCGGTGGTCGGAGGGAAGGGCAGGGATATGGCGAAGAGTTCGGCGGTGGTCCGGTGGGCGGAGGGTGGCCGTGGTGGGTGTGGGATGAGGTCGGAATGAGGGGGGGGGGGTGCTTGGGTATTTATAGGGTTAGGGTTGAGTGGCATAGGGTATAAATAATGGGAAGTCTAGGGGTATTTTGGGGTTTTTGGGTTTTTAAATATCTTGGCTGATATTTTGTGGGTCCCACTTGACACGTGGACGGTCCATATTCACCAGCCAATGAGGTGATGCCACCTCACACTGGAAATTTGCATAAAACCCCTAAAATTTTATTAATTGCAAAAAGGTCCTAAAATTGGTATTTTGCGTAATTACGCAATTTGTCTGATTAAAAAAAACTGATTCCTGAAAATACTGAATTGCACAGAAATGAGGGGGAAACCTGGGGAAGTGCCTTGGGGGGTGTGGGGGTGAGCCTGGGCAGGGGCAGGACCTGGTTCTTTAGGTTATACGGGTCACCGTATTTATTATTTAATAAATACTGCGCACGTTGTTCTTTAATTATTTAGGGACAGGTAGGGCCATAATTTTATTACGGTGTCAATATACTAATTGTAGTATATTCAAAGTAGAATATTTACGTATTTTTGTTTGGGCAAAACTGGTGCAGGTTGGGCCTCAAATCCCTAGGGGTACAGAGATGGGTAAAGAGCAAGAAATAAAATAGGAAATAAATACGGACTTTTGTAACGATATTTGTGCGTCTCAAACGAGGCTCAAAATAAAGCATCTGGGAGTTGCACAAAATTCAGAAAAATAGTCTAACAAGTCTAGGGCAGGTATGTGAATTTTGTTTGAGAAAAACAGCTAATGTAATGCTCTAATTAATTGTGTAAGGTACAGGTGCACAATCAATAGGATATGTAAACAAAATAAATTTTAAAAAGTTGCAATAATTCTAATTAGCTAAAAATAATCTTAAATTACTGAAATCTGGTCGAGGGAGTTTACAAGATATGATTCACGACAAGTACCTGACCTCGAGTTTCTTTTAAAATTTAGAGAATGACCTAAACCGGAGACAAAGATGTTGGCTCGAGGTTATGACAAACTTTGAGACTAAGCTACAGTACCATCTGAGAAAGGCCAACGTGGTAGATGACGCATTAAGCATGAGGCACAGGACACTCTTTTTTGACTATCCAGCAACACCTGTTGAGAGATCTAGAGCAGTTGAGTATAGAGGTCATTATGTCCGGAGCAGACGGCCAGTTGTCAAGTTAGCAGGTGCAATCGACATTGGTTGAGAAGATCAAGGCTGCCTTGCCAACATATGCCAGATTCCAGAGACTTCGACAGAGGACAAAGACCGGGATACAGACATGATTACGCATACACGAGGACGAAACTTTGAGATGTGGAGATCGTTTCTATGTTCCGAACGAAAAACTTCGTCAGAAGCTGATATCGGAGGCGCACAGTTCAGCATACTCAATTCATCCAGGAGGCTATTGTAACGAATATTGTGCGACTAAAATAAAGCACAAGGGAGGGTATTTATGAGTTACACAAAGGTCAGAATGTAAGGCTGGCATGTTTAGGAAAAGTGTGTAAAACTTGTTTAGAAGCAAATGCTAGTGTAGCGCTCCAAATATCGAAGCAACGGTAAGGTGCACTAAGTGATACAAATATTGCACAATAATTCTAAAATACTGTGTTCTAATTCTAATTAAATCTAAATTAACCCGTCTCTCTATCTAAGCCAAGTAGACCTAAATTTGGTCGAAGGGTTTTGCAAGTGAAGACTTGGAAGAAGGGTGCCAATTGAAGTAAAGCCACTCACAAGTTGGTGAACTAGGAGAAAAAATGGGAGAACTTTAAGACTCCGTTTGCGCGTCGCCTACTCGATCACCTGCATGCACCAACTGATGATCAATATCTTCTGCTTCGATCTCCGAGGTTCGATACGAAATACGAAATCCTAAGAACGAAGGCAATAAAATTCATCGAAACCGTTCAAGAAAACGCAAGTCATAAAACCAACAAGAAAGCAACCAAGCGACATCGAAAATGGGCAAGGAAACCAGCGCAACGGAAAGGCCCCTCTCGACTCTGCCGCCGAGTCCTTCCTTGAGGCATGATCCGTTGAATATGGGACCTGATTCCGAAGAAACCAATCCATAACGAGAAAAGGATCTTGATTCAATCTATCTTGATCGAACGGTACCAAGTATTTCTTGGCCGCACTCTCCGAATAGGGGGAACAGGGCATTACACAGTGCATGATGTTCTGCTCGAGGATGCATGTGTATGGGGGAGCTTCAATGTCGGACACGAAGGTGGGCAGATTCAGGAGTTTGAATCTCGGGAGAATCGCATCGTCCGCTTGGTTAGGCCAGCCAAGGGTGAAGAAACTGGTCAGAACGTTAACACGTTTAGGTGGAAGACGAAAGTCGAGAAAAAGCAGTCAAGACTCACGGTGAGGATGATAGTCAGGGAATTTGGTTTCTGTTGTGCCATTGATGTCGGCAGGATCCTAGTGGTACAGAAGGTGCTACGCATGACAGCTAGCGTCGACGTAACGGTCGAGGAGCTGGAGACGAAGAAAGATACAAAGCAACTCGGGGGGATCGGAGATCGGTGGCATGGGAGAGTAGGAACTCTGTCGCAGAACGACAGACATGGAGTCCAGTTGAGAAGCCATGGGGTCAACACCCTCTCATCAGACTGGATGGGGAGATTGTTGGGGTCAAGTATGGATTTGGTAAATTTTGGAGCCCAAATATGGTCAAAGCTCTGATTTGATATAATTTGAAAATCTACATTAAATGTAAGATTTGATTAGATTTTAAATTTGTATCAAATATTTAATTTGACCATATTTAGACGTCCATAATTGGTGTTGAATTATTTTAGGTGGAATATGATTCTTATTTTAAGGTTTTCTATTTAGGAAATTCTATTATAACCTAAAATAAGATTTCTCATCCTATAAATATAGGAGGAGGGTGGAGGCACAAAAGATAGCACAAGTTGGAGATCCGGGGTACTCGTCCATAGTAAATTTAAGAGAAAGTTTGTGCTTTGCTCTTAGGACTTCACCATCCAAGACAGAAGGAAGAAATATATCTGATCGAGGAGTCGTCGTCTTCACTCAGGGAGATTGCTACGGGTTTGTGAGTGATTTCAGTTGTAATATCTTTCTTTTCTTCTTGAGTGTGGTGAGGGGGTTGAATCTATTAGGGTAAAAGGTTCAACATTGATTCTGTCAATCTTGTAATTTCACCTGAGTCATAAAGATTATAATTTTTTCAGGTGATGTAGTCACCGTCATATACTTGTCTTTATATGTGCTTGGTGTTCGTTAGACATGGGTTGGTTATATCAAGTGGGTTGGCCTAAAGTTTTCGCTGTGGGCACTCTCACATACGGTGTCGGAATGCTTGCTAGGCGTGTGTGATCCCCAACATATTTTGTGGGATCATGCAATAAATCACCATAATTAGGATTCAATTTTAAACGTTCTTCTATCTAGAAAGATTCATAACGCGATCCAATAATGCAAATCAATTATGAAAAACTTGTTTCAGACCATACAATGATTTATTGAGTCGACATACCATGTTATCTCCTTGTCAGCGAAGACCAACAAGAATATCTATATATACTTTCTCATCAAGATCACTATAAAGGAAAGTATTTTGAACATTCATTTGATGGAGGAACCAATTGTGAGAAGCTACAATAGCTAAAAATACCTCACAGTGGTGAGTTTGGCATTGGGATTTTTTTTCCAAATATTCGATCCATTCGATTTGTGTATACCCTTTAGCATCAAGATGAGTTTTATACCGTTCGACCAAACCATTAGAGTTGTATTTAATTTTGTAGACTCATTTGCATAAATGAAAATATATTTTCATGAGATTTGACATATCAGCTAACGAAAATTTTCCTATATTCTAAATCAAATAATTTGTAACTTTTTTTCCAATAGGATATCCAATAAAAATGCAACGGTTAGCACATTATGCGAGATTGGATTTAGGTTGAACTATAGTGGCATAACAAAGACAACAAAAAATACGAAGATGATTGTATTATGGTGGGTGATAATACAAACGTTAAAAATTGTGGTGTTAGAATGAAATGGTGTTGGCAAAAGATTAGTTAAATAGACAGCAGTTGTCACACACTCACCCCAAAAGCAAATAGGAAAACTAGATTGAAAAAACAAAGCATGAGTAACCTGTAAAATATGACGACGCTTACGTTCAACAATTCCATTTTGTTGTAAAGTGTAGACACAAGAACATTATAATTCAACGTCCTTAGGGGGTGTTTGGTATGTGTAATACTATATAACTGGGAATTCTATATTTTCGGAAATCAAATTCCAAGTAATTAAATTTCCTGAAAAATTATATTCTCATGTTTAGGGACAATATAAATATTCACGAAAAAATGAAAAAGGATAAAAAAAAGCTGAAAGTAAAAAAATTAAAAAGGATAAAAAGAAAAAAATTCAAAAGAACAAAAAGATGAAAAAAATAAAAAAGAAAATATAACGAAAAACAAAATATAAAGAAAAAATTGAAAAAACCCAAAAAAAATGAAAAAAGGGAAAAATGAAATAAAAAGTTCAAAAAACGAAAAAACGAAAAAAAAGATCAAAAACGATAAAAAAAAAGATAAAAAACGAAAAAATGATCAAAAATGAAAAAAAAGGAGATCAAAAAGGAAAAAAATAATAAAAATGTCAAAATGAAAAAAGAGCAAAATAAATTTTTTTATCAAAAAAAAAGAAAGATAAAATAAACTAAAAAAATGATCAAAAACGAAAAAAAAGATAAAAAAACAACAACGAAAAGATCAAAAAACAAAAAAATTACCAAAAAAAATCAAAAAGAAACGATAAAAGCGATCAAAAATGATTTTTTTTTATAAAAATGATCAAAAAGGATTAAAAAGAACATAAACTAAAAAATTTGATAAAAAAACGATCAAAACAAAAAATTGATAAAAACGATAACAAAAAACGATAAAAATGAATTTTTTTTGATAAAAACGATCAAAAACGAAACAAAACGATCAAAAAAAGAAAAAGCCGTAAGATTTTTTTTTTGCCTATATCCTCCTATTCTTAAGGGATGACTTCCAATATTTTGTGGGTAAATTATTTATCCGAGTATTCGTAATTTTCGAAAATACATTTTTTATAGCCTAAACAAGGTAATAGATTCTCATCCTAAATTTTTTCGGGAATAAAAAAAAATACCGCGTAACAAACGTTTCCTTAGTGAGAAAAAAAATGAATGTAACAAAAAAAAAAATCGCTACAATTATCACTCCAAATTATTTTGATTCGTGAGACAAATTGGGCCAAAATAAAGATATAGAAAGACATAAGTAATGTATGGACATCAGATTTATATGCCATAAGGAATAATCACGTATAATGTGTAAAATTATCAACGATGATTAGAAAAAAAAGAGCACCTGAAGTAGTCACACACTCTGCCATAAAAAAATTCTAAAAATTTGATTTTTGGATAATTGTTAAAATAATTTAAAAATTGTAACTTTTTGTACATTTTTATGTTTGGTTTATAAAATAAGGCCATTTCTAAAGGCACATCAATATGTGTTCAGGATAACCCATTACTCAGTAACAGTCCAAAATTTTATAAATTTTACTCAGGACAATCCAAAAATTGCTTTGGACTGCCCTCCCCCATTCTCCCTTCTCCTCCACTCCAAACCCTAACCCTAACTCTAACCCAACCGTCGTCGGAGGAGGCGACGGGAGTAGGAGGCGGCGGAGAGGCGGAGGAGAAGAGAGGAGGTGGTCGAGGAGAGGAGGCGGAGGAGAATTTTTTTGACAGTCCTAAAAAAATTAGGACAGTCGAAATATTTGGGAAGGACTGTTAATTTTGTTTACAGTCCTAGAATTAGGATTGCCGAAATATTTGACAGTCCTTCCAATAAGAAGGACTGTCAAATTTTTTGACAGTACTACAACAAATTTGAATGTCCCAAGTAAAATTTTTCGGTGATAAACTTATAAAAAAAAAAAAAAATTTGGACTGTCCTTAACATATATTGATGTGCCTTTAGAAATGACCTAACATAAGTGGAAGTGGTATAGCTCTTTACTTTTGATAGTTGGTGACTAGGATTTTTTACTTCAAAGAAGTCAAAGTCACTCTTAAAAAATGAGTATGTCAAAATGAGAAAAATAGGAAGAGACATGATTTACTATTCATGTCATTCAAGAAACTTTTCTCATTATCCTCCAAATCAATCAAAACACGTAAAGTGACATCATTTTGGTTCAAATTTTATAAATTGGCTACTTCATTGCCTAAATCATCACGGGCTGTTTGGTTTGACGAAGTGAAAAAAAAAAATTCTTAAAATCGATAGTTTACTTTATGTATTACGGTGAAGTGGAACGAAGTAAAAAAATTCTTCCTAAGGGTACTTTGAAGAAGTAGAACTTAGAAGTGAAAAATCCTAAAATTTTGTGTTTAACATTTTGTTGAAGTGACTTGAATAATAAATCTTCTTTTGTTAAAGTAGAGAGGAAGTGATCTTCCAACCAAACGCATGAAGTGAGAAAGATGATTTTTCACTTCCACGTTCCACTTTGGAGAAAAAAACTCCGATATCAAAACTTCAATTTTGTGTCAGACAAGATTTACTATTTATGTCAGATTGCTATAAATATTGGAATTATTTATACTAACTTCTCCTATTATGTTTTATGGTTATTACACGAATCTTCCTTATTTTATAAATAATTACACATACCTCTCTTATTTTATAAATGATTAAATGGGCCTCCCATATTTTTTTTTTAAATAAGAATGATTAGGATAACAATCATTTACATAAAATATAAAATATAGAAAACATTGGTCTAATTATTTTTAAAATATTTTTTTTTTATAATAACATAAAATAAAACAAAGATTAGCATAAATAACTCTAAATATTTGCAAAACTGATATCAAATCCGAATTTTGGCGACTTAGTTCTCCAAATCCGCGAACCAAAGAGCCCCCACCCAAACAGTCCTATAGGAATTTGTCCAGGAATTGGAGAAAGGAAGTTGCTCTTCTTTCTCCATCGTTCTCCAGGTAAAGTGGGTCTCTTTCTTGAGAAATTTGTAGGAATTCGAGTGATTTTTTTTGCTTCGTTTAGCTCATTTTTCTGTAGATATATTGTAAGAATCATCCATGCCCATGGGGTCTCTTTATTTCTTCATGGCGACAGCTTTTTACTCGGAAAATGATGGTGGGCATGCTCCCCTCTTTCCTTTTCCGGCTCGGAATGAGCTTATTTGGTGTAAAGTTGGGATCTTTCGAGGAAAAAATATAGATTTTGCTCAATTTCTGAGGTTTCCGTGTAAAGCCCTTTTTCGATCCGAAAGAGAAATGGATATGGATGTTCTGTTGCAGTTTCAGCTCTGGAAGTGAAGAAAAGATCAGTCATCCATGTCGAATAAAGCATCCTCTTCCAGGAGCAGCTCCGCGCAGTCGCGGCACAGTGCTCGTGTGGTTGCCCAGACGTCGTTGGACGCGAAGCTCCACGCCGACTTCGAGGACTCCGACCAGCCCGGTGCCGCCGCCAACCGGTCGAGCAGCGCCGAGAGCGGCAGCGTCCCCTCCTTCTCCGTCTCAGCCTACCTCCAGTTAATGCAGAGGGGGGAGTTCATCCAGCCATTCGGATGCTTGTTATCCATCGAAGCTCAAACCTTTAATATCATAGCCTTCAGTGAGAATGCCGCCGAGATGCTTGACCTCGCTCCTCATGCCGTCCCCAGCATCGACCAGCACCAAGCTCTGACGATTGGTATGGATGTCCGGACCCTCTTTCGTTCTCAGAGCTCGGCTGCCTTGCAAAAAGCTGCCAGCTTTGGAGACGTCAGTCTCCTGAACCCCATCTTAGTACATTGCAGGGGTTCGGGAAAGCCCTTTTACGCGATTATGCATCGCATTGATGCCGGCCTGGTTATAGACTTGGAGCCGGTGAACCCCACTGAAGTACCTGTAACCACTGCCGGTGCGCTCAAATCCTATAAACTAGCCGCAAAGGCTATCTCGAGGCTGCAATCTTTGCCTAGTGGGAACATCTCTCTGTTGTGTGATGTTCTGGTTCGGGAAGTTAGTGAGCTGATGGGTTATGCTCGGGTGATGGCTTACAAGTTCCACGAGGACGAGCATGGTGAAGTCATAGCAGAGTGTAGGAGGCCCGACTTGGAGCCGTACCTAGGATTGCATTACCCGGCTACTGACATTCCACAGGCGTCGAGGTTTCTTTTCATGAAGAACAAGGTCCGGATGATATATGACTGCAATGCTTCACCAGTTAAAGTCATCCAAGACAAGAAGTTGGCTCAACCAATCTCTCTCTGTGGGTCGACCTTAAGGGCTCCCCACGGATGCCACACCCAGTATATGAGTAATATGGGCTCAATTGCCTCCCTTGTGATGTCGGTCACCATCAACGAGGTTGATGATTCTATGGGTACCGATCAAAGGGGAACGAAGCTTTGGGGACTGGTGGTTTGCCATCACACAAGCCCTAGGTTCGTTCCTTTCCCAGTCCGATATGCGTGTGAATTCTTGCTACAAGTTTTCGGTATTCAGCTGAATAAAGAGGTAGAGTTAGCAGCTCAAGCAAGGGAGAAACACATCCTTCGGACACAGACCATTCTTTGTGACATGCTTCTAAGAGATGCGCCTATATCTATCTTCACACACTCTCCTAATGTTATGGACATTGTCAAGTGCGATGGCGCTGCCCTTGATTACAAAAACCAAATTTGGCTTCTTGGGACGACACCTACTAAGGCACAGATTAGAGATATTGCTGTGTGGCTTCTGGAGTGCCACGATAGTAGTACAGGCCTAAGTACCGACAGCTTAGTGGAAGCAGGTTATCCGGGTGCTTCTGCTCTAGGTGATGCAGTTTGTGGGATGTCTGCAATTAAGATTACTTCCAAGGACTTTATCTTTTGGTTTCGGTCGCATACAGCTAGAGATATTAAGTGGGGCGGAGCTAAACATGAGCCTGCTGACAGAGATGTTGGCCAGAAATTGAACCCTCGTTCTTCTTTCCGAGCCTTTTTGGAGGTGGTGAAATGGAGGAGTCTCCCTTGGGAAGACATTGAGATGGATTCCATCCACTCGTTGCAGCTCATCTTGCGTGATTCTCTACAAGATGAGGTAATGACGGATGGATCGGAAACCCTAGTTAATGCACCACTGGATGATCTCATGAAGATTCAGGAGATGGAACTTCAGTCGGTTGTTAATGAAATGGTACGTCTTATCGAAACAGCCACAGTTCCTATTTTGGCTGTTGATTCCTTGGGGAATGTGAATGGCTGGAATACTAAAGCAGCAGAGTTGACCAGGTTATCCATGGAGGATGCTATTGGGAGGCCTCTGACTGATCTTGTAGATGATGAATCAACCGAAGTGACCAAACGTGTTCTTAGCTTAGCTTTGCAAGGTGATATTGTACTCTCTACCTTACTACTCCGACTATGTTGTAGCCTTTATTTTACTATCTTTGATGATATTATAAAGTTAAGTTGGAATAAGTATTATTCCTCGAGAAGTAATCCAGGTTTCCTACATTAGATCTTGTAACCTTCAGTAAGAAATATTTACTAATCCTTCCATGTTCGCATCTCACTTTGTTTGATTTATGTTCCCATGTTGCCGCATTGTCAATGGAAAAAGCTTAGATGATAGCAAATAGGCGGATATATATGCAGTCATCTCTTTATTGGTTTGACTAAGTATCTCAACCATATAGTTTATACGTATTGCATAATCTGATGATGTGCTCCTATTTCTTATATATTCATTGCAGGAAAGGAAGAGCAAAATGTTGAGATCAAACTCCAATCATTTGGTCATCACGAATGCAATAGACCGGTTATCTTGATGGTTAATGCGTGTTGTACTCGTGACATGAAAGATAATGTTGTGGGGGTTTGCTTCGTTGGACAGGATGTGACAAGACAGAAAAGAATAATGGATAGGTACACTCGTTTGCAAGGCGATTACAATGCAGTTGTCAGGAACCCGAGTGCACTGGTCCCTCCAATATTTATGCTTAACGAGAACGGTTGTTGTTCTGAGTGGAATGTAGCTATGCAAAACATTTCTGGTTTGAGAAGGGAGGACGCAGTAGGTAAAATGCTTGCTGGCGAGTTGTTTGACCTTCATGGTTTTGGGTGTCGGGTCAAAGATCAAGACACATTAACTAAGCTTAGGATTGTACTGAATGGTGTGATTGTAGGCCAAGATGCAGAGAAATTTCTATTTGGTTTCTTTGATCGCAATGGTAAGTATGTTGAAGCATTACTTTCAGCAAACAAGAGGACCAATTCTGAAGGTGTGATCACTGGAGTTTTGTGCTTTTTGCATGTGGCCAGTGTGGAACTTCAACATGTTTTGCAGATGCAAAGATGGTCTGAACAGGCTGCAATGAACAGTCTTAAGGAACTTACTTACATCCGCCAGGCAATAAGGAACCCACTTAATGGCATTGTCTTCACTCGAAATTTGATGGATGCTTCTAATTTATCCCAGGAGCAGAAACAACTTCTACGGACTAGTACCCTATGCCAGGACCAGCTGACAAAGATCTTTGGTGACAATGACTTGGAGGGCATTGAGCAGTGGTATGAAAGCTTCCTTCTTTGTTTACATTTAGTCGATACATGATTGTCGGATTTTTTACTGCTCTGGATAAAGAGGTATATGCATGTCATTTTGAGGTAACACAAAAATGGTTGATACGCTAAACTTCGGAACATGGAGGAGGATGTCTCCATGTGGGGAAAGTAGATACCCTTTTTGCCTACTGTCATTTTATTAGGATTGAGAACAGATTTAAACCCTCTATTTTTTTTCATTTGGGTACCTACTTATGCCTAAAAAGAAAAAGCAAAACAGATAAATGTTAAATGAAGTGTACTGTAGTTGATAAATTAATCTTGCTTGACTTGGTTTAACAGGCTATCAGCCGTGCAACTTCTTGTATGTCTAGACGCCATTTGCTTTCTAAATTCGTTAGCAACCACTGATGACTGAGCTTATGTCAATTGGAAAATAGATGTACACCTGTGTTTACCTATGTATATATTATCTAGATACCCAAAATAATATCTAGTTTTAGTTCATAAAGTGTCGTGGTTGAAATTGGTTTTCTTTCTTAACGAGATATATCCACTTACTGGGCGTGCTTAAGTTTGTCAAATACCCACTGATGTCAGCTTGTGTCGATTGGAGACTTTAAACTATCCACGTTAAAGCCTTTACTCTTTATCTGGGGTTGTTCTCATGTACATGAATCCTGGCAATCTCCTTATTTACTTTAGCTGATATTCTGTTTCTTTTCCTTTTCCTGCCTAATTCAAGGTCAGTTTGGTTCATGCGCACTCTCATGTACATGAATCCTGGCAATATCCTTATTTACGTTGGCTGATATTCTTTTTCTTTTCCTTTTTCTGCCTAAATTCTAGGTCAGTTTGGTTCATGCACACTCTTATCAACTTTGAATAAGATTCTATCCATGTTCCTACCCATCAGTCTTCGTTTCACGTGTCAAATTCCAACAGGTGTCGAAGAACTTTCCCTTGTCTTATTTTGGTTGAAGCTACACCTCCCCACAATGCAGCTGGGTATGATAAAAATGTTTCAGCATCTAGTTGAATCTGGAGATGAATTTGAGTATATATCAAAACAGATTCGTGCGTTAATTCCTTCACTCACTTTGCTACCTTTCTTGAACAACTGGATTGACAGTTTAAAACCATCTTAATCAGCAAACCCTGAGAAAGATGTTGAAATGTTGTAGCTATAAACTGATCCGTTATATGCACTTTCCTACATACTTCTTCCAACAATTAACATCACCTGCATTAATATAAAGGGCGTGCTGGAACAGATGATAACTATATTAGACAATTTTGATAGCAGTAGTTATTGTCTAATGGCTTTAGACAGTGAATACACTTGTAAACAACAGAAAAGATGTAGTCTTAGATCATCCAGTTGTCAATCTGTTAATCAGATGACCTTTTGGAGGGAATGAGGTACCTAAAGTCCATTTATGATCTGCTACATTAGCAGAATCATCTAACAAATAAATCTGCTACAATTGCATGATCTTCATCCTGTCAGGTTAGCTAGAATTCTTTGATTTTGTATCTTTCCTGATCTGATCTGTTTTTGTGTCGTACTCATTAAAAATCTTTTATATAAGTATCTTAAAATCACTACACACCTTCACTTCAACAGTTACCTGGACCTGAATATGGCTGAATTCAACCTTGGAGAAGCTCTGGAGTCGGTCACATTTCAAGTTATGACCGTAAGCAGGGAACGCAGGGTGTCCCTTGTTCATGAATCATCTGCAGAAATATCTTCTATGTACTTATATGGTGATAATTTGAGGCTTCAGCAAATTCTAGCAGATTTTTTGTTGACTGCGATACAATTCACTACACCCACTGAAGGATCAGTTCTGCTGAGAGTTATTGCAAAAGAGCAACAGATAGGAGCTGGTGTGCATATTGTTCATCTTGAGTTCAGGTCATGTTTCTCTCTTGATGTGTTATTAGTGTATTTTCCAAAGCATATTGTAGAAATGGGTATAATGTATCAGTTTCCACAAAAGAAAGTAATATTTAGGTTACTGTTACACAACTTTTTGTTCTCCTTTAATGAATCAATATCAGTGGATGTCGCCTTAAGGCTTGCTGCTTGCATCCAGGAGGAGTAGGTTCTGAGTTATGGAAACCACCTCTCCATATGTATGGGGGTAAGACTGCCTACATCTTGACCCTCCTGAGATACTGGGTAAGTGCGAGCCTCGTGGCACTTGATGCCCTTTAATGAATCAATATCAGTGCTCCTTTATGCAATAGCAAAGTTTCTGTATCTAAAGTTGTACTTTGACTATAAACATTGATGGGAACTAGTCATGAACTTTTATTTCTAGAAAGTCTGGGTCTAGTTTCTGCAAAGTCTAGATGGTCTCATTATCAAATTATGAACCCTAGCGACCCGAATTTCCCCAAGTTCGGAGATCATCGGTTTGTCCTTATTTGTCAAAATAAATTATTCTTTATTTTGATGAAATTGAAACGATTTGAAGGATGGGGTTAGTCTCACTGCTATTCTCTTTCCTCAAAGAAGAGAAATTAAATCTAACATGACTAAGAAGACACATCCGTTGACCAGAGGCAGACAGTGTCAGTAATATAGTGGTTAGGAAGTATAAAAAATTCATGGTAACAAAGGAAATTGTTCATAACCAAGATAAGAAATGAACATTTCATGAATCCATTCCGTCCATTCAATTGGTTTATCTATCATTTTAACAGTGCTCGTGATCCCAGTGCTCCTTCATCATATAACAAAGTTTCTGTAGCTAAAGTCGTAGTTTGACTATAAACATTAATGGGAAGCAGTGACATAAACTTATATTCTACAAAGTTCTGGTCTAGTTTGAGTTAATTCTAAATGGTTTCATCATAATTTTACAAACCCCAGCATCCTAATTTCCCCCAATTGGCAGTTCTGTCCTTATTTGACAAATTTGAATTGATTTGAAGGCTGGGTTCGTTCTCGCTGCTATTATCCTCTTTTCTAAAAGAAGAAAAGATAAATGTAACATGATTAGGAAGACATATCTGTTGACCAGACAGTAGTATTAGTGGTTAGGAAGTATACAGAACTTTGGGTAACGAAGGAAAGCGTTGCATAACCATGATAAGAAGTAAGAACAACTTTTCATGAGATTCACTCCCAGTCCATTCAATTTGGTCCATCTACGATTTATATTGTATAATTACGTAGTCTAACAGTTCCTGTCGATCCCACAGGATCACCCACCCAGCACCAGGAATTCCAGATGCCTTGGTGCAGCAGATGTTCCATCACAGCCAGGGCATCTCTAGAGAAGGCCTCGGTCTGTACATCAGTCAGAAGCTCATGAAGATCATGAACGGGAATGTGCAGTACCTCAGGGAGGCAGAAAGTTCGTCTTTCATTGTTCTCGTGGATTTCCCCTTGGTCCAGCACCCCAAGAAGAGGAAGTGATGCGATTCCATTGCTTGAAGTATCTAATCTGAGAACACTGAATGTTATCCGATCAAATGATTGAAGTTGCCCCAGAATCTGTTAATGGTGGTGATATATGTAGAGCGAGCAGCTTTCTGTTTGGTGTTATTTTCTTTCGCGGGTTAATGCCAGATTTAAACAGGTTTTTGTTCAGTTAGTGTATCATTTGTCAAGAAAATAAAACCAACTCCATCCCTCCCTCGATGTAAGATGCTCTGGATTTATATTATAGCCCTTAGCTTTGATTATTGCATTAATTCTTAATAGATGTTTCTGGCATTCTTGACTTCCATTTCGCAGTGATCTTCAGAACAGCTCTGCGTGCGAATTGCAAGCTTGATACATTTAGAAGCTTGGTAATTTAAACTATCATAATTGTGGACTGGACAGACATCCTCATGTATCCTAATCTTTTGGTTCAGTTGGTGTATCATTTGTCAAGAAAATAAAATCAACTCCATTCCTCAATTTGAGATGCTCTTCGGATTTATATTGTAGTCCTCAGTTTTGATTATTGCAGAAATTATTCGTAGGTGTTTTTCTGCATGCTCGCACTTCCTTTTTGCATCCATAGAATATTCCAAAAATATAAATGTGAGACGTTTGGTGTTGGACACCTATCAGACACTTCGGACATTCTACATATCAAAATAGTTGCTGTTCGTATCGTATCCGTGTCCATGCTACGTGAGTGTGGATTGGAGAGATCGTCTAACATCTTTCCTTTTTTTCTTTTTTGCGATAGCTGACGTTAGCGTTCGGGATTTTATGTACGCCATATTGTATATTCTTTTGGACCACTGTTATTTTTTATAAAGGGAAGGAATGCTTTTCTTCGAAATCCAGAGGGAGAGTCCCCTCTGACTTCTTAGTAGTTCCTTCCTTGTGTCCCAGTTATGTTCTGGGACATCCTTGGTTTGGTCCTTTTACAGGTTAGGGGATCGACTCCACGAGCGTTTCAGTTCGCAATTTGGTTCTACTTGGCTACTGGTGTTCTATAGCATCAGACCCAAACTTAGAAATAATTAACCAGACTAAATTACCATGACGGCACTCCAACTATAGAGCTTAAGCTTTGTTAGCACCTCGATTTTGGCATCCCAATTTTATAAATTGTTCTTCTAACATTTTTGTCAATTTTAAAACACATCGGAACCGCTTTAAAAGTATATAAAGACATTACAAGTATTTAAATTACGCTTTTATATTATAAGATATTTTTTTAAAGTGGTCTTGATGTGTTTCAAAACTGAAGAAAGATGTTTCAAATGAACAATTTATAAAATTGAGACGTCAAAATAGAGCAATAAAAAGTTAAGGTGCCAAAAATGTTTGAATGGTATGATTAAGGTACCATTAGGATAATTTAGCCTAATTAACCATGAACTCTAAAACTTAATGAAAGCAATGACCAATCTGCAAAATACCTTGGTTGAGAATGTTAGAAGGCTAGAGGCTAGTTTGTATTGCCATTATGGTCCATCCGGTTTGCTCAAATGTCCATTTCTGAAATGTTTGTTGGAATAACATTTCTGAATGCCCATTCGACCCGAAATGAATGTTACAACTGAATAAACGTCCATCTACAATAAAAACGTCCATCTACGCACCAAATAGAGTACGGATGAAACATAAGTGCAATTTAAACTGGTCCTACATGCATGAACATTGACTGCTTTCTATTAGCGTCGATACTAACACTATAAAATACTGTAAAATAGCAACTGACTTCAACGACGAAACAAGATAAGTCACTGAGGTAGCGACCGGCTCCTATCGACGAAAATTTCAGTCGCTATTTCGTCGTTGAATAACGATGGAAATTAAACAGCGACATATGAGCTCGTTCTTCCGTCCCTATTACTGTTAGCGATGAAACTTGTCAAAATAACGACGAAAATTTCCGTCACTAATTTACATCATTTTTGTAGTGAAAGAGTATGTGGTAGTGAAGAATACATAGTCAGAAACTATAAAATGGGGAAGTCCTACTGACCTGAGATCACCATAGCCTTGTATTCATAAACTACCCTTGATATTATACCTACGTGATCCGGTCATCAATGGGTGGGCATTGGGTGCAGTGAATTGATCACAAACGATTTTTTTCTTTAAATTTTTTAATTTTTAATTTTTATCGGATTATAAACCAAGTTTTCAAAAAAAAAAAAAATTTAAATCGTGTCCAATTTCACAGAAGTCTTCCATTATAACCAATATATCACGACTCCACGGACGATCACAAACGAGATATTTGATCAACAAAAATGACAATGAGAGAATCTCCTATCTGTTCCGATATTGGCCAAAATGAGAAGAAAAAATCGAAAAATGTTTCCCATTGTTCGTTTTGAGATGGATTGAGATACACATAAATATTTAGGGTTTTGACATATATTCATAATCTAGTTGTCCATAGAAAGATTACATTCAATGGCAACTGAACATAGATAGGTTCCTAGGAGTGCATGTGTATATTAATCGATGTATTTTCTACTTTGATGTCTTTTTACATGCTTTATAATCCTATAAATTTTGGCCAAAATCACTTATAAAATTGATCTTATTCCACCAAAATTCTGTTTCAATTTATTCTGAATATTTCAAATTGTTCACCCACCTACGCAGCAATGAATCATAAAATAGAATTTCCATTCCAGACTCTGAGAGCAAAGTAACTGAACAACAAAGTTAGCAGTCCATTAGGACCGGCTCTGGAATAAGTCTGACAAGCCATCGGACTTGGACAACCCTCTCCCGTCGGTTAGGACAACCTCTCAGGCTCCTAAGTCATCACCTCTCCGAAAATAGAGCATCTGCAGTCCAACTAATCGCCTCTATGTCGATTAAACTAACAATCCACCAAGTCCATATTTTGAGTTCCGACTAGAACGGTCTCGAGTAGCTTAAGGAGAGGAACTCAGAAACCGAGTTCCAAGCCGCCGTTGAAAACCGGAGAGTTCGACGCCGTTGCCAACCCCACTCGTCGTTAATTTTTTTGATATCTTCTTCTGCACTCAAGGACAAGGGACAACTAAATTTTGCTCCGGCTAGAGCACCATAACCTCCTGCAGTCCATGTGCATGATGTATAAGGAAGGATGTGACTAGGTATATTAACAAGTTGCAGTTACAAATAATTATCCATGTAAATTACTATATGGTCTCTAATTAAGCTTGCTACCAAGTCTGGCCTGCTAATCATAACACCCTAATTAATCTCAGATTCTCAATATAAGGATCCCATAAGACTAATGAGCCAATCTCTGACTTATTTCATCAGAAGCCACAGAAGAATATCACTTATAAGAATACAAACTATTTGTTTTATTATCAGAAAATAGAAGAGACGAAAGATGCACACGAAAATTAAAACGAAATGAGGAATTTGGACCTTCAGTTTAGTTGACTTTTAAACGACAAATATGCTGAAAATTTTGGATTATTGGAGCCATGGAGGTTGGAGACATTTTTTTTGGTGTGTCCTACCAATTGGGATAGAAAATCCAGTGAGATTCAGGAGAGGACACTTTTCCTTTCATAACAGATATATAATAATGGCAGCACAGTCTGTGGTACCGTGGTTTGTTGGTTACGACGGAGGATAGGAGCTTCGTAGAAATAAATATTGTTCTATTTTGTTTTTTGAAAAATTAATTTCTAATTCGGTGGAAAAGACATATCTGGTAAAAAAAAAAAAAAAAAAAAAAATATAGCAGCACATAAAAAATTGGGGGAAACATAGGATTAACTAACTTGTTATTAAAAAGTTCTATTGATTCTGGCCTCGTTAATCTGTTTATTGGGGGAGTAAAATTCTCCTACACCGTAATTAACGAAAGAAATAACCACAATTCAATCTATTAATAGTAATTAGCGAAATAAGGAATCACTAAAAAAGAGATCATGGGACTATATGCTTAGAGCAAATATCACACTACTATGCATAAATTATCAATCGAATTGGTCATGAAGGACAAAAACAGACACATGATCATTTTTTACTTGGAGCACATATATGATTGAAATTGGAACAAAGTTTTAGTCCTACATAGTCTACATAGTCAATGAGTTCTAAATACGAAAACGAATGTCAATATGATTGGATTTTCATATATGGATATATGACAAAGGATCCTAAGGTTCTTTTTTTAAATGCATCAATTGTGTTCAATGAAAGATGTTGACTAAGTTCAACACAAGAGTCTAATATATATATATATATATATATATTGTGGTAGAGGTTTTTTGAGATCAATAAGAGACGTGTTGTGAGTGCTATTGTAATTTATTTATTTTTTCCGGTGGAACTAAATCACTTTTATTCGTGGACGTAGACATCTTAACCGAACTATGTAAAATTGTTTTTGCAGTTTTTTTCTTCTTCTAATATTTATGATTTTTTGAATTTATTTTCGTTCACGTAGCTTGAATGGGTCAAGAACGTACGTATTTTCTTATGTCAGTTTGCTTATGGGGGATATGATGTCAATATATAATAATTAAAAGAATGATGGTTAACAACTGAAGCCCAACCATGCATAAAAATAAGAGGTTAATTTCCTACTTGTTCAACCCAAATAAAATTATTAGCAAGTTGGTTTCAAGTGACACATATATATATCACACTTGTCATACTTTCTAAATTATGCGGAGGGGATCATACTGATTAATCAGTAGAGACTTGTGAGGACTGAAGATTTGGTGTTGAAGTCTTAAACTAAGTACTGGTTCCATGGTCTGTGTAACATTGGGAAACTTAACAGTAACTTCGAGATAGTTGTTGAATATATACATATATATATTGGGAGGTCCACCAGCTAGAGACAACTTGTTTGTCTCTTCGCTTATAGAAGAAGTTTAATGGAATATGAAGAACTTTGATCTTATCAGGATAGGTACCTATATTAAAGTTTTAATTAGACACCGCCAGTATGTAATATCTAATTTGTTATACCCAACAAGTGGAAGATGGTTTGTGAATTTCAATGGTTCACATGGAATAAACTCTCTCTTGTACCTTATATATATATATATATATATATATATATATATATATATATATATGTGGGACATGCGGGTCTGGGATGATTCCAAACATGAGAATTTTGTGTTCTTCGTGGCATATAATCTGTCACGACCCGCACCCGCATGATCGGACACGAGTACATGGATACGTCCAGTCTATGCCGCACAATCGACGGTAGAACGTTGTCTAGATCATCAACATCTAGCTATCAATCTTACTAATACAACTAGTTCTATCATATACTCAATCACCATAATCTAAAGGCAGAATAAATAAGAAAGATAAACCAAATAACATTCTAAAGAAAAAAAAACTAGACATAATATGGAATAAAAAGCACCAGCCTAGATCTCTGCAATTGTCACCGATCAAGGTCCACAGTGTAAGAGCAGTCATGTCTATAGCATCACTCTGAAATTACGGAATGTAGAGCACAAAAATTACTGAAAAATGTTATCCAGTCAGGATTTGAGCGAAGCACATCTCTAACAGCAGTTCCAATAAATGATAAAGATCATATAACAGTAAATATAGAGAAATACAAGAAAAATAGAACAAGAGCAAGAAATATACAAGATATGGAATGTTGTAAATAAATACAAGAGTAATGAGTATCATATACAAGAGACAAGAAATACAACTAGTTAAGTGAGTGAGTATTAGCTTCAACATGTAATCGTATTGAGAACTTGATTCAAGGATTATGGTATGGTTAATCATACGTATGGTGTATGATTAATACTATTCAAGGAACAAGACATGCACAAGGAGGGTATGATCACATATCTACACTAACACTCTCCGCCCCCGACTGGTATAGTGGATCCAACCATGGCACGCTAAGACACAGAATTCTATGAGAATGTAGCAAGTCTTCTCAAGAATCGGTGTCTATACAAGTACAAGAACAATAAGGCTTGCACAAGATATACCAAGATACACAAAGAATAACATCTCATGACAGGATTCAAAAAAACCAATCCGTGTAACCATATGTCAAGAAATCAATAATATCTACACTAGATACAAGAAACATAGAAGATATCATAAACGAAAAACTGTCATAGAACGTACTCGCCTGTGATCCAGAGCAATAAATATGAAATTGTGTCTGTATCGGTGCCTTACAGACCTATATATGATGTATCAAAGTCAAATAGTATTTTGAAGTCAACAATAAATTTAATTAACTCAAAACTAGATTTTTAGGTCAAAACTAAGTCGCAATAGTCAAACTAGGTCAAATCTAGATCAACACAGTCAAACTAGGTCATTTTCTAGTTTCTAGGTTGATTTTACCTATTTACAAGATTTATAAAGTTATACTTGTAGCGCCCCGTTCTCCCGATGCGGAGAGCGCGGCTAAGAAACACAAGACGGTATCGTTCGATCGGGATAGATTGAATTAAGAACTCGTCCTCGTTATGGATTTGCTTCTTCGGAATCGATTCCCATATTCAGTGGACTGCGCCCCAAGGATCGTCTTAGCGGCAGAGTCAGGAGGGACCTCTCCGCTGCTATCTTTTATTGCCTCGGTTTTCGATGTCGCTTGTTGCTTTCGTGCTTTGAGTTGGTTTTGGGATTTGCTTGTTTTCCTTGAACGGTTTCGATGGTTTTCATTGTTTTCGTTCATTGACTTGCACTTCTATTCCGAGATTGGAAAGAGAGGAAGAAGTATTAATCGAGCTGTTCGTGTGCAGGTGAACGAGCAGTAGGCGGCTTACGAGCGGAGTCGTGAAGCGCCTCTTTCCTTCTTCTTTCCAAAATCTAAGTGAGTGGCTACCAACCCGATTAGCTAGCTCTGCTTCCAGCTTCACTCTGTTGCCCCGATCAAACGATACCAAGTAATAATAAAAGAAACCAAGATAAAAGACAAATATACTTGGTTATTATGCTTGTCAACCAAACCTGTGAACTGTTGCCTTATCGTATGCTTGTTCGTGCAAAGGTTCTATAAAACGGGCTAAATATAGAACACATATATGAAATTCTGCTTGTCTGTATTCGTGTTGCCTCAACAGTATGATCTGCTATAAATCAGTTAATATAACGTGCGATCACGGACAACTTGTGCACAAGGAAATTTGGTTCCTGCGGACGGTCGCCGGGGCACTGGGACCGATCCGATCCGGACGGAACGTCTGTATAGTCGTCTGAATCGTCGGAAATGAGGCGTGCAGCGGGGGCTCGCACCCGCGCTGCACATCCGTCCGTCTTGAGACTATAAATTGTCCTTCGTGGTATTATGCCAGTGATCATCTATATATTTAAAAACCTGTTGCATACTAACTTGTGTCTTCGTGGCAGGGAAGGCAAGGTAAGTATTGTGCAGGTAATTCAGACGGTCAGGTAAAATCCACCGAACGGTGGCACGTTCATTTCAGTAAATTCAATATGCTGCTTAACTGTAAATGAACTAAGGCAAGATAGAAACCAACCAAATATGCATGCTTCACTAAACAACGTGTTGATTGGTATAGTCAGGCTAGCTCGCCTTCACCAGCATGTTTCGATATGCTGACCCTCGTTGAAACAGGTTCTCCGCACCAAGGCGAACCGAGCGAGGAGCCGAAGTCGTCTACCCGATCCAGTCCAACTGTTGGCGCATCTTCACCGCGCCCCCGAAGCATTTTGGAGTCAGGAGCCTGCAACTCTTCATACACAAATGCAGCTCCGTGGCAAGGCGATCCTCCAGCCCGGAGGTCTATAACGTTTTGAGTTTATAAAAGGATGTAATGTACAGGACTGCTATCTCATTTTGAGTCAACCCTTTTGTAAGCCGTTCGGCATATTAGCTGACTCGTTCAAGAGTTTGTAATAGATGTTCATTATCAATAAAGAGAACTTTTCTATGTTTCAAATCTGTGTTTCAATTTATCTGCGTACTCTGAGTATGTGCTTGCTATGCAAATCATTACTTTAGCCTTGTGCGGGCGCAACTCCAGGCCCGCACGGCGGTCACGGCTCGGGGGACGCCTCGGGGCGTGACATAGTGGTATCAGAGCACAGATTCAAAGTTCCTTAGACTTCGTGTTGGAAAAGTTCCTTTAACGATCAGATTCCTGTGCGAACTCTTGAACTCGCTAGGCCAAAATGAGATACGTTCAGGCAATAAGTCCATAATACATTATGATCCTAATGTAATTTACCTTCTTTTGAAGGAATGGATCCAGCGCAATCTGCAGCGCAACCACCGATTGAAACACAAGAGAGCAGTTCGGGCAATTCGGGAAGCTCTCGAAGCCAAAGAGGCATGTCTCAAGTCGACCCGCTTGAGCGGGTAATGCAAATGTTAGAATCGCAACGACAACGAGACGATGCTCGCCAAGCTAAGCTCGAGAGTAATCTAGAGACCCGATTCTCAGTCCAACAGAAGCAGGTCGATACCCTGCATCAGATCGTTCAGACTTTGGCTGCCAACTATTCCGCCGCAACAGCAGCGACTCCGGTGGAACAGCCCGTGCTTGAAGTGGAGACGCCTCAAATCCCAAGGCCGAGGGACGTGATTGCCTTCAACTTGGGCCAATTCAAGAAAGTCTGCAACACCCCGTTCAACGGGACTGAGGACCCAGTGGTAGCTCTAGATTGGCTAGCAGAACTTGAAGACCACTTCACTCTGCTAGAGGTCCCCGAAGATAGGCGCGTCGCCTGCGCGCAACTGCAGCTCCGCCTCGACGCACACGATTGGTGGGACGTGCATCAACGATCTCTCCAACTTGATCACGGAGAGGAGGCGATCTCGTGGACGACCTTTCGTGCCGCGTTTGAGGAGGAGTTTATACCGCCTCCAGTGCAACGTAAGATGGAAAATGACTTCGTGCAACTGAGGCAAGGCAGGATGACAGTTAAAGAGTATTCCGCCGAATTCAACCGACTCTCCAAATTCGCTAGGGCCTATTTACCTGATGCAGCGAGTCGAGCTAGAAGGTTTGAAGGTGGACTACGCCCTGCCATCTATTCGCACGTAGTCAACAATCAGTACGGAACAATGCGTGAAGTCATGAATCATGCCCTATCGCTCGAGCCACTGTATCCTCACGTTTCCACCGGCGCTGTGCATACCTACAATCACAAACGCCAAGGCAACGATAGAGGAAATACCGCTGCAAAGCGTCACAACGACGGCGGTTCACAAAAAGGAAATCGGAGGCTAATTTGTCATTTCTGCAACAAGCCGGGGCACACAGCGAACAATTGTCGTAAGCGGCTTGGGCATTGCCTCCGTTGCGGTGATTCCAACCACCAGCTAGATGCTTGTCCCCTCCCGGATCTCCGTGCTAAGCATAATAACCCCTAACGGTAAGCATTGTTCCTAAGTTTCGGGACGAAACTTCTAATTGGTTGGGTAGGATGTAGCGCCCCGTTCTCCCGATGCGGAGAGCGCGGCTAAGAAACACAAGACGGTATCGTTCGATCGGGATAGATTGAATTAAGAACTCGACCTCGTTATGGATTTGCTTCTTCGGAATCGATTCCCATATTCAGTGGACTGCGCCCCAAGGATCGTCTTAGCGGCAGAGTCAGGAGGGACCTCTCCGCTGCTATCTTTTATTGCCTCGGTTTTCGATGTCGCTTGTTGCTTTCGTGCTTTGAGTTGGTTTTGGGATTTGCTTGTTTTCCTTGAACGGTTTCGATGGTTTTCATTGTTTTCGTTCATTGACTTGCACTTCTATTCCGAGATTGGAAAGAGAGGAAGAAGTATTAATCGAGCTGTTCGTGTGCAGGTGAACGAGCAGTAGGCGGCTTACGAGCGGAGTCGTGAAGCGCCTCTTTCCTTCTTCTTTCCAAAATCTAAGTGAGTGGCTACCAACCCGATTAGCTAGCTCTGCTTCCAGCTTCACTCTGTTGCCCCGATCAAACGATACCAAGTAATAATAAAAGAAACCAAGATAAAAGACAAATATACTTGGTTATTATGCTTGTCAACCAAACCTGTGAACTGTTGCCTTATCGTATGCTTGTTCGTGCAAAGGTTCTATAAAACGGGCTAAATATAGAACACATATATGAAATTCTGCTTGTCTGTATTCGTGTTGCCTCAACAGTATGATCTGCTATAAATCAGTTAATATAACGTGCGATCACGGACAACTTGTGCACAAGGAAATCTGGTTCCTGCGGACGGTCGCCGGGGCACTGGGACCGATCCGATCCGGACGGAACGTCTGTATAGTCGTCTGAATCGTCGGAAATGAGGCGTGCAGCGGGGGCTCGCACCCGCGCTGCACATCCGTCCGTCTTGAGACTATAAATCGTCCTTCGTGGTATTATGCCAGTGATCATCTGTATATTTAAAAACCTGTTGCATACTAACTTGTGTCTTCGTGGCAGGGAAGGCAAGGTAAGTATTGTGCAGGTAATTCAGACGGTCAGGTAAAATCCACCGAACGGTGGCACGTTCATTTCAGTAAATTCAATATGCTGCTTAACTGTAAATGAACTAAGGCAAGATAGAAACCAACCAAATATGCATGCTTCACTAAACAACGTGTTGATTGGTATAGTCAGGCTAGCTCGCCTTCACCAGCATGTTTCGATATGCTGACCCTCGTTGAAACAGGTTCTCCGCACCAAGGCGAACCGAGCGAGGAGCCGAAGTCGTCTACCCGATCCAGTCCAACTGTTGGCGCATCTTCACCGCGCCCCCGAAGCATTTTGGAGTCAGGAGCCTGCAACTCTTCATACACAAATGCAGCTCCGTGGCAAGGCGATCCTCCAGCCCGGAGGTCTATAACGTTTTGAGTTTATAAAAGGATGTAATGTACAGGACTGCTATCTCATTTTGAGTCAACCCTTTTGTAAGCCGTTCGGCATATTAGCTGACTCGTTCAAGAGTTTGTAATAGATGTTCATTATCAATAAAGAGAACTTTTCTATGTTTCAAATCTGTGTTTCAATTTATCTGCGTACTCTGAGTATGTGCTTGCTATGCAAATCATTAAAGAGCCTTGTGCGGGCGCAACTCCAGGCCCGCACGGCGGTCACGGCTCGGGGGACGCCTCGGGGCGTGACAATACTAGTTAGCTATGATATAATAATATCATATATATACTATATAGATATACTAATATATACAATAACTTAGTCTAACACTTAATACCTAGCCAATACCTTAGTATTACCTCATTACCTAGTTGTTACCTTAGTATTATCTCATCATCTTAACCAATACCTTAACATATTACCCCGTATCCTAGTTTCTAGACTAATACCTTAGCTAATACCATTACCTTGACCAATACCCAATACCTTAACTCATACATTGGTATCTAACCCATTACCCAAGCTAGACACTACCCTTACCATGATATCTTAATCCAATACCTAATATCATAACCTTACCTTAGTATCCTAGTATTACCCCATACTAATTCTAACATTTTGGTATCTTGGTATTCTAAATACCTTGATACATCCTAGGATACTACACTCTATTTTACCCCACACATATCATACTTGTTTGTACATTGTACCATGGTACCACATTAAGTATCATATGATACCAACCCCCAAGATACTACACATTAAGTATCATATGATACAAACTCCCAAGATACTAACCCATGACCATAACCTACACTTATCTTACATCTAAGATACTCACCCTACTCTTGGTACTTGACATCTTGATATTATCTATTACTTAGTTCTAATACCCAATATCTTAGTATTTGTCATGCCCTAGTTCCAAATATAAGGAACTGAGCCACGTGGCATTGGCCAGCGGGTACACTCCGATGGGTATCCCAATCTAATGGACCCGTTAGAGTGCACCTAAGCTTTAAAGTACAATGATATAATCCAACATTAAAACATAAGCAATGTAACTAATCTCATCCACAGACATAAGAATATGAAATACATAGAAAAAATAAGTCTACTAATGTGCACACACAAAAAAGTCTGGAAATGTATCATAATACAATACAGATAGAGTCACACGGGGACAAACCCGCTAATACAAGTACTGAATGAAATAAAGCAATAAGATAACTATGACCGTTATCTGTTAACTAGGTAATGATACCGGACCCAAGGTGAAGTCACTACGGGTGATCAAGCGAAGTCCTCGGGTAGGATCTCGTCCTCTGCTACAAGTCCTGCTCCTGGGTATACACCCGATCCGTACTCCTCCGGGTAGTCCACCTCGCCAATGCCTGAAAGAGAACCAAGTCCTCAGAGGGACGTAACAAGGTACAAAAATAATATGCCATAGTAAAATAGAAAGAAAATATGTGATACGCCTGTGTAATATAGAATAACCACCTAACTGAGACACAACTTGAAGACAATGTTCGACACGTGGGCTTTCTAAATATAAATCCGTAGCTCCGAGGCACAGAGACACGGTGCGTACTCGTAGCTCTGAGCACAGAGACACACGGTAAGTAACTACTACGACTCCGAATACATGATCTCTACGTAAATAAGGATATATATATATATATATATATATATATATATATATATATATATATATATATATATATATATATATATATATATATATAGTGCATGCGAAGTAGCCAAAGCGTTTAGTAACTGTCTTCCCCTCCCAATACGGTCAATGAGACGTATCTGCAGCTCGCTGAGCCTGAACCTCTATCTAACAGTCTCGTCATACTAAAGTAACTAGCACCAATCATGATCATATAGTCATCACAGGTTCTGGTCATGCTGACACTATCATGATACAGGAGATCTGGCATGATGACATTGTCTGAATGTGTCCTAGAGTTTCGATATAACCAAGTAGGTACATAAAGATATCTAGAAACATCTAACAATCGATACTAGACGTTACTAACGAACGTCTGCAGCCGGATATAACCCGGACGCTAAGTAACGATTTTGATCCAAGCACACACAATGTATTGATAAAATAAATAAGTAAAAATAGAACTGAGTTACAGAATGACAAGATACACTTGCCTAGATTCGGATGCTGAAGGCGGGGCTCCGGTGCAACGTCCAAGTTCGGGGATCCCAAAGTACCTAGAGATGATATAGAAATTAATTAATAATCCAGCTTGAAACTATCTTAATGAAGAGATGACATCAGAACTAACATAGGTTTTGTCTTAGTTACAAAACTCACGTCTAAGGTACTAACTAGAGGGTTGATGTCACTACCACAGTTTTAAAGTAGGGACTTTGATGTCATTACAATATATATATATATATATATATATATATATATATATATATATATATATATATATATATATATATATATATAGTTACATAATATGTATTATGTGTGGTATTATTAGTATTGTGAGATGGGTTAGTGGACTAGACATTTTGAACCCACTAATTAATCCCCATCCTTTTTAAATTAGAATCTAGTTAAACCCCCTCATTAGGAATGAAAACTCCATTAATTAAATAACTCTTCATGACAACCATATAGGGGCATTATGGACTTTGTGCATTAGCCAAGCCCTAGGCATGTGTCCGGCCCTATATAGAGAGAGGGAGCCACCCTCAAAGTCATTCATAGATCATAAAAAATCCTAAAAATAGTTCTTCTCCAAACCATTTTTTTTCTCCACAAAATTTCAGAATTTAAAACCCCAACCCTCTCATTTTTCTCATCTAAGAAGCCTAGAAGCTTAGGTTTCAAGGAGCTTGGAAGAAGAAGAAGTTTGCATTTGGGAATCCATCTCCCAATAGATAAAAAATCAAAAATCTCTCCTTTAAATTCTATTTTTATTATTTGTTTGGCTATTAGGAGCCCACCCATGGTTTAGGAATAGACATAAGGGAAGAGAATGAGTCTCTATTGGTTTCTATGGTATTTTTTCATGAAGTTGTGTATACATTTGGGGGTTTTGTGTTTAAGAGTGATTTTTTTTCTCTATTGTTCATTATATCTATTCATATTAGATATATATAAATATATTTGATATGTGTATATGCTATTAGTTTTATATTTAGGATTTTGGCATGTGGTTGATGGAGTAGCATGACATGCTAAGAGAGTATCCTATAGGTGTCCTCAAGGTGTTTGAGAAAATGACTACTAGGGGGTATTTTGTGTATACTTAACACTATTGGTAATATATGTATATGTATTAATGTATATATGTATATAAATTGGTGTGTGTGTGAGAAATATGTATATACATGTATCTAGGTGTAACACCCCGTTCCGTTCAAGCGGACCTGCCGATTCAAACGGCATGTAAACCCCCTGATTTTTTTAAAAATTTAAAACTGGATTTTTCACAATTTTCTGGAATTTTCTGGAAATTTTCTGTAATTTAAAAACAGGGTTTTAATTATTCAATGATTTTTAATTAATAATAAACAATATTAAAATATTATGAAAATAATATTTTTGGGTGTAAAATGAAAAACTGGACTTAGGGTAATTTTTTTGGAATTTATCGGGCCCCGGACCTATTTTTAAAACACCTAAAACTATTTATTTAACTATTTATTTATTTATTATTTATTAATTATTATTATTATTATTATTTTTTTTTCTAAACCCAGCCCGCGGCCCACTGGACCCGGCCCACCGGGCCCAGCCCCAACCCGGCCCAAAACCCTGGCCTAGCGGGTCGGGCGGGTCGGCCAGACCCGCACCCGACCCGACCCGGCTTCCCCTCACCCGTCCCTGACCACGTCCTCTCTCCCCCGCGTCCGGCGCCGCGTCCGCCGCCTCCGGCCCGCTCCGCCCGGCCACCTCCCCACGACCACCCCCTCTCCCCGCCATTCTCGGCCATCCCCAGCCTCCCCCCGCCTATAAAAACCCCCCCGTTCTCTTCTCCGGCCAGCCCTCCCAAGCTACCCCACCACCACCGGCTCCCCCTCCCCGTCGACGCCACCTGCTCCGCCACCGCTGCAGCGCCGGCCCTCCTCCTCCGTCAGCCACCCCCTCCTCTCCACCGTCGAGCACCGTCGACGGCCACAGCAGCAGCGGGCAGCTCCCCGAGCCGCCTCAGGCCGCCCCCGCGTCCCCTCCGCCTCCGCCCGAGCCCTGCGCCGCCTCGACGCGCTGCCCCCGGCCGCCCTCCGCCGGAGTCCGGCGAGAAATCCCGACCCCCTAGCCCTAATTCCCCCCCCCCCCCCCGCGTGTCGGACACAGGACACGTGTCCTGTGTCGTGTCGGACACGATTTTGCCCAGGTTTTCGACCCCCGTTCAGGTGCGTGTATCTTCTTGCTCGTAGCTCTGTTTTCGATTCCGTAAATTGTCTTACGAAGCCTGTATGACCCTCTCGGTGTCCAGATAAACCGCTCGGGGCATCGCGTCCTGTGGTGATCGCACACCGCGATCCAAAAATAGGAAAAACCAGACCCTGTTTCACCCCGGAACTGAGTACGCCCCGCCAAACGGGATGACTTGGTCGCGCGCGGTCTCCATAGATACGTGCGCGTCGTTGATACGGACGTGCAGGATTTCGCAGAAGTCGATTCGGGTGTGCGTGCACACCGGGATCAACGCGTATCCGCGGACAACTCCCCGTATCCGTACTTTCTGATTTTTATCCTAACTTTGTGTACACACGTCGAATTGAAACGAAACTTGCGCCATCGGACTCGTAGCGATACGCTGGTCTTGTGACCCAAGTTTGGTTCGATTCTGAGAACATTGACGAAATCGCGTGTCGTGGGCCCCATAGGCCCCGCTCGACGGGCGATTTTGTGATCGGCTCATCGGAATCTAATTCTGGAAGTTTCGTTGGGTTCGTATCATCATTCCTGACTTGTTGACACTAAGTTTGGTGAATTTGGAGACCTTTGACCCTGAAATATTTTTCGGTGCAAAGCGGGCCCACATGTGGACCCCGTTTTGACCCAAAATTGTCGTTTTTGTCCTTGTCTCCAAATTGGACTCAAGGACAGGCATTTCTAGCTGATTGATATTTTCTGGATCTAATGGTGATGTTTATTTCAGCAACCGGAGTACCGCCTGCAAATCCAACTGAAGTCAGAGCCGCAAACAGAGCCGGAACCACAGGCAAGTGTACCTCGCCAAAACTTGCAGCTCTGCTACCTATTTCCTTGACTTAGTTATACATCAGTGGACAAGTGTACATTGCCAAACCCTGCAACTTGCTATATAATTTCTTGGTTTAATTTTGCATTAGTGGGCAAGTAAAGCTTGCCAATTCTCAGTAATTCCGGTTAGAGTATTTTAATTGAGTTCTTGTAAATTCATAATCTTGTTTAACTGCTCAACCCAGGACACCTGACACTATTCATGTGACAGAATTCCCTGAGATATACCTGGTAATTCCGTATAGGATACATATTCATGTCATTTACAGTTTACATGCGTAGATTCTATCCTGACTCATTGCATTAGTTCAAACTTGCGTGACTTGTACCTGATATTTTCTGAAACTGTGACGTGAGATTACATGGGGTGGGGAGAGTAATATCATATCAAGGCTGAATATAATATAATATAATATAAATACTATTATCTGGCGGTACCTTAGACTCTGATACAGAGCTTTGGTACCTTACTGGCCCTTCGAGAAAATACTGCTATGGTTTCTTCGACACTGATCCTGTAGTAGTCTCAGCCTGAGTATGACTAAAACTCTCACTTGCATATCACTTAGCTGGTTTACATATTTATCCTACTGTTTCATTATTGCTGCACTGCATATATTTTGGCTTGTATTTTCTGTACCTTGTTATGTCCCCTGAGGACCTGGAATGGACTATGTCCCCAGGTATAGCCGAAGAGATCTACCCCGAGGTGTACGGTACAGGAGCACTCCTTGGAGCAGAACCCGGAACAGAGAACGAGATATTGGCCGATGATTTCTCCTGAGCACCGGCTTCATCTACACAGTATTTCCATTTTCAGTATTTTATTTCCTGTCTATTTTTTCCTCTGAATGTAACAGACAAATTCTCGGATTGTTTCCCGAGATAATCTTATTTGGTATTGCTTATTTATTTCCATTGTATTATTTATGATAATTAATCTGTGCTATTCTGTGGATGAGATTAGAAATACCTGAGACTTGTAACATTTCACTGTTAGACTACAGCTTAAGCATGCCCTGATGGATCCATTAAATTGGGTTGTCCATCGGTGTGTGCTGCTGGCCATTGCCCACGTGCTCAGTCCCTCGGCATTTTGGGACTGGGGCGTGACATGGTTTTTGTGGTGGCCCATGCAGGTCTACGACTAAATTGTTCGGTTTTAACTTAGGGACCGAACAGGCCTGCAATAAGAATAGGATAAGTTTTAGGATCTCATCCACTTGCTTGAATCATTCTTGATCTCTATATCGACTTCAAATAATTTACTTGCATCCTGCCTTGATTCCTGTGCGCCTCTTATTGTTTATTTTGGATGCAGGGAAATGGACCCACAAGAATGCAACGAGACTCCTGTCGGAACACCACAAGCTACAGGTGTCACCTATGACGATGAAGTGACACCAGTCGGAAGAGTTCCATCAACTCAATAGAGCCAGCAGGCAGGTCAACCTACATCCAGATTTTGGCGTGATGACATCCCACCTCCGCCGCAGTTCGTTCCACCAGCGCCCGTATTCCCACAAGGACAGTCGATTGACGGGCAACAGATATTCCAACTGATCTATGCGATGATGCAAGCACAGCAACAAGTCCAACACGAGGCTCAGCGTCGTGAGGTTGAATTCTTGAGGAGCAGCATCGTAACTGCACTGGAGCAGGCCAACCTACCAGCTCGACGGCCATCTACAGGCTCAATCACTGATTTTCGCCAACTGAAGCCCCGCACTTTTTCTGGAAAAGAGGAGCCCACAGAAGTTTATGAGTGGCTCACCAACATTCGGCATCAACTTGAAGCAGCTGAGCTTCCACGGGAACGCTGGATGACTGCCGTCCGAATGCAATTGACGGACAATGCTCATCACTGGTGGCTATCCGAGGAGACGCGACTCGGACCAGACCGAGTCACTTGGGAGGAGTTCTCCAGGCTCTTCCAAGAGATGTACATTCCTGCCCTCGCTCGATCAGAACTGCGGGACAGGTTCAATCGCCTCACTCAGGACTCTATGACGGTGGAAGAATACAACGCAAAATTTATTCGTCTGAGCCGCTTCGCCCCCACCCTGATCCCGACAGAGGAAGAGAAGGCCGAGAAATTCTTCGACGGACTGAATATTGAGCTGCAGAAACTAATTGGGTCCGTCGCACCAACATCATACTCGGACGTACTTGCTGCGGCTCGACGCATGGAGCGCGTCACCAAGAGAGAGACCAGTCTGAAGCGGCCCTCCACATCCGCACCAACCAGAGCAGCACAAGAGAAGTCTGCAAAGCGTCAACAAATAAGCCCGCCTCCAAGAGCAGCACCAAAAGCCTTCTACCTTCCTACTTGTTACCACTGCGGCAAGATAGGCCATGTCGAGAAGGAGTGTAGACGTAAACTCGGACTATGCTTAGGCTGCGGATCCAGACAGCATGCAGTAAGAGACTGTCCTGAGCGTAGAGAAGGAGCACCAAGGGCGAACCAGCAAACTCCACCAGCGCCTCGAGCAGCACCCTACCAGCAAGCTCAGCAGCAGCAGAGGAATCTACCTCAAGGACGAGGGCAAGTTTACGCGATAACTGTGCAGGACGCTGATGCGAGTAAGTGATTCGTAGTTATCCGTTTCTAGTGTTGTGTAGTTCGTGCCTATTGGTTCGTGACCTCAGCCCCAACCTAGTAATTTATAACTTGTTAATAATAACCTGGTTTTCATAAAAGTTGTAGATCTTTTGCTTTAACTAGATTTTTCTGGAAAGTGTATAACTTTCATTTTTAGGGAAACGGTATTTCCCTAAGTATCTTGTGATGTGTTTTTAAACGATGCTTGCGACCGCGTCATCTCTGTTGACCGGTTATTCTTTGATTGCGAGAACGCAATCCTCTTAAGGGGGGTAGATTGTAAACCCCCTGATTTTTCAAAATTTTTAAAACTGGATTTTTTACAATTTTCTGGAATTTTCTAGGAATTTTCTGTAATTTAAAAATAGAGTTTTAATTATTCAATGATTTTTAATTGATAATAAATAATATTAAAATATTATGAAAATAATATTTTTGGGTGTAAATTGAAAAACTGGACTTAGGGTAATTTTTCTGGAATTTATCGGGCCCCGGACCTATTTTTAAAACACCTAAAACTATTTATTTAACTATTTATTTATTTATTAATTATTAATTATTATTATTATTATTATTCTAAACCCAGCCCGCGGCCCACTGGACCCGGCCCACCGGGCCCAGCCCCAACCCGGCCTAAAACCCTGGCCTAGCGGGTCGGGCGGGTCGGCCAGACCCGCACCCGACCCGGCTTCCCCTCACCCGTCCCTGACCACGTCCTCCCTCCCCCGCGTCCGGCGCCGCGTCCGCCGCCTCCGGCCCGCTCCGCCCGGCCACCTCCCCACGACCACCCCCTCTCTCCGCCATTCCCGGCCATCCCCAGCCTCCCCCCGCCTATAAACCCCCCCCCCCCCCGTTCTCTTCTCCGGCCAGCCCTCCCAAGCTACCCCGCCACCACCGGCTCCCCCTCCCCGTCGACGCCACCTGCTCCGCCACCGCTGCAGCGGCGGCCCTCCTCCTCCGTCAGCCAACCCCTCCTCTCCACCGTCGAGCACCGTCGACGGCCACAGCAGCAGCACAGCAGCAGCGGGCAATTCCCCGAGCCGCCTCCGGCCGCCCCCCGCGTCCCCTCCGCCTCCGCCCGAGCCCTGCGCCGCCTCGCTGTGCTGCCCCCGGCCGCCCGCCGCCGGAGTCCGACGAGAAATCCCTAACCTTAGCCCTAATTCCCCCCCCCCCCGCGTGTCGGACACAGGACACGTGTCCTGTGTCGTGTCAGACACGATTTTGCACCGGTTTTCGACCCCCGTTCAGGTGCGTGTATCTTCTTGCTCGTAGCTCTGTTTTCGATTCCGTAAATTGCCTTGCGAAGCCTGTATGACCCTCTCGGTGCCCGGACAAACCGCTCGGGGCATCGCGTCCTGTGGTGATCGCACACCGCGATCCAAAAATAGGAAAAACCAGACCTTGTTTCACCCCGGAACTGAGTACGCCCCGCCAAACGGGACGACTTGGTCGCGCGCGGTCTCCATAGATACGTGCGCGTCGTTGATACGGACGTGCGAGATTTCGCAGAAGTCGATTCGGGTGTGCGTGCACACCGGGATCAACGCGTATCCGCGGACAACTCCCCGTTTCTGTACTTTCTGATTTTTACCCTAACTTTGTGTACACATGCAGGATTGTAACGAAACTTGCGGCATCGGACTCGTAGCGATACGCTGGTCCTGTGACCCAAGTTTGGTTCGATTCTGAGAACATTGACGAAATCGCGTGTCGTGGGCCCCACAGGCCCCGCTCGACGGGCGATTTTGTGATCGGCTCATCGGAATCCAATTCTAGAAGTTCCGTTGGGTTCGTATCATCGTTCCTGACCTGTTGACACTAAGTTTGGTGAATTTGGAGACCTTTAACCCTGACACATTTTTCGGTGCAAAGCGGGCCCACATGTGGACCCCGTTTTGATCCGAAATTATCGTTTTTGCCCTTGTCTCCAAATTGGACTCAAGGACAGGCATTTCTAGCTGATTGATATTTTTTGGATCTGATGGTGATGTTTATTTCAGCAACCGGAGTACCGCCTACAAATCCAACTGAAGTCAGGGCCGCAAACAGAGCCGGAACCACAGGCAAGTGTACCTCGCCAAAACTTGCAGCTCTGCTACATATTTTCTTGACTTAGTTATACATCAGTGGACAAGTGTACCTTGCCAAACCCTGCAGCTTGCTATATAATTTCTTGGTTTAATTTTGCATTAGTGGGCAAGTAAAGCTTGCCAATTCTCAGTAATTCCGGTTAGAGTATTTTAATTGAGTTCTTGTAAATGCATAATCTTATTTAACTGCTCAACCCAGGACACCTGACACTATTCATGTAACGGAATTCCCTGAGATATACCTGGTGATTCCGTATAGGATACATATTCATGTCATTTACAGTTTACATGCGTAGATTCTATCCTGACTCATTGCATTAGTTCAAACTTGCGTGACTTGTACCTGATATTTTCTGGAACTGTGACATGAGATTACATGGGGTGGGGAGAGTAATATCATATCAAGGCTGAATATAATATAATATAATATAAATACTGTTATCTGGCGGTGCCTTAGACTCTGATACAGAGCTTTGGTACCTTACTGGCCCTTCGAGAAAATACTGCTATGGTTTCTTCGACACTGATCCTGTAGTAGTCTCAGCCTGAGTATGACTAAAACTCTCACTTGCATATCACTTAGCTGGTTTACATATTTACCCTGCTGTTTCATTATTGCTGCACTGCATATATTTTGGCTTGTATTTTCTGTACCTTGTTATGTCCCCTGAGGACCTGGAATGGACTATGTCCCCAGGTATAGCCGAAGAGATCTACCCCGAGGTGTACGGTACATGAGCACTCCTTGGAGCAGAACCCGGAACAGAGAACGAGATATTGGCCGAAGATTTCTCCTGAGCACCGGCTTCATCTACACAGTATTTCCAATTTCAGTATTTTATTTCCTGTCTATTTTTTCCTCTGAATGTAACAGACTAATTCTCGGATTATTTCCCGAGATAATCTTATTTGGTATTGCTTATTTATTTCCATTGCATTATTTCTGGTAATTAATCTGTGCTATTCTGTGGATGAGATTAGAAATACCTGAGACTTGTAACATTTCACTGCTAGACTACAACTTAAGCATGCCCTGATGGATCCATTAAATTGGGTTGTCTATCGGTGCGTGCTGCTGGCCATTGCCCACGTGCTCAGTCCCTCGGCATTTTGGGACTGGGGCGTGATACGGCAAAAGTGTATGTCCCGACCCGCTTTGCTCAGGCGAGAATACTCGTTTGAGGCAAAGGATATCCAGACTTGTCCCTACAGGGATCCGGCTTAGGCTTCCAGAGGTTCGCTTGACCTATCGCTCAACCGAGGTAAATTATCGCTAAGGTGGGTGGCTACGGTAAACTTGTTTTTGCTTAGCCAGTACACATAAAATGTGGAACGATACATGCTAGTCGCTAGGTGAATCACCCCCTGCATGCTAATAAGAATCCAACGCACCTAGCTAAGGGAATAATCCCAACTTGTATTGCTTATGCTAGAATATGAAAATAAAATATTGCTTATATATATGTTCAGACCCTCGCATGCTACCCTAGATCGTATCGCTCGGGAAGAGTCCCTTACAATCTCACTCCTCGGCTTACCTTCGGGCCCGAGCTAACGTGAATGTTGTGTTTATATAAATGCATGCTTGTCTACTTGTATGTTGCCTTGTTTTCATCCAAACCCCGGAAGACTACTAAGTAGTCGTCCCGTGTCTGAATGAACCTGCAAGTATCTGGGACCGTTAGGTCACCAAGGCAATCTCCGCCCCAGGGGAAATGCATCAAGGCAAAGTTAATGAACTGGGATCACATCAAGTTTACCTTTGAACGAGAATCCTGTTCAAGCTCGTTCATAGCAGAAACTCAAGATTGTACTCGTGTTATTGATTATATCATGATGGATGTGAATTTGGATAACCCTAAAGACCTGCATGTCGCGGACAACTTGTGTGCACAAGGTATTGATTATTTGAGTTCCGCGGACGGTCGCCGGGGCACTGGGGCCGATCCGATCCGGACGGAACATATGTATAGTCGTATGTTACCTGGCAAAGTGTTATGCAGCGGGGCTCGCCACCCGCGTTGCACGTCATTTTGCCTTGAGACTATAAACTGTCCATAATGGCTATGCCAGTGACTCATGTTCATATAGATAAGTCATCCTCACTTAGCGACTATCCGTGTGCGAGTCATTGCATCGCATCGAAAGAACAACTGAAAACCTGAACGATCTTGATATAACGACTCTCGTGTTTGCTTATGCTATAACTTAGTTTTTATTATGATTGCCCTTGAATGTTTATACGTGCCCGCGCTTGAATTAACAATGTTTGCCTTGGACAGGGAAGGTAAAATGGTAAGTTGGTAAGTCTCGCCGTATTTTCTCTTATGTCGCACGGTGCATTGCCACACGAATTAGGCTATTCAAATCTTGCATAAAATTGATCCTAAGGCAACTAGAAAGACAACTTAATAGTTGGTACATGGAACTTATATTACGTGTTTGAATTTGTCGAGCGGGCGAGTTGTAATCCCCCTGATTTTTCAAGAATTTTAATTATTGGATTTTTTTCATTTTCTGGAATTTCTGGAATTTTTGAGAATTTTCTCTAATTAAATTCAGGTTCTTTAATTATTAGAGGATTTTTAAATGTTAATAAATAAATTTAAAATATTATGAAAAAAATATTTTATGGTGTAAAATAGAAAACTAGACATAGGGTAATTTTTCGGGAATTTATTGGACCCCTGATGGATTTTTAAAGCCCTAAATACTAATTAATTATTAAATCAAATATAAACCAGGTTTATTTAATAAACCAAACCAAGTTGAACCAAACCGGGTTCATTAAACCGAACCCAATTCCTTATCGGGTCGGATCCGGGTCCAACCCAGACCCGACCAGCACCAACCCGACCCGTGCCCTATCCTAGTGGATCGGGTCGGATCTGCCTGACCCAACCCGACCCGGCCACCCGAGACCCGATAGCTCTCTCCTCTTCCAGCCGCTCACCCGACGCCGTTTTAATTTCTCTCCGGCCGGCCAAACCGCCGCCCGTTGGCCTCCCCGACCGCTCCTCTTCCTCTCCCCGCAACCGCCGTCCCCTCCGCTCCGGCTTCCCCTCCTCACCGGACGACGCTCGGCCTCCGCTCCTCCCCTATTTAAGCCCTAGAACCCCGCCCCTCCGGCCAGTATTACCCCGACGCTGCCACCGCCCATCGCCGCCACCGCGCTGCTCTCCGACCTGCTGCCCAGCACCGCCTAGCCCAGCTGCCGACCTCCGCCAGAAACTCCTCTCCTCCTCCTGCCCTCCTTCGACCCCGGCAGAGCCTCCCCAACCGCCGAGGTGGCCGCCTCCATCAGTTAGACCCGGCCGACCCTCGAGACCTCGCCGCCACCGTCCGGCGAGTCGTCCCAGCACTCCGGTGAGCTTCAGAGTTGGAAACAGGCTGGACACCGACACAGAAGACCAGGAGCACAGTAAATCCTAGTACTCGGACACAGTGTATCGCGTGTCGGACACGATTTAGAACTTGGTTTTCAGGCCCTGTTCAGGTACTTGTAACTTCTTGCTCGTAGCTCGAAATTCGATTTCGTAAATTGTATCGCGTAGCCTGTATGACCCCCTCGGTGCCCGGACAAACTGCTCGGGGCATCGCGTCCTGTGGTGATCGCACACCGCGATCCAAAAACAGGAAAACCAGACCTTGTTTCACCCCGGAACTGAGTACGCCCCGCCAAACGGGACGACTTGGTCACGTGCGGTCTTTACCGATACGTGCGCGTCATTGATACGGACGTGCAGAATTTCGCAGAAGCTGATTCGGATGTGCGTGCACACCGGAATCAGTACGTATCCGCGGACATCGCCCCGTATCCGACTTTTCTGAAACTCGCTGTAACTTAGTGTACACACGTCGGATCGAGACGAAACTTGTGCCATCGGACTCGTAGCAATACGCTGGTCCTGTGAGCCAAGTTTGGTTCGATTCTGAGAACGTTGACAAAATCGTGTGTCGTGGGCCCCACAGGCTCCACCCGACGGGCGATTTTGAGAACAGCTCATCGGAATCCAATTCTGGAAGTTCCGTTGGGTTCATATCATCGTTCCTGACCTGTTGACACTAAGTTGGACTATTTTTTATACCTTTGACCCTGGCGCATTTTTCGGTGCAAAGCGGCCCACAATTGGACCCCGCCTTGACCCGAAAATGACGTTTTTGCCCTTGTCTCCAAATTGGACTCAAGGACAGGCATTCCTAGCTGATTGATGTGTTCTGGACCTGATGGTGATGTCTATTTCAGCAACCGGAGTACTGCCTGGAAATCCAGCTGAAGCTCGAGCTATAACTGAAACAGGAAATCCAGGCAAGTGTACCTTGCCATAAAATACAGTTATTGATTCATTTTGATTCTCTTGCTTTAATTTCTGTGACTGTTGTACTTGCCCTATCCAGTATTTATACCCAGGACACTTGACACAAAGCATGATATAGAATCTTCCTGATTATTCAACGAGGTTTTGTATAGGATATAGATTTCATGACTTGAGCTTAGTTTTTATCCTGACTAGTTGCATTAGTTTTGATCCTGTATGGCATGGACATGAGATACATGATTACATGGGGTGGGGAGAGTATTACCATATCAAGGCTGAATATATATTATATACCGTTATCTGGAAGTGTCCTAGTCTCTGACACAGAGCTTTGGCACCTGTACTGGCCCTTCGAGAAAACACTGCTATGGTTTCTTGTCACTGATCCTGTAGTAGTCTCAGCCTGAGTATGAATAATAACTCTCACTTGCATGATCACTTAGCTAGTTTAATTATTTACCCAGATTTGTTTGATAGCAACATCGGCATGCCACTGTCTTAGACTTATTAATTTCTGATGCTACTCTTGAGTTTAACATCTTGGTTGACTTGCATGTTCATTCACTGTATTTTGGCTCGTATTCTTCTGTACCTTGTTACGTCCCTCTGAGGACCTGGTTTTGTTCTCCAGTTATAGCAGACGAGATCTACCCTGAGGTGTACGGAACAGGGGCACTACTCGGAGCAGTACCTGAACCTGAGGACGAGGTGATCGCTGAGGACTTCTCCTGAACAATTGCTTCGCCCTGCTCAGTATTATGGCAAATAGACTTTAATTTCTGTTAATTTAAACTCTTTATTTCCTGTCTTTGAGAACTTGTGTAAACAGACTTAATATCGGATTGTTCTCCGATTTTATTTATTTTGACTGTTGTTTAATATTTCTTTTATGATGTTTCTATCTTATATCTGTGGATGAGAATAGTAAAACCCTGACTGATGTAATACAGCTTAAGTATGCCCGATGGATCCATTAAATTGAGTTTGTCCATCGGTGCATGCTGCTGGCCATTATCACGCGTCCGGTCCCTCGGTATTTTGGGACTGGGGCGTGACATGGTTTTTGTGGTGGCCCATGCAGGTCACTGACTAAATTGTTCTGTTTCAACTTAGGGACCGAACAGGCCTGCAATAAGAATAGGATCAGTTTTTAGGATCTCATCCACTTGCTTGAATCGTTCTTGACATCTGTATCGGATTCGAATTCATTCTTGACTTGCATCCTGCTTTGATTCTTGTGTGCCTCTTATAGGTTATTTTGGTTGCAGAATTATAGATCCACAAGCCGACGAAAAGACTCATCCAGAAACACCACAAGGTGCTGTGGTCACACCAGTTGATGAAGGTCAATCAGCTCAACAAAGCAGTCAAGCAAGACAGCCTGCCTCGAGAATCCAGGAAGATGACGTTCCACCATCGACGCAGTTTACTCCACCAATGCCTACCATCCCACAAGGGCAAGCTATGGACGTGCAACAGCTGTTTCAAATTTACTACCCGATGATACAAGCTTATCAGAAGGCTCAGCAAAGCCAAACGGAGGAGTTCATTTGCAGACTTAGCTCGGAGTTACGAAAGTTAATCAGCACCGTTGCAACGGACGTTGTTACTGCAGCACAGGCCATGGAGTGCATTACCAGAATAGAGTCCATCCAGAAGCGGCCGCATGCACCAGACCAAGCACAGCAGGAGAGAGCTGCAAAGCGACCCCAGAAGAATCCACCGAGAGCGGCATCCAGAGCCTCATTCCTTCCTACTTGTTACTATTGTGGCAAGGTAGGCCATGCTGAGAAGGATTGCAGATGCAAGATGGGATTATGCTTGATTTGCGGAACCAATCAACACTTAGCCAAAGACTGTTCTCAGCATCGAGAGAAAGCATTGACGGTTCATCAACCAGCCACATCAGTACCAGCCGGAGCACCACAGGAAGAAATTGCAAAGAGGTCTCACATGTACCAGCCGCCAGAAGCAACTCCACAAGTACTACATGTTTGTCCATATTGTCACAAGCGAGGCCATATAGAGATCGAGTGCAGACGCAAAAAGAAATTATGCTTAGCTTGCGGATCCAGTCAACATTTATTAAAGGAATGTCCTGAGCGTCGAGAAAGAGCACCAATGGTTAACCAACAAGCACTACCAGCATCGAGGCCAGCCTATCCAGCATTGGGAGCACCGCAACCGAAAGTTGAAGAAGTTATACCACCACCTCCAGGAAGGTATCAGCCGAGACCACCTTTGACACCCCAGGCCGTACTCTTCCAGCAGCAGCAAAGGAATCCACCTCAAGGACGCGGCCAAGTTTTCGCGATGGCTGTGGGAGACGCGCAGAACCATGGAGTTGCTAATGCGCGTAAGTCTTTATAGTTGTTCCGTTTCCAGCATTTTTGTAGTTCGTGCCTGCTGGTTCGTGACCCCAGACTTGACATGGTAATTTTAACTTGCTAAAAAAAAATTGATAACTTAGTGTTAACCTATTAATTTTGAACTTGTCAATAATTCAGAATGTTTTGAAAGATAAACTAGTTTTATAAAAACAGTAATTTTCTAGATTTCCCACATTTGGGAAATTTCATAACTCCTACTTAGGGAAATGATTTTTCCTATGTGTTCAAGCCCTGAACCTTGATTTTCTTTATTATTGTGATTCGAATAAAATTGGTAACCGTGTCATCTCTGTTGACGGTTATTCTTTGATTGCGAGGATGCAATCCTCTTAAGGGGGTAGATTGTAATCCCCCTGATTTTTCAAGAATTTTAATTATTGGATTTTTTCATTTTCTGGAATTTCTAGAATTTTTGAGAATTTTCTCTAATTAAATTCAGGTTCTTTAATTATTAGAGGATTTTTAAATGTTAATAAATAAATTTAAAATATTATAAAAAAAATATTTTATGGTGTAAAATAGAAAACTAGACATAGGGTAATTTTCCGGGAATTTATTGGACCCCGGATGGATTTTTAAAGCCCTAAATACTAATTAATTATTAAATCAAATATAAACCAGGTTTATTTAATAAACCAAACCAAGTTGAACCAAACCGGGTTCATTAAACCGAACCCAATTCCTTATCGGGTCGGATCCGGGTCCAACCCAGACCCGACCCGCACCAACCCGACCCGTGCCCTATCCTAGTGGATCGGGTCGGATCTGCCTGACCCAACCCGACCCGGCCACCCGAGACCCGATAGCTCTCTCCTCTTCCAGCCGCTCACCCGACGCCGTTTTAATTTCTCTCCGGCCGGCCAAACCGCCGCCCGTTGGCCTCCCCGACCGCTCCTCTTCCTCTCCCCGCAACCGCCGTCCCCTCCGCTCCGGCTTCCCCTCCTCACCGGACGACGCTCGGCCTCCGCTCCTCCCCTATTTAAGCCCTAGAACCCCGCCCCTCCGGCCAGTATTACCCCGACGCTGCCACCGCCCATCTCCGCCACCGCGCTGCTCTCCGACCTGCTGCCCAGCACCGCCTAGCCCAGCTGCCGACCTCCGCCAGAAACTCCTCTCCTCCTCCTGCCCTCCTTTGACCCCGGCAGAGCCTCCCCAACCGCCGAGGTGGCCGCCTCCATCAGTTAGACCCGGCCGACCCTCGAGACCTCGCCGCCACCGTCCGGCGAGTCGTCCCAGCACTCCGGTGAGCTTCAGAGTTGGACACAGGCTGGACACCGACACAGAAGACCAGGAGCACAGTAAACCCTAGTACTCGGACACAGTGTATCGCGTGTCGGACACGATTTAGAACTTGGTTTTCAGGCCATGTTCAGGTACTTGTAACTTCTTGCTCGTAGCTCGGAATTCGATTCCGTAAATTATATCGCGTAGCCTGTATGACCCCCTCGGTGCCCGGATAAACTGCTCGGGGCATCGCGTCCTGTGGTGGTCGCACACCGCGATCCAAAAATAGGAAAACCAGACCCTGTTTCACCCCGGAACTGAGTATGCCCCGCCAAACGGGACGACTTGGTCGCGTGCGGTCTTTACCGATACGTGCGCGTCGTTGATACGGACGTGCAGGATTTCGCAGAAGCTGATTCGGATGTGCGTGCACACCGGAATCAGTACGTATCCGCGGACATCGCCCCGTATCCGACTTTTCTGAATCTCGCTGTAACTTAGTGTACACACATCGAATCGAGACGAAACTTGTGCCATCGGACTCGTAGCAATACGCTGGTCCTGTGAGCCAAGTTTGGTTCGATTCTGAGAACGTTGACAAAATCGTGTGTCCTGGGCCCCACAGGCTCCACCCGATGGGCGATTTTGAGAACAGCTCATCGGAATCCAATTCTGGAAGTTCCGTTGGGTTCATATCATCGTTCCTGACCTGTTGACACTAAGTTGGACTATTTTTGAGACCTTTGACCCTGGCGTGTTTTTCGGTGCAAAGCCGCCCACAATTGGACCCCGTCTTGACCCGAAAATGACGTTTTTGCCCTTGTCTTCAAATTGGACTCAAGGACAGGCGTTCCTAGCTGATTGATGTGTTCTGGACCTGATGGTGATGTCTATTTCAGCAACCGGAGTACTGCCTGGAAATCCAGCTAAAGCTCGAGCTACAACTGAAACAGGAAATCCAGGCAAGTGTACATTGCCATAAAATGCAGTTATTGATTCATTTTGATTCTCTTGCTTTAATTTCTGTGACTGTTGTACTTGCCCTATCCAGTATTTATACCCAGGACACTTGACACAAAGCATGATATAGAATCTTCCTGATTATTCAACGAGGTTTTGTATAGGATATAGATTTCATGACTTGAGCTTAGTTTTTATCCTGACTAGTTGCATTAGTTTTGATCCTGTATGGCATGAACATGAGACGTCGTGGACATGAGATGCATGATTACATGGGGTGGGGAGAGTATTACCATATCAAGGCTGAATATATATTATATACTGTTATCTGGAAGTGTCCTAGTCTCTGACACAGAGCTTTGGCACCTGTACTGGCCCTTCGAGAAAACACTGCTATGGTTTCTTGTCACTGATCCTGTAGTAGTCTCAGCCTGAGTATGAATAATAACTCTCACTTGCATGATCACTTAGCTAGTTTAATTATTTACCCAGATTTGTTTGATAGCAACATCGGCATGCCACTGTCTTAGACTTATTAATTTCTGATGCTACTCTTGAGTTTAACATCTTGGTTGACTTGCATGTTCATTTACTGTATTTTGGCTCGTATTCTTCTGTACCTTGTTACGTCCCTCTGAGGACCTGGTTTTGTTCTCCAGTTATAGCAGACGAGATCTACCCTGAGGTGTACGGAACAGGGGCACTACTCGGAGCAGTACCTGAACCTGAGGACGAGGTGATCGCTGAGGACTTCTCCTGAACAATTGCTTCGCCCTGCTCAGTATTATGGCAAATAGACTTTAATTCCTGTTAATTTAAACTCTTTATTTCCTGTCTTTGAGAACTTGTGTAAACAGACTTAATATCGGATTGTTCTCCGATTTTATTTACTTTGACTGTTGTTTAATATTTCTTTTATGATGTTTCTATCTTATATCTGTGGATGAGAATAGTAAAACCCTGACTGATGTAATACAGCTTAAGTATGCCCGATGGATCCATTAAATTGGGTTTGTCCATCGGTGCATGCTGCTGGCCATTATCACGCGTCCGGTCCCTCGGTATTTTGGGACTGGGGCGTGACACGAGTAGCTTCCTCACCAGTGCATTCAATGTACTGATAATCAACCAGTTCGTTTGCAGGGTGCGGAAGAACCTCGTTCGGTGCATATGCCTCTTTCATGCGTGTCAAGGCCAGGAGTTCCCTCTGAAGCCTTGGAGCGCTGCATCCGGAGCAGAAGTACATATAGAAGACATAATGTTGGAACATAGCCTGAACATCGCCTGATCATCGCCTGTACGATCATTCCACAAATTGTAGCCACTTGGCACGCTTTTACTGTTTCATAGAGAGTGCTTGAGCGACTTGTAATCTCGGCTATACGTCACCTGTAATACTTGTTTACATCAATAAAAGACATTGCTTTACTTCAACTTGTGTTATTCAATGCTTCCGCTATATTGTCGACTCAGTGAACTTGTTACCGATCGCCTATGCGTTCATGACTCCACTGCACTCGGATAATCTATGCGACTCTGTGGCTTAGAACTCTTACAGCCAGCCAATGGACCATGGTCTTGTACGAACGTGGCTCACGCTCGTACGGCATCACGCCCGGATGGGTCAAAGTGATCATTCTGTGGGAGCGCTGACGCGGTAATTCTTTCCTAGCGGGAACGACCAATTTAGCCTGTGGAAGATCGGGATGTGACAGAATGGTATCAGAGCCTGGCTTATACGCCTTTGGACTTTATTTCGAATATATCAGTTTCAAAAGCTCGTTCGTGGATTATGTGTACGCTCTCTCTCATTGTCCTAAATGGAATATTCCAACAATAAGTCAAAATACTTTCAAAATGTGATTTGAATGATATGATTGCTTGTATAAAATCGTGATGTGAGTAGTCTTTGTGCCAACCTATGCGAGACCCTTGAGAGTATCGCAGTAGCTTGTACGATTTTACTAACTCTAAGTTTGGTTGAATGCATCTATTCGAGGGACGCCTTGAACTTGTGCATGATCCAAGACTTAAGATAAGGTGAAACTCGAGTGCTAAGACTTCGCTATCGCTAAGTTGGTTTGAGTGCTCATGCTAGAAGTGCACTTCGAATATGTGCACGATCCAGACTAGCTATATGTCGATCTCGATGCTAGTGCAAGTGAATATCCAAATGAACAAGTACAACGACTTGTGTAGGTTTGCCTCAGCCTGGTATCGTTAAATCAATTGATTGAAACGTACTACTTGTCCTCAGTAAGTCTTGAGGACGAGACTTTTTTTAAGTTGGGTAGGATGTAACACCCCGTTCCGTTCAAGCAGACCTGCCGATTCAAACGACAAAAGTGCATGTCCCGACCCGCTTTGCTCAGGCGAGAATACTCGTTTGAGGCAAAGGATATTCAGACTTGTCCCTACAGGGATCCGGCTTAGGCTTCCAGAGGCTCGCTTGACGTATCGCTCAACCGAGGTAAATTTTCGCTAAGGTGGGTGGCTACGGTAAACTTCGCTTTGCTTAGCCAGCACACATAAAATGTGGAACAATACATGCTAGTCACTAGGTGAATCACCCCCCTGCATGCTAATAAGAATCTAACGCACCTAGCTAAGGAAATAATTCCAACTTGTATTGCTTATGCTAGAACATGAAAAGGAAACATTGCTTATATATATGTTCAGACCCTCGCATGCTACCCTAGATCGTATCACTCGGGAAGAGTCCTTTATGATCTCACTCCTCGGCTTACCTTCGGGCCCGAGCTAACATGAATGTTGTGTTTATATAAATGCATGCTTGTCTACTTGTATGTTGTCTTATTTTTATCCAAACCCCGGAAGACTACTAAGTAGTCGTTCCGTGCCTGAATGAACCTGCAAGTATCCGGGACCGTTAGGTCACCAAGGCAATCTCCGCCCCAGGGGAAATGCATCAAGGCAAAGTTACTGAACTGGGATCACATCAAGTTTACCTTTGAACGAGAATCCTGTTCAAGCTCGTTCATAGCGGAAACTCAAGATTGTACTCGTGTTATTGATTATATCGTGATGGATATGAATTTGGATAACCCTAAAGACCTCCATGTCACAGATAACTTGTGTGCACAAGGTATTGATTGTTTGAGTTTCGCGGACAGTCGTCGGAGCACTGGGGCTGATCCGATCCGGACGGAACGTATGTATAGTCGTATGTTACCTGGCAAAGTGTTCTGCAGCGGGGCTCGCCACCCGCGTTGTACGTCATTTTGCCTTGAGACTATAAACTGTCCATAATGGCTATGCCAGCGACTCATGTTCATATAGATAAGTCATCATCGCTTAGCGGCTATCCGCGTGTGAGTCATTACATCACATCGAAAGAATAACTGAACACCTGAACGATCTTGATATAACGACTCTCGTATTTGCATATGCTATAATTTGGTTTTCATTATGAATGCCCCTGAATGTTTATACGTGCCCGCGCTTGAATTAACAATGTTTGCCTTGGATAGGGAAGGTAAAATGGTAAGTTGGTAAGTCTTGCCGTGTTTCCTCTCATGTCGCACGGTGCACTACCACACGAATTAGGCTATTCAAATCTTGCATGAAACTGATCCTAAGGTAACTAGAAAGACAACTTAATAGTTGGTGCATGGAACTTATATTACGTATTTGGATTTATCGAGCGGGCGAGTAGATTCCTCACCAGTGCATTCAATGTACTGATAATCCACCAGTTCATTTGCAGGGTGCGGGAGAACCTCGTTCGGTGCGGATGCCTCCTTCGTGCGTGTCAAGGCCAGGAGTTCCCTCTGAAGCCTTGGAGCACTACATCCGGAGTAGAAGCACATATAGTAGACATAATATTGGAACATAGCTTGAACATAGCCTGAACATCGCCTAATCATCGCTTGTACGATCATTCCACAAATTGTAGCCACTTGGCATGCTTTTACTGTTTCAGAGAGAGTGCTTGAGTGACTTGTAATCTCGGCTATACGCCGCCTATAACACTTGTTTACATTAATAAAAGACATTGCTTTACTTTAACTTGTGTTATTCAATGCTTCCGCTATATTGTCGACTCAGTAAACTTGTTACCGATCGCCTATGCGCTCATGACTCCGCTGCACTCGGACAATCTGTGCGACTCTATGGCTTAGAACTCTTACCGCCAGCCAATGGACCACGGCCTTGCACGGGCGTGGCTCACGCTCGTACGGTATCACGCCCGGATGGGTCAAAGCGATCGTTCTGCGGGAGCGCTGATGCGGTGATTCTCGCCTAGCGAGAACGACCGATTTAGCCTGCGGGAGATCGGGGTGTGACAGAATGGTATTAGAGCAGAATTGATCTTCTGGCCCAAAATCTTTTGTATTGACTCTGAGATATTATTTATATGGTATTGCAATAGAGCGTTCTATACAATAAGTCCATAGATATTCTCAAAGTGCAAATGTTTTTGAACTTGAATTGCTTGATTGTTTCGATTGAGTACGACGAGGGATGGCACTATCGCTGCTCGGAATATCGAGAAGTTTATCCTTGAAGTTTCGAGGACAAAACTTTTTGTTGGTTGGTAAGTATGTAATGCCCTACTCCGCGTCGACATTATGTATCAGGTGAGTGGGCAGAACTTCGTTCTCTGATTCTTGCACGCCTTAATAATAACTTGAGTTTTTGCTTGCAATATTTTTATAAGAGAATGATAGAACCTGCCTTGCATGTTAATGAACGAACTCACCTAGCTTGTCTTTGAAATGATAAGTCTGCTAAACGAGAATTCTGAAACGCTTGTCTATAGTGCATGAACATGTTCACTATCATCTATGCTTTGAGAGAACCATATTGTGCCTAAATGTGTTCAAGTGATAAGTCGGATTGCCCCACAACAAACATTGTATTCTGATGGTTTGTCTCATCTGCATATTAGAGTTTATTTGATAGTGTTCCATGCATTCGCATGCGTTCGAACAATGGCTATGGTGGAGAGCTGAACTGCATGCGTCCTTAGCCACCATAGGTCATAGCTGCCATAGCATCAGATGAAAGAGTCATTGGTATGATATACAACTAGCTGCCGATCCTGAGATACTCGGGGACCGCCCTGCATATAGCTAAGTCATTATATTGGCTTGGATAGATGACTGCCAGTAAGATTTGTGCATGTGTATCTAGTTGTGCATTTGACCCTCGAGTCCCACAAGACACACTGCGCACACCCTGAAACAAAACGAACGGCTTACTTGCTTCCATATTCAATATGAAACTCTATTTTAAAAGATGTTTCCAAAACAATATAATATGACTCCGTTCTTCTGCTGCATGAAACGAACATAGGTAAAACTAGAAAGATTACTAGTAATATAATATTTTATAACATGATTATTTAGTATTGGTTTTAGTGAATGCTTGTTTCTGTTTGGTTGTTTTATCTCACCAGTACTTGTATAAAGTGCTGACCCACCAACAGTTTACTTGCTTGTAGGTTAGCTGGATCGTCCGAGGGAGCGATAGGCGTGCCATAGTCCCTTAGACCGAAATCCTGATTTCGATTGTGCCCCGAGATGTTATCGTATAAGGGGGCATAATGAATGGAACGAATGCCTTGCATAAAGGAATCCAGTCCCTCGATTGCCTCGAATACTCAATTGGTTAAATGTATTGCATTACAACAAGTCCCTTTTCGCTGCTTACTCGATTGATGCGATGATAGCCAACAATCAACTTAAACGATAAGGCTTTGTGCGGGCGCAACCCCAGGCCCGCACGACATCACGTCCCCCGTAGGCTCGATTGGGCCGGCCATTCCTTCCCCTTCCTCGCACCCGCGAGACGGGCGTGGTGATTCGCGTCCGGCGCACCGAGGCACGGTGATTCATGCCCGGTTAGATAATCCGGCTATATGGGGGCAAGGCAAGGCGGAGCGGCGGCCCGGGCGGGTCTGGGGCGTGACACTAGGAGTTAACATGTGTGCAGGTAGAGTGTGGAGAAGTGACTGTGTTTACTGTGCAAGCATGGGAGAATCGGGTTTGGATTGATATTGTGTGTGTTGGGTGTCGGGTTCAGTGACAATATGGGTATTGGTGTATTGATTATGGAGAGTGCTGTTTGAGGAGGTACAATGCTTACAATTGCACTGAAATAGATTAGAAGGGGGGTGTTCTAAGCTCAGTTCAACTGGGAGTTGGAATTGATGCACATTGTATTACAATCGTATACAGTGTGCAGGCAATATACTGATACATAGAGTATCAGTTGTACATGTGCAAGAGAAGGAGATTAAGGGGATAAGCTAGAATTGATACAAATTCGTATCAGCTGTAACTGCAACAGTAGATGTACAGAGAAGTATCAGTAAGTAGGGGGGTTAACACTTGTGTATGCTTGTGGGGGGCACCGTTTCAGTTATAGACTTGATGTAGGTTTGAGGATTTACAGGCAATGCATTAGAATGAGGGGCAGGCTCGGGTAAGTAGCTCGGCATGTGTCCAGGTTGGGAGTAGGTCTGGTATGGCATGTACAGAGGTTTACACAACCAAATAGAGCGTGTGCTGTGTGTTGTACTGAGCACATGTATCAGTGCATATGGTACACTAATATTAGGTATATATGGTGTCAGGTTGAGCAAATTATTAGGCAAGGGTGAGTTAGAATGGATTAGGATCAAGATACTGAATTTAGATAAGATGAGCAGTGGTATGGTCGGGGTGGTATAGCTGTTGCTATGGTCGGGTATCAACAGCAGAGTGTTCTGCTGTATTGGTAAGGTGGGGTTATGCAAGGCTTCATTGTAGTGTGAGAGGGATACTGTCATGTGCAAAATTGCACATGAGATGGGGAGGGGGGAAACCTGGGAACAAAGAGTGAAACCCGGGCATGTTGGTTTCAGTAGTAGTATTAGAGGAGAGGTTGCAATGAACAACAAATGATTTTGATTATCCTGATATGCAGGCAAGGGTTGGAATGGGGTATGCCTTGTATTATAGGATACAACAGCAGTTGTAGAATCGTAGGCAGCAACTCCAGTTGCTTGTGCAACTGGATGCACAGCTAGTGAGGAGTTCAAATCCAGGGAGTGAAGAAGATGAAGTTAAGTGTATCAAATGGTGTATCAGTTGAGAATATATAGGTTGGCATCCAATGTAGGGTTCAAGGTTAGATATGTATTTTAGAATAGGGTTGGTAATGGGTATTGGTGTAGGATACCAAGTGGGTATCAAGAGAGAGTGAGGTTTTAGTGTGAGTATCAGACATGTAACTGATATTTAGTGTCAGTAAGGGTATTGTGAAGTTACCGGGTGTGTGTGTGTGACAAGTGCAGTGAAGTTGGTAAAGGTTAATATCAGTGAGATAAGTGGAGGGTAAAACTAGTGTCAAGATATCAAGGTAGGTATTAGTTATACTAAGGTTGTATTGCCTTAAAGTTAGAATGTTTAAGGTATTAACTTAAAATACCAAATATACAAACTGTATATACTAGTATTATCTAGTATAGCTTAGTATTAACTTAGTAAGTAGTAATAACTAGTATTGTCTAGATTAACCATATATGCCCTAGTAAACTTAGTATAATAAGGTATTAGCCTAGTATGAACCTAGTTGGACCTAGAAATCACATAATTACCAAGTTGACTTAATTATCATTCAGGGCATTATTTAACACTAATATTTTAATATTTAGGTCTTTGTGATTCCATCTTGGACATCGATCCTCATTCCTTGCTCAGAACCACATGAGAGTACATTCTCTGACAGTATTTATTATTTTGATTATTACTATGATTCTAGTTTTAGTGTATACTTGATTCTGACACAGCGGATACACGGGCTAGTATTATAGATACCTGTCATGAGGAGTCGTGATTGGAATCCATCGTACTAGCTGGAGATAGAGAAATATTAGCAAGATTATGTGATCATACCGTACTTTACATGCATTATAGTTCATCCCACATATCACGTAGGGTGTAGCCTGACCATTTATATGCCTCATAGCATGTTATATATGATTATTCTGACTATTGCTCGCATCATAGCTAACCAGATGGTTAGCCTGACCTCACATGTATGATAGCCAATCATATATAACAAGTCTGATCTAGTCCCAAGCCGATACATAGCAAACTGATATTTCACAACACTTATCTTAAATTCCTATTATTTTATTTCAGTACACTCATTTCTAGCATTCCCATATATCTGTCTATTGCTAGTTAGATCTATATGCTGATTACATGTCTCTCCAGTATTCCTTATTTTTTTCCAGTATTTCTTTATCATGTATTTTCTTACACTGTCTTATAGTTTTTGTCAATATAATTAAAATTGCTGTTAGTGTTTGTGCTTTACTCCAATCCTGACTGGATAGTATTTTCAGAGGATCTCGAAGATTTCTACCCTACCCACTATGGACCAGGAATAGATGGAGATTACATCCTGAAGATTCCAGAGGAGCCACTTTTCTTAGAGGAGACACCACCCACAGTTGTTTAGACTACACTTAGTCTAGTTTATTTATGTTTTGGATTGTTATAACTGTGAGACTTTGGTGTATTATGTTGAGACTTATTTATGTTGAGACAGTTAGACTCTAGACTTATTGTTGTTATTTGAGTTGTGTTCTAGACTTATGTCAGAACTTCTTATATCTTTTATATCTCATCGTGCCATTTACCTTCTTATAGTTTTGTGATTGAGTACCTTATAAATTGATGATCAAATACCTATTCATTGTCCTCCTTATGGAGTTGAGATCATTGACAGATTATTTTATGAGTTGTGATTAGTAGTATTAAGACCTAGACAGCATTCTACCACCGATGTTACGACGTAGACTGGACGTACCTATGGCTCATGCATAAATTTCGGGTGCAGATCGTGACGCATTTTAGTGGTGGCCCATGCAGGTCGAGTCTAGACTCTAGGAGAGTAAGATTAGGACGCAACTAGTGCAATATCTTAGTAGTGCTCGGACTTAGAGTACTATTACGAGCATGAGATTGGGTATAGATGAGTATGCTCAATCACAACTAGAAAATTTCTAATTCTATTTTGCTATTTTGAATAACTACTTCTTTTAAAATTTTATTGTCCTTCTTTGATGATATCGTATCATTTTCCTTAATTGATTTCTTCTTTTTCGATTTGTCTTCAGGATACCACCGAAGACTAGGTCGTTGAGATTGAGACCTACAGCTTCCGAGAGGTCTGCCATCTCTTGACCTGCTACCCAGACAGCTGTAGTTGCTCCTCCTACTTTACCTGTTCATGTAGGAGTTTTTGTAGCTTTCGGAGGTCCTCATACCTCAACTGTCCAGAGGGTTGTCCCGGTTGTTACAAGGGACCTTCCACCACCACAGATTCTATTTTTAGGAGGTGTGCCCGCTGACAGAGCACAGATGTTCGCATTGATCCAGGGAATGGTGGATGCTAAGAGGACGTCGGCAGAGGCTCAGCGAGTTCAGGCTGAGGCGCAGAGGGTGTAGGCAGACATAGACTGAGCTGATGAGGGAGAGCATGGAGAATTCTTATTAGGTGGCTCTCTAGGTAGTAGAGAGAGTCGCACAACAGCATTCTGGCCTGCAACAGCAACAACAGAGGCCAAGCACTATAGTGGACTTCAAGAGGATGATGCCTCGGGAGTTAAAGGGTGTTGAGGGAATAATCTACGCCGATGACTGGCTGGAGAAAACTTGCGCTTGGATCATATTCCAAAGAGTCTGCAGATCGAGGCTGCCGGCAGCCAGATGTTCAATATCGCGTTGACTTAGTATCATACGGAGCCGAGACTTACTGCTAGATGACTTACTTGGGAGGATTTCAAGAAGCTTTTCAAGGAGAAGTTCTTTCCTGACGTGGCCCTGGGAGCCTTGGAGAGTCAGTTCCATGACTTGGTCAAAGGGAACATGTCGATCGACGAGTATGCCGCAGAGTTTTGCCCCAAGAGATCGAGCCTAAAATTTTAGGAAGGGGCTGATGAAAGAGATCAAGGCTCGTACTTCTGGATGTCGTACTGCTACCTTTGAGGGTATTCTGATGGATGCCCGTATTGCATAGGATTATCTGGACCTCAGGCCCAAGAGAGGATGCGACATTTCTAGAGGAGTGAGTAGTAGCGCGGGACCGGCCAAGCGTCCCCACTTTCAGCAGCAATAGTGGCCGTATCAGCACCAGGCACCAGCTCGAGGACATATCCAGCAGCAGCCGTAGAGGCAGACCCAGCCTGTTGTCCAGTGTGCGTACTGCGGGAAGGCGGGATACATGAGAGACATCTGCAGGAAGAGGCTGGGTACATGTTTGTCTTGTGGATCGTTAGAGCACCAGTTAAGAGATTGTTCGTCTATTCAGGCTCGTCAAGGTCAGGGTGGATCAACCACCCATAGGGGGCCTGCCAGAGCACCTACTGCACCAGGAGGCCAGCAGAGGGGACCACCACTTTCGCCACAACAGCAGAGGTTTGTCCAGCACCAACAGCAGCAGAGAGGTGCACCACAGGGATGAGCGTATGCCATGACGGTCGAGTAGGCAGAGCCAGCAGGAGACGTAAAATCAGGTTCAGTTCTTCTCGATTCATTCCAGCACTTGCATTATTCAATTCTGGCACTTTTTATAGTTTTGTATCTATATCTTATGCTCTTAAGCATCATTTAGAGACACAATCTTTAGATAGAACATGCAAGATCACAATTGGCGGAGGCATTATCCTAGTCAGTAATTTTTGCAAGGACCGAAGAGTTTTATTGGGAGACCGAGAGTTGAGTGTGTGCTTACTCGTAATGCCACTTTCGGAATACGATATTGTACTCGGAATGGATTGGTTGAGTAGGCACCATTCTACTATAGATTATCGTGGAGCCATAGTGATATTTCGACCGTCAGAAGGGTCAGAGTTTGAGGTCGCCAGAGGAGCAGTGGAGCAGTGCATGGGCACTTTTTGTGGAGCCAAGATAGAGGAAGAGGAGTTGCCACATCCTTTGATAGCGGAGCTCCTGGATATCTTTCCAAAGGAGTTGCCAGATTTGCTGCCAGATAGAGATGTCGAGTTCTCTATAGACTTGGTGCTAGGCGTAGAGCCAATATCATAACACATCTATAGGGTTAACAACAACGAACTGGCAGAATTGAAGAAGCAGGTTGATGAGCTGCAGGACAAGGGCTTTATCAAATCCAGTTCATCACTGTGGGGAGCTCCAGTTTTGTTTGTACCAAAGAATGATGGGTCAGTATGCATGTGTATCGACTACAGAGCTCTGAACAACCTCACTATCAAGAACAAATATTCGCTGTTGAGGATAGATAATCTCTTTGATGAGTTGAGCGGAGCAAAGGTATTCTCAAAGATAGACTTGAGGTTAGGCTACCACTAGGTAAAAGTAAAGAAATAAGATATTCCGAAGATAGCTTTTTAGAATCGATATGGCCAGTTTGAGTTCATGGTAATGCCGTTTGGATTGACTAATGCACCGACAGTATTCATGAACCTGATGAACAAAGTTTTCCACCAGTACCTTGACAAGTTCGTGGTGATATTCATCGATGACATTCTTGTGTATTCGAAGACACCGGGGGAACATGAGGAGCACCTGAGGATGATTTTGGAGACTCTCAGGAAAGATGAGCTTTACGGTAAGCTTTCGAAGTGCGAGTTCTTCCTTGACAAGATTGAATTTCTTGGACATGTGGTGACGGGTGACGGGATCTCACTTAACCTGAAGAAGATCGTGGCAGTGGAGTCGTGGGCTACTCCCAGTTCAGTAGCTGAGATCAGGAGTTTTCTCGGACCAGCAGTTACTACAAGAGATTTGTACAAGGCTTCTCCAGGATTGCAGAGCCGATGACTAGGCTGACCAGCAAGGATGTTGATTTTATCTGGACGGAGGATTGTCAGGCCGCATTTGATGAGCTGAAGAAGAGATTGACAACAAATCCAGTATTGACGTTGCCATCGGGGACAGGTGGATTCACTATCTACAGTGATGCTTCAAGGAAGGGTTTGGGTTGCATTCTTCAGCAGCACGAGAAGGTGATTGCCTATGCTTTCAGGCAATTACGTCCTCATGAGAAGAACTACTCACCCACGATTTAGAGTTGGCAGCGGTCATCTTTGCTCTGAAGCTGTAGAAACACTATCTATACGGAAAGCGTATGGAGATCTTCACCGACCACAAAAGCTTGAAGTATGTGTTTGCTTGCAGGTTGCTATTATTGTAGGCTGCTAGTTGCAGTTGCTACTACCTTGCTCGAATTGCACTGCTGCAGTGCATGCTCTCCCTGCTGCTGCACTGCTACTGCTCTTCAGTTGATGGTTGATGCTACCTGACCCTCTCACTCAATGCTCATTCACTCACAACACATCCACACACATACCAATATACATATACATATATACATATACATATAGATATCAATATGTATATACATTCTCATATTTATACATATATATAGATACACTCTCAATCATATATATATATATATATATATATATATATATATATATATATATATATATATATATATATATATATATATATATATATATATGTATATATATATGTATATACAAACATACACACATACATATATATATATATATATATATATATATATATATATATATATATATAAGAATAAGGGAGGTGAGATGGCACCTCACTCTAAAAACAAGGGTGGCGGTGACGTGGCATAATCCCAACCACACATTTTATAATTGTCAATTTGCACATAACCCCCCCCCTCGTTTGTGTGGTTGAGATTGTGCCACATCACCGCCACCCTTGTTTTTAGAGTGAGGTGCCATCTCACCTCCCTTATTCTCTCTCTCTCTCTCTCTCTCTCTCTCTCTCTCTCTATATATATATATATATATATATATATATATATATATATATATATATATATAAACACATATACCTATTGCCATATATGCATATCTATACAATATAATATAGATACATACACATATACATAGCTATATCATTATATAATATATCATACTAATATGTAGTACTAAGCCAAATGAATTTAAATGCAATAAAACAAATACGTGGAGTGCACCGCACCCGTATCATACTCATTCTATTATACGCTTGCAATACGACTCCACCACACAACCAAACGTATTTTGAAGGATACGAGCAAGTCTAGAATAATAATTATGAATAATACAAAGAGTTAAATACACAACTATGTGTCCGTGTCAATATGTGACATACACAAACCCCCGTGTCGGAGAAAAACCCCCAAATCAACCCGTATCTCCAAATTGTCGGGATACGGCCTACACGTATCCAATTGTGGATACGGAACTAGTCACACACAAGCAAACACATATCAATTTAGTCTAATTGACCAATTGACAAACACAAGATGTGTCAATCTCAAAATTCTTCCAAAATTGACACAAAATACCACATAACTTCCTCTATAGGCCTCCTATGAACCTAATTCCAATTTTTATGGGTACTTAGCATGTGGGGTGGTTCCAAATAATTAAGTTATAGATTTAGAATCTAATTAGAGAAAAAAAAACTAAATTGTACCTATTGGGAGATGGATTTCCAATAAATTTCCAAATTGGGTGAAAGTAGTCTCCAACTTGTAGATTATTGCTCCTCCTTGTACATCCTTGCTTCCTCCTTGTAGATCATTGTTTACTAGCCTCCAATAAAGAATAGGAAAGAAATTGGAAAAAAAATTGAGTAGAAATTGGTATGGGGATGAAGAATTTGGAAGAGAAAAAATTATAGATCTAGATTTGGAATGACAAAATGAGAAGAGAGAGATTCTCTCTCCTCCCTATAGGTGGTCGGCCCTTGCCCCTCATGCAAGCACTATGAATTGTCCAAAATACCCCTTGGGGCCTCTCATAAAAAAATAATTAAGGAGGGAAGGTTCTAGTCTAATTGGTTTCACTAATTAATTCATCCTCCTAATGAATGGGCCTACTATTGGGCTCAATCTAAACTATAATTAAATGTTGGGTCCATGAATCTAAACTAACTAGTTAGGTCCACTACACAAGTCCAAAATAAATCCAACATCTAACAATAAATAAATAATACAACAAATAATATTTACACATGCTCAATATTTAATATAATAAATCCTAAAATATAATTACTCATGTCAAATTACCAAACTACCTTTAGTTGAAAAAGTGAGGGTGACAGTACAAGGTATAGAACATCGTACGACGGTCACGGTTGTAACTAGATAAGAGGGTGCATACTACAAGCAAGTCACTTAGGGTCACATAGAACATTTAATGTCTCAATCAGTCAAATAAGAACAATAAACATAGAACGTATATGACAAGGAAGTAAGTCGTCCTAAACGTCCTGTCACAACATTCAAGAAACCACTTGTGTAAAAATGAGAAGGCTGACAGAGTACATGACCATGATCAGCTACAGTCTGATTAATTATAATCATGTAGGGAACTAGATATCCAGATTCACGGCTAACAAGTGCCGGTGGCTAAACGCCTAAAATGAGTAAAATGTGAAATAACAAGCAGGAAAGAAGAGACCCACTCATTTTTCTCAGTGGCCATCCACCTGGTGCTCTATTGTTTAGGGGGAATACACTTGATCCTCGGATGATGGCTCTAAACCTAGCCATGCAAAACCAGTGGGGTTAGACCCCAAATAGCAAGTACTATAAAGGAAGCACGAATACAGAAATAAAACCAGGTTATGAAATAGATACATATATATACATATAGTTCTGTTACGTAGTTTCGGTCATAGCCTATCATGACACAACAATCTAACCCTACAACCAAACAAGGACAAGGGTTAAACCATCGCACCATGATAGTCCATGTCCCTGGACTATTTGACAGTAGATACAATGCACAAACACGCTCAGTTATATAATTGGCCAATCACTTTTACGGCTTACTATATGGAGTCTGGGCTATCCCAGAGATATTATGCATATAGGAATTCTCAGATCGAACTAGGTACTAGCAAGGTTAGCCGAGCCATAAATCGTCGCATAGCACATATGCACCGGTCCCTCGTAAGGCCATCGTACTAAGATCGCATAGAACACATAGTATCATATAGTATTCGGATATTGCCATCCACTAATGAGAATTTAAACAATATCCATGGGGACTAGCATGCACATCCCAATTCAGATGACTGGAGGTGGCTAGTTAGGCACGATCTCGAGATTTCATTCCCTCTCAATGCTCTACAAGTATAGTTGCCTAGTTAACCCTAATATTAACTGGAATCTTATGGCGTGGTCATATGGTATTTTTCTTATATGACATACCGTAGTACGGTCACACTAGATACGAATCCACTTTGTCACTTGATAGTTTAATTTGGATTCACCCCAGCGTGATGCAATAATTAACAGATCCTAGTCACGCTTGGTTATTGACTAACCCTTACGTCCATGCTGGAGATTGAGTCATATCACATGTCACGTAGCGCATAGGTACACCATAATGCAAACAAGTAATATAATCGCATAGGAACACTTAGCATGTAGGAACGCATAGCACGTAATAAGTGTATTAGCACGGATACAAGTGGTCGGGTCATGACACATAGATGGGTCTAATACTTTTGTGGCCATCAAAGTCACACATACCACTCATAAAGTTCAAATGAACATTCAACCAAAATTGGTCCAATAAAATGTGTACAAGGGGTCGCATGCGCGCAGAAGGATCAAGGCCGCATGACAATTCTGGCAGCATGGAGTCATGTTGCATGGAGTCATGCCGCATAGAATCATGCCTCATAGAGCCAGGGCTTGGTCTACTCCTCGGGATAAGTGATGAGGAGACGGAAAATAATTAAAGTATCAGTGATGTGACATAAAGTATGATGTGACATAAAGTGTGTCAAGAAGAAAAGACAAAACCATGAAAAGATGTGACACGGTTTCAGAGTCATGTGTCCACGGATGGTGGCCGCATACCCTGCTTGACACATAAGTGTCAGTGTCGCATGGGTTCGATGCCGCATGGAGAGTTTTGGACTTAGCAAATTTTTCATTCGTTCAGCGACTAAACACAAGAAGTCCTTTCAGAACACATGTGTATTAGTCAGTTACACGTCAAAAGAGCTGGATGCATGCTGGTATACGACAAAGAGTTCAGGCTGCATAGCATCTTCATGCCGCATAGCCCTCTTTGCTGCATATGGTACTGGCAGCATGAGATCTCCATCTCTCCAAACAGCAGGTTCAGCCATGGCAAAATCTCCAAAATTGAAAATTTATTTTCTTCATAAAAATTACGTTTTAACTCCGAATTGAGTGAACCAAAAGCCAAAACGCTCGAAATGAAGTGCTCCATCTATCCCAAAAACTATTTTTCAAAAATACTATACTTTAGTATATCAAAACCACCAAATACTCGAAAAACCCATAAAACCCTAAGTTATAAAAGTAGATCTACACAAATACACCCATCAAAATCGAAAATTTTAAGTACTAAAAGTGTTTAGAATTATCATAAGCATATAATAGACTAATGAAATGTTAAAAAAAAAGTAAGAATCAAAAATCAAGAGATTTTTCCATGTGGTGCAAGGTATAATTGCCTAGAAATGAAAGAAAGAGGGGAAATGAAGAATGAGGGAAATGAAGAATGAGGGAAGAGAGAGAAACAAGTTAGCTTATATAGCTAAAGATTGAGGTTTAGACCATGGGTTCAAATTCATGAATAAACCAACCCATAAATTAATAAACCATGAACCATGCTAAACCAAAGAATGGGTCTAGTCTCCATGAATGCAACATAATGATCATGCGAGCAAGAATTACTCTAAGTAGAAATAAATACAAGCAAGAAATAAATATATATCCCAAAATACGTATTTCGGGAACGGGGAGTGACAACAGTAGTCGAGGTCTACGACAAGGTTATCCTCTTTCTCCATACTTATTTGCTATTGTTATGGAATTCTTTACGTACTTGATGGATGGTGCTATTTTGGACGAGCTTATTATATTATTGTTTAGGAAAACAAATCATATGGTTTCCTATCTCATTTATGCGAATGACCTCTTATAAGTATATGTAGCGCCATCAAATAGATCTCTTGGCGCCATTAAAGGAATTTTCGATAACCTGGAATGGTGGTCATGTTTATAACTTAATAAAAATAAGAGCCAGATGTTCATGAACCGCACTTCTTGTCATAAGGAGGTTTGGCTTGCCAAGATGAGAATTACCGAGGGATTTCTGCCAGTCAAATACTTGGTTTTGCCTCTTTCATTTAACTATGCCACTCATGCTAAATGTGAGGGGACTGCTCAAATACACCCAATCGAGGTTAGAGGGTTAACAAGCTCAGACCTTATCTCTGGGGGTCGGATTGAGCATATTAGAGCGGTTATTTTGTTTATAGCAATGTATTGGTTGCAGGCCATCATGCTTTCCAAAGGAATGAAAAAGAAGATTGAACATATGTGCACAAACTTTCTTTGGAGAGGGGGATTGTGCGCCATCGAATTGAAGGAGTTGGGTAACCCCCAAAAAGAGGGAGAAGTTGGTTTGAGATCGCTTTAACCTTGCTTCAGGATACGACTTTCTACAAATTATTCTGGAGATTCATTAATAGAAAGTCTCTTTGAGTTGAATGAGTTTGAGAGAGTTATTTTCCGAAGGGGAACTTCTGGTAGTATATTAGAAACAATAACAACTTCTTGGTATCTGGTCTATTAGAAATAATAACAACTTCTTTGTGACGGTAAAATCGTTTCTGATCGATCAGAAGCAATGAGAACTTCTGGTCGTAGGAACCACCGCCAGCAGATCTGTCTTATAGATATCGACGGATCCCACCTCTTAGTAGTGACAAGCATGTTGTCATACATGAATGGACCACCTGAAGAAGGGGTTCACACCTTCTGAACTAATGCTAACACAACCGGGTATGCAACCGCATATCTACGCCGACTTGAGCCGGGGAGCAGATAGCTGTAATGGTGTTTTTTTTTTAATATATCATTTCTATTAACTAAATTTTCAAAAAAAAGATTCAAACCGTGTCTATCGTCACGAGAACCGTCCATTGTAACCAACAGGTCATCATCCCACAAACTGTAATGATTTTTGCAAATAAGCTGTAAAATATGCTTGCAACTAACATACTATCCACTCTGACTTGAGTCTTGTTAGTTAATTTGTTCTTCCCTTGTGAAAAATCAAAGGAAAATATAATTAAGGGTGTTGATCGACTGTTTCAGGACTGGGGGAAAGCTTAGGTATATCCACTGTTTGTACTCACGGTATATTGTTTTCTGCATAGGCCATGAATAAAATATGAATTTGAGGTATTTCAATTAAAAAACGGATGACCATCCGTCCAAAATTTAAAGATAAATTTTATAGGCACTACATAAATTGTTTAGAACAGTTCAATTTTTTTTCAGTTTATTTATAAGTTTATCATTCAATTTTTTTACTTGAGGGCATCCTAAATCCTCATATAAAAGTCAATGACTTCTAATTTTCAGTCCAATTTTTTTCAAGACTGTCACAATGTTGGCAGTCATTCTAATTGGAGGACTGTCAATTTTGTTTACAGTCCTAACAAGGAGAAGAAGAAGAAGAAGAAGAAGAAGAAGAAGAAGTAGCAGCAGCAGCAGCATCAGGTGCGGTGGAGGACGGCGCGCGGTGCTGCGGCGAGCGGGGGCGGAGGTGCGGGGTGATGGACGGACGCTGGCGGGGGTGGCAGTGCGGGGTGGAGGTGAGCCGGGGCGGGACTGCGGCAAGCGGGGGCGGAGGACACGGGGCTGTGGGAAGGACGCGGGCGGGAGCGGAGGCGCGCGCGCACTTGGGTCCCACTGGAGAATCAGCTTCTCCACCGCCGAGATGTCGACCTCCATCGCACGCAGTCCTCTGCCTCCGGCCGCCTCCTCCTCCTCCTCCTCCTCCTACGGCGGTTGGGATTGAGATTAGGATTATGATTTGGAGATTTGAAAATTTGAAGGGAGAGAGAGAGTAGAAATTTAGAATGATGGATTTTGGAAAAGTTTTTGGGGGAGGGGGAAAGAGGAGGTGGGTTGTCCCGAGTAAATTTTAAAATATTCTAAATAAAAGTTATAAAAAATTGGACTATACTGAAGTAATAAATTGTCCTAAGTAATTATTTGTAGTGCTTATAAAATTTGTCAATTTAAAAATGTTCTTTCTTCATTAGTTCTTAACTATATGTCTGGTGAGTGGTTCCTTTGTCTATTCCTTTAGTCCCCGCTTGACTCTTGCTTAAGTTTCTAGTTCACATTATATAACTCTAGATGCATCACGCTGATGAGAGGTTCTACATCATAAGACGACTTGACTTTGTTAGGATATGCTGATAAAATCTCCGTTGGTTATTAGGTACTGACTGACTTGATCACCAAGCTCCTTGTACTTTAACATATAATTCATATAATTGTGCAACTCCTATAGTAGCTTGAGCAATTATAAACAAAGAAAGAAAGTATATTTTATTCATGATAGTAACTATTTTATTTTAATTTTTTGCGCTATATCACTTTCATATGTTTTTTTCTTAGATGCAAAGACACCCATTTATTTCCTATACCAATTTTATTTCTGATGGGCGTTTGATTGTCAATTCTTAGGTGCTTACTAAGTTTGCAATTAACATTAGAAAATTCTAGGTGTCATGCCCATCAGAGCAGTTCTACGTCATGGCCGGGAGACTTGAGCTTGATAATAGCACCAGTCATTTGACTGAGCTACTGATTGACTTGATAATCTCCGAGCTTCTGTTAGCAATAAAAGCAGAAACGAGAATCACGCTCCTCAACAAGACTCGGATACCAACAATGAACTAGCGACCAGCCGGGTATTGACAAAACACAATGATCAAACTCAGAAAATACAAAGAATTACATGTAAAATCTTAATAAGTAAAAAAATAATACTATTGGTACCTCTAAAATATTTTTTTCTTATGTGACGGTTGACGTGACATACTAAATAGTTTGACGTGTAACGCTAAATAGCATGACGTGGCAACTGGCATGATAAACTTTAATCAAAAAAATTAACCATCTAAAAAATGTCAATGTTAATATTAATTTTAATTCTATAATTTGTCATATCAGCTGTCACATTAACCGTCATGTCATCTGTCACATAAGGAGAGATGATTTGGAGAAATACTTTGGAGGTACAAATAGTATTATTCCAAGTAAAAAATCAGTGTAAATGATATTATTACTAATAATAACTCTCTACTAAATAAGAATATAAGGTTAGAAGACTATTTACAAAATTGTCATGAGTTGTACAACACCAATACAAGAAAATGTACATAACAGAAGCCAAGAAAGTCCCACAGATGAAAGAAATCAAATCTCTCTTTTTCGGCCTCTTTCTTTCTTTACTGTTAATTTCTCTTAGAGCATCTCCAACCATATTATCTTGTTTTGTGTTATGATTCATATGTGACATGAGACATAAAACAATGTCTTTCCTATGTAGCAAGATTATATTCACACAGGACAATGAGATAGAAACGTGTTTCAAATACAAATGTATTGAGAAGACAATAAAAACTACTTTTTCAACTTCCAAGACAACTTTTCCACTTCTTCCTTTTTGAATAAATATTTTTATTCATAATTGATGATGTGGAAGTAAAGTATTGTGAAGTCCATTGTCTAGCTAGACAATCAACTTCACATTGTCCTTGTCACGTCATTGTCATGTCAACTTCACATTTGTATTATAGAAAGATTTTTGAAATATGAAGTTGTGATTCCTATTGTAATGACCCGCTCCGCATCAATGCGGATAACAGATTCAAACGAAGCAAGTGCAACGACCCGACCTGTTTTGCTCTGCGAGAAGACTCGCTTGAGGCAAATGATTCAGACTTGGCCCTTCTGGAGTTCAGACTTAGACTTTCAAAGACGCACTCGAAGTATCGCTCGGTCGAGGCAAAATATCGCTAAGGTGGGTGGCTAAGATGAACATGTCTTTGCTTAACCTGCACACTTATAAATACCGACGATACATGCTAGTCGCTAGGCAAATCATCACTTGCATGCTAATAAGAATATAATGCACCTAGCTAAGGGAATAATCTCATCTTGAATTGCTTATGTTAGAATATGGAAATAAAACTTGGCTTATAGTTGGACCCTCGCATGCTACCTTAGCTCAGTGCAAGTAGACTCCGCCTTATTGTCTAGAACTGGTCAAGTTGATGTCTTTATGTTATATATCTTATACACAATGCTTGACAGAGAGATAATGCCACGGTATGCAAGCACAACACAGAACATGGTTCACCTACCTGAGGTAGGAAGAGTATCAAAATAGTCGTTCCGAGCCCAGCAATGAAAAATATAGAAAGGCTTTGGGACCATACGGTCGCCAAGGCAGTTTTTCGTACCGGGGACTGCATAATGAAAGATTGGAAGAAAAGATGAGAAAGTAATATAATTATCAAATAAATGAACCGAATTTCACTGATAAGTAAATGAGAACTAGAATCTCCCGGGATGGCTCGTAGCGGGCTCATGCCATGTTAACCACCATCGTCGTTCGGGTTAGCAGTGTAGCGGGCTCTCGCTGCGTTACCACCATCGTTGTTTGGGTTGGCAGCGTAGCGGGCTTGTTCCGCGCTACCACCATCGTCGCTTATGAACAAGAAGATATAAGATTTAAACAAGTAAAGATAGTCGTGCTAATAGCCTAGCACGGGTAAGGCGGGATGGCATGTAGCGGGTAATGGACTACTTGTGCTGCAACAATCGTCGTGTTACCAGAACAAGAGCAATGAACAAGAGAACATGCATGGTCAAGGTCAACTTGTGCACAAGGTATAGGGTTCCTGTGGACGGTGCACCGGGACACCGAGGCCGATCCGATCCTAGGCGGAACGTCAGTTTAGTCGTGTTAATGGCCTAGCACGGGTGAGTTCGAGACTTATAGAGGAGCTAGCTACTCGTGACTGCAAGGATTACCGTCTACCTTAACTATAACTCGTCATGTATGGCTATGCCAGTGACATTCATATAGATTAAGCTGGCTCGGTTGTGATAATCCGTGTGAGAGTCGTTGCATTGAACAAGTAATCTGAACATATGTGTAATATGAGTATAACGCACTTGAACAATCTGAGAATCGGAAGTCTGAGTAAAAAGAGAATATCGTTCACCTGAGTCAGAAATCCGCTCGCGATATATATCATATGCTGGTTAACTTAGTTTTGCGGTTTGGACAAGGAAGGACGAAGGGTTAGTTGGTAAGTTTTATCGTGTTTCTCTTATATATCGCACGGCGCACTGCCAGACGAGTTAGATTTTACATTATTGCCATGAAACCGATCCTAAGACAAGACTAGAAAGAATAACTTAATAGATGGTGCACGGAACTAATATAACGTGTTTGGATTTGTCGAGCGGGCGAGAAGCCTCCCCACCAGCGCATTCATGTACTGATAACCTACCAGATTGCTTGCAGGGTGCGGGAGAACCTTGTTCGGTGCGGAGTATCCCCTCGTGCGCGCTAAGACGTGGAGTTCGCTCTGGAGCCTTGGAGTGTTGCGTCTGGAGCCGAGGCACATATACAAGACATAATGTATTGGAACATCGCATATGTATCATCCCAAGTTGTAAGCCGCTTGGCAAGCCTTTATTGTTTGAGAGAGAGAGAGAGAGTGACTTGTAATCCCGGCCTAGCACCGCTTGTAACCTTATTCATTATCAATAAAGAGATTGTTTATCTATCATACTTGTGTTTATTTTATGCTTCTGCTAGATAGACTTGGTGAACACGTTATCGAACGGTCGTTTACTCGTGTTGTTCAAATTTTTGCTGCATTAGAGACTATCTTTGTGACTCGGTGGCTTAGCTATTTCTCTGTCTGTTCGGATCATGGCCTTGCGCGGGCGCACCTCTTGCTCGCGCGGCATCACGCCATGATGGGAACGATCGTCCTGCGGGAGCGCTTAGCGCGGTGATTCGTGCCTAGCGGGGACGTCCAATCCTGCGGAACATCGGAACATGACACCTATGTGACAACCATTTTTTTTCAAACTCACAACAAGGTTGGAGATGCTCTTAACCAATAGGTGTTGTTTGGTCAAAATTTTGGAAGCTTAAAAATAAAATTTGGGTTACTTATTCATGTTTGGTAAGTCATTGGGGACTTCAATTTTCCCCAGTTTTGGGAAGGTAAAACACAATGATCAAACTCAGAAAACACAAGGATTACATGTAAAATCTTAATAAGTAAAAAGTAATGATATTCATACCTCCAAAATATTCCTCCTTATGTGACGATTGACGTGACATGCTAAATAGCATGACGTGGCAGCTGCCATGGCAAATTTTAATCCAAAAAATTAATCATCTAAATTTTTTTTAAATTTTAATTTTAATTTTAATTTTAATTTTAATTTTAATGTTAAATTTATAATTTGTCATGTCAACTGTCACATTAATCGTCACATCATCTATCACATAAGGAGGAATGGTTTGGAAGAATACTTTGGAAGTACAAATAGTATTATTCTACGTAAAAAACAGTGTGAATGATATTACTACTAAAAATAACTTTCTACTAAATAAGAATATAAGGTTAGAAGACTATTTACAAAATTGCCATGAGCTGTACAACACCAATAAAAGATAATGAACATAACAGAAGTCAAGAAAGTCCCACGGATGAAAGAAATCCACTCTCTCTTTTTCGGCCTCTTTCTTTCTTTCTCTACTATTAATTTCGGTCACAATTTTGGAAGCTTTAAAGTAAAATTTCGGTTACTTATTCATGTTTGGTAAGTCGGCGGGAGGCTTCAATTTTCTACGGTTGTGTTGGAAGGTAAAACCTAATATCCCTCTTGAAATTTTTTATTAGGTGCATTAATTGAAAAAAAAATTGTTGATAATACCCTCAATAAAATCGTCAGAATCTAAGTAACATTAGCACCATAAAATTAATAAAATAATATTTATAAAAAATTAAACAAATTAATATTCTCATTTCTGTATATGAACAAAAAATAAGAATTGAAAATTTGAATTTCTGTCTGATCGTAACCAAACATGAGTACGATTTTGAAAAGTAGTCTCTGAAAAGAACCAATAGTCTTTTATATATAGTTATGCAATGATCCCACGAATGGACATATAAACCAACATCCAATTTTGCCCTCCCGAGTGACTATGACTCGTTGATCGGTCGTGCGTGACCCTGAAATGCCAAAACAGCACCTGACTAAACCGAGCCGGTCTTTGTGTCCGGTCGACCATTTGCGTTGGAAACATGGCCCAGAATCCCAACACCAATCTCCTTGTCGTCCTCCAAAATCATTGGATATATTTGTAAATTACTTCTCCAATACGCTGAGCTACACAGGAATTTTCTCTCTCTCTCCGTATTTGCTCCTCATGATAGTATTATTATGTTAACTAAATTATAGTTAACTGGCCTCCAGAAAAACGAAAATAATATTTAGCTCGCTACGGTCATGCACTCGCTGTACAACGTGTGGTTCAACTGCCTTCCACCTCCTCCTGCGGCTTCGTCGCATAATCCTACGACGACGTCCTCCTCCCTCCTCCTCCTCCTGCTCCGTCGTCCTCCGTCGGAGCGAGCCAAATAGCATGATTGCCAGAAAAATGTGACCGGAATCCTGCAGATTGATGCAAGAACGAAAGATCGTTTCTCAATATTAATTTAATTTAGTTTGAGCTATACGGTACTTAAACTATATCATATAAAGAAACGAAAATTTTGTACAACAAAGCAGTGCATTGTTATCATCTTAAAAGTACCATGCATAAGCAAATCATGTACAAATACAATAATCAAGCTAGCTAGCTAGCTTGATCTCTCAAGTATGAGATAAAGATACTTTCTAGATACATACACATATTATAGACATAGGAAAAGAAGCAAGAACACTACTGTCATATATGTAATCTAATATGACAATCGTCCTGTCTTCTTCTAGGCCGACCACATATATATATATACTGCATGAGTAGTGATCACTCCATCAAACCAAGATAGCTTGCAAATTAAGCTTCCATTCTCATCTTCTTCTTCTCCTTCTTTATAAACTCATCAAACCTTCTGTTCAGCTCGACGATGTCTAGAAGCTCCAGTTCGTCGACGATCACGAGCTCCTTTCCATCCACTTCGACAATATCCTCTTCTTTCACCGCCACTAATTCCAAACCCCCGACAGTAGTACTATTACTACTTCCTTCTAAAGCTAATAATTGGATTTCCTCTGCTTCCAACGATTCTAGCAGCACGACGCTCTCTTCTATGACGCTCTTCTCCACTTCGCGTACAGCTGCATGCGGCTCGTCGAGCTCGAGGACGTCGGAGCCATCCGCGGGCTGCAGGAAGCGGAGTACTATGCCGCCGTCGTCGTCGTCCCGATCCAAGCTCGTCGTGCCGTGTTGTTCGTAGGAAAGGGTACTGCTGACAGAGGTGGCAGTGGTCGAGCTGGTTTTGGTTAGGAAGAGGAGGATGGCGTGGGCGAGGAGGATCATTGCCCTCCTGGTGGTGAGGTGGTGGTTGAGGCTGCTTTGGAGGAAGGAGGAGATGGAGTGGACGTAGCAGGGAAGGCACGAGTAGCAGTAGGAGAGTAGGAAGGAGAATACGGAGACGGGGAGGAGCACCTCTATGGCCCTTCTCATGTATTTCATTCCTCCTTTTTTGTGGGAAATGGGAAAAGGTACACAAGGACAAGCTAGATGATCACTTCACGTGTATATAAAGAAGGACGCTGTCGTGGCAAGACACGTGTCCTCATGCCATTGATAGGACTATAGGTGGCGGGTTCACACAAATAAGAGAGAACGAACGGAATCCGCCCACACGTCACCGAATATCATTTCCGGTATATATAATGGCTTGGGTTATAATCATTATTATATTTAATCAACATATATAGAACCAAAACCATGGAGAGGGTACGAAAACAGTCAGTAGAACTGCTGAATCAGCTATTTGGAAGTTTGCAGCTTAATTTCCTTGTCTAGATAGGGCTATGCTATGCCTACGACCAAATGCTTACCATCCTCTTGCAATCGTCACGTGACGGACGTCCGTCTATTGAAGAAGAAAAGAAAAATGGGACTCGGTGACTGTTCGGATAGTCGCCACGTTGATGGGACCGTCACGTGGCAGTCGTTCATTGGAGAAAGAGATGGAACCGAATATGACCCACGTAGCAGTAGAAGAGAGAGTTGTAAGAAGGTTGTAAGCATTTGGTAGTAAACTTAGCATTATTGGTGTAGATTAGGGGAATAGGAAAGAGGAGTCTGGGTGCATCAGATCGGCAAGGGCTCTAAACACTGGTTACAATCAGAGTAATGTTATTAACCTCTTCAAAGTGTTCTTCTAAATTATTATTCTTTATGTGACAATCTGATATGACAAATTTTAAAATTAAAATTAACATTAATATTAAAATTAAAATCAATATTAACAACAGAAAATTTACTGTAGCGAATTAAATTTATATTAAATTCATGCAAATGAAACAAGTTTGCAAAATTTTGAAAAAAAGACAGAGTCCGTCAACAGTGTTGGCGAAAACAGAAATGTTGTACATGTGGCAGAAAAAAAAATAAAAAAATTAAAACCGTTGTACACATAGCCAAAAAAAAAAAATGTAAAAGTGGGGCCCACAGGCCAATTTTTGCCAACACTGTTGGCTGAAATTGCCCCCCCCCCCCCCCCCCCCCCCAATTTCAGCCAACTGTGTTGGCGAAAATTGGGTGTGTGTGGGGCCCACTTGGTTCGGTTTGTTTGGGATGGATTTGTTTGGTTGGTTTGTTTTAATTAGTTATGTTTTTGTTTTATTTATTTATTTTTGTTTTATAATAATATTTAAGAAAATTTATTTTAATGAAATAAAATTATAATAAATTAATTGGAAAGAAAATTTCGAAATATATTTTTCGGAAATTTGTTTGTTTCCAAAGTATAAAAATTTGTATAAATTTCATCTAAAATATAAATGTTTAAAAAATTACAAAAAAATATTAATTGGACGTTTATATTTATAAATATTATATTTTTATCGTTAATTTTGTCGTCGTTAACAGACGTTAAAATAATAATAATAATAATAATAATAATAATAAAAATCTGCCGTAAGAATATTACGTCTGCCGTCGAGCAGTTTCGAGTGGCCATAACTACTTGTTTTGAAGTAGTTTTTCGTTAAATAATAAGTCGATTTGTATGTTTTCGACGAGAGTAACACAAATCGTGTAGAAAAAAAATTTATCCGAAACAAGACGCACATGTTACAGGCAAAAATATAAAATTTAAAACTTTAAAGTATCATAACTTTTGACTGAGAGATCGAAACAAGCTCCAGTTTGTGCCAAAACGACCGTATCGAAAAGTACTACCGGATAAACCGTTTCACCGTTTTACGGACTTCGAAAATTTTCAGAATCGTAAAAAAACGATGTTTCGACCTCCAAATTTTACTTTCGGTCTTTTTTTCGAATATTTAAAATTTACTGTAGTGAAATTAATTTGTATTGGGTGTAGGGGCCCGCGAATTTAAAACGATATTTCGACCTCCAAAAAAAAATTTGAAAAAATTTAAAGAAATAAATATTATATTTAAATTGGCTTGTGGGTCCTACTTTAAATATAAATCGGCTTGTCGTTCCGCCAACACTGTTTCCCAAATAAATTAGAAATTTTTTATTTAAATATAATTGATATTTTTTTCGTAATTTTTTAAACTTTTATGCTTTAGATGGAATTTATACAAATTTTTATGCTTCGGAAACAAACAAATTTTCGAAAAAAATATTTCTAAATTTTTCTTTCCAATTAATTTATTTAAATTTTATTTCGTTAAAATAAATTTTCTTAAATCTAATTAAAAAAAAAAAAAAAAACTAATTAAAACAAACCAACAAAACAAATCCATCCCAAACAAACCGAACCGAACCAAGTGGGCCCCACACACACCCAATTTCCGCCAACACAGTTGGTTGAAATTGGGGGGGGGGGGGGGGGGGCAATTTCTGCCAACAGTGTTGGCAAAAATTGGCCTGTGGGCTCCACTTAAATTTTTTTTTTTTTCTACGTGTACAACGGTTTTAATTTTTTTTTTTTCTGCCATATGTACAGCATTTCTGTTTTCCGCCAACACTGTTGGCGGACTCTGTCTTTTTTTCAAAATTTTGCAAACTTGTTTCGTTTGCATGAATTTAAAATAAATTTATTTTGCTACAGTAAATTTTCTGTATTAACAATAAAAACTTAGGTGATGAATTTTTTGAATTAAATTTGACATGTCAGCTGTCATGTCAAATATCATATAATAGAAGATGGTATTATCCCAAAAAAATTGAATGATGATTAGCATAATTGAATTAGTAGAATAATGCTACAAGAAAGAATGGTCTCGTGGACTACTTTAGATGGATTAGTAGCATTATTCCTACAATATTAGGATATGCTTGATCAACGATTGACAGTATGGGACCTGCAGCAGGAGATTGAGAGTGAGGATGTACATGTCTTTGAATTTGGAACGCAAAAGAGGAAGAGAATTAGTTACTATGCTCGTCTCGTCGAAGAGATGGATTATAGTTACGCCAAACTTGCTACTAGTCCGCAGAATGATGCTTGTTTAAGTTTGAGTTTTTATTTGTATTTTGTTATAATGTAGATTGTTAAAAGGTTGGATTCTTATTTTATTTTTAGTTCCACATTGATTAAAGTTTAGTATTACATCTTCATTGGGTTGTATAAATAAGACATTTGTCCCCTACTATGGAATTACACTAATAAGAGATCTTCTCTTATATATTTTTCTTCATTCTTCTACTTTTATTCTAATACGTTATCAGCACTAAGTTCTAACGGAAGAAAATAAGCAAGAGCATCTCAGTGAAGCCGTCATTTGCAATTTTTTACTTAGGTAATAGGTATGGTTATTTACGTTTATTTTTTTTCTGCATATGCATATCCTAGGTGCAACCTGATGTTGATGTTTATACATCTCTTGGCATACCGCTAGGACAAAAAGAATAATTTTTATCCATTCATCTCACTCCTTTTAGTTAACTCTGATAGCATTCCAATATTAATCGCATATAGATCTCTCAGAGAGAACGCTAAAGTTATTATTTATTTTATTTTATTTTTCTTTTATATATGTTAATACATTCAGATCAAAATCATCAGAGATCTGATGACCATGAACATGAATTGTTTGGTCTATATATATAAGACTTCTGGAACATCATTGTTCGAAGCATACCAATATGGTATTTTTGAAAGACTTTTTGAACATAATCATTGTTCAAAGCATACCATGAACATCTAATGTTTGGTATTTACCTACGACTTCTGGAACATCATTGTTCGAAACATACCATGAACAATATTTGTTTGGTATAAATAGACTTCTGAAACATTATTGTTTGAAGCATGCACCATGAACATGAATTGTTTGGTGATCTACCAAGTTCTTATGTTAACTTGTTATTATTGATCTTATACAGCAATATGTCGAGCCTCACAAGCATGATTTCAAGCCTCTAAACTTAGAAGGCTAGAACTTTCTCAACTGGAGATTGGATGCTGAATTGCACCTTCAAGCCAAAAGCTTGGTGACGCAATTGTGGCTGATAAGCCAATATCTGCACAAGATAAAACGAAGGCTTTAATTTTCCTAAGACATTATAGTCATGATGATCTCATGGCTGAGTACTTAACAGTCAAGGACCCCTTGGTGCTATAGAATTCTCTAGCTGAGAGATATGATCACCAGATACTACCAGGTGCACTCCATAAATGGCTCAATCTACGTTTCCAAGATTATAAGATAGTTGCAGCCTATAATTCAGCTATGTTCAGGATTACTTCACAATTGAAGTTATGTGGTAAAAAAGTGACAGAGCATTTCATGCTAGAGAAAATATTCACCACATTTCATGCGACTAATATGACCCTACAACAGACGTATAGGGAGAGAAAATTTAAGAAGTATTCCGAACTCATTATTGTCTTACTCGTGGCCGAGAAAAATAATGAGTTATTAATCAAAAATTATACTAGTAGACCAACTGGGTTCGCACCAATTCCAGCTGAAGTGAATGTGACTGGTGCTCGAAAAAATGTGACCAATACTAGGGATCGAGAAAATCACAGAGGTAGAGGGCATGGACGTCGTGGAAGACAAAAAAATGGCTACAATTTGGGTCCAAGGATCGATACACAGTTCAAAAATAAGGAATTTAATCCTTGAAAAAATAATGCCCAAATTTTTAATCCAGCTGCTCCAACTGATATTTGCAAACGTTGTAGAAGAGCTGGTCATTGGATGCGAACGGTCGCACCTCACAAAAGAATGTGGACGAGTATGAAGCCTCAAAGGGTGTGGATACTAATCTCATGGAGGGTACAACACACATGGATTTTAATAATTTCTTCCAAGATAATGATGAAAATGTAATTTCGGAAGACCAGTTCAACGCCATGATAGGCGAAGTCAATGAATAGTTATTGTATGCTTATCTAAATTTATTTACTTTTTACTTTGAATAAATTGATCAATAGTCTAGGTATTTTACTTTCTTTGAAGTAGTTTCATTTAGATTTAGATCAAGTTGTAATAATTGACAATATTTTAAGTTTAATCATTTAGTAGCATATTAATATATTATTAATTTTTATTTTTGAAAGATATGGACAATGATGATGGAATATGCTTGATAGATAGTGCAACAACTCACACTATATTGAAAACTAGAAAAAATTTCACAAGATATGCCTCAAACACTACCAAGGTGACCACCATTGCTGGACCCGTGCAGATTATAGAAGGTTATGGTAAGGTCGATGTTGTGTTGACAAATGGAACACACTTAGTCATCTGAAATACATTATTCTCTAGTAGATCTAATAGAAATCTATTCAGCTTTAGAGATATTCGAATGAACGAGTTTCATGTTGAAACCATGAACGATGATAGCAAAGAGTATCTTTGTATCACCTCTAATATTGGAAGCAATAAGCTCACATTAGAAAAGTGCAAGTTTATCTCCTCGGGGCTATATTAAACTACTCTGAAGGTAGTAGAATCTCACCCCCATCACTAGCAAAAGACTAAAGGATCCAAAGAATCTAATATTTTGGCATGGAAGATTGGATCATCCATGATCGACTATGTTGAGAAAGGTCATCAACAATACCAATGGACATAATTTATCATATCAAAGTCTTTTTTTTTCTACTGAACATTTGTGTGTAGCTTGTTCACGGGGTAAACTCATTACAAGACCTTCACTTCTCAAAATAACTTCTGAATCACCGTCATTCCTTCAGAGAATACAAGATGATATTTGCAGACCAATTGATCCTGCTAGCGGACCTTTCAGGTAATTTATGGTTCTAATAGATGCTTCTAGTCAACGGTCAAATATTTTCTTACTCTCATCTAGAAATTTTGTCTTTTCCAAGCTACTTTCTCAGTTGATTAAGCTTAAGACTCATTTTTTTTACCAGCATGTTAGAATGATTCGACTTGATAATGCAACTGAGTTCACTTTTCGTACTTTCGATGATTATAGTACTTCCGTAGGAATAGAAGTTGAACATTTTGTCCCTCATGTCCATACCCAAAATGGTTTAACAGTCCTTGATTAAGCATTTTCAGCACATAATAAGGCCTTTACCCATATAATCAAACTTACCCGTTTCAACTTGGGGACATGTCATATTACATATTGCTAAATTGATCATTGTTAGGCCAACTGCATATCATAAATTTTCACCATCACAAATTGTGACCGGCCATCAACATAACATCTCTCATTTGCGTAAATTTGGTAGTGTTGTTTATTTCCTATTTCTCCTCCTCGGCGCTCTAAAATGGGACCTCGGCGCCGTTTAGAAATTTATATTGGTTTTGATTCGCACTCAATCATTAGATATTTTGAACCTTTGTCACGACCCGCACCCGGAAATTCGGGCACGAGTGCGTGGGTACGTCCAGCCTACGCCGCAGAGTCGGCGGTAGTACGCTGTCTAGGTCAAATCCATATTTACTAAACTAGCTCATTCACAAATAACATAGGCAAGATAATAATGGGAAACAGATACTTAAGATTGCAATTGAAATAAATGTGACAACAGATTCAAATGTTTAGTACAGAATCAGAATGAAATCGGGGACAAACTCGATTACTAAGATAAGAAACAGAAATAAAAGATAGCTACTGCTAGCTACTCTGCAGCAGGGATCTCCTGGGTGGGATCTGGCTCCTCATAAGTATCATCTGTACCCTCATAGGGACCATAATAAGTAGGGGCAAGGTCCTCATCATCGCCTAAATCAACAGATCCAGTCAGAAAAGGAGCAAAGTACACAGTGCACAACAAGATTAAACTAAATATTTATGACAATTAAATTGAATATCATGTTGAGAAACTGTATAAGAGAACATCAATATCTCAGAGTTAATGCTGTAAACAGGAATATGAGAAAACAGAAATAAATGAGACAGGAAATGAAACTACAACAGTCAGCAAGAAATATAACAAGACCAGAAACTATCTATGTGAACTTGTGTTTATTTTTAGAATACATAGTTGGCATGTAGGGGTTTATAAGGCTAATCCGGCCGTCATGAACGGCTATTAAACAGGGAAAATCGAGATCCGGCTGAGGTACAGTCGCGTACCAACAGCTATTAAATATGACAAGGGGAAGGGTAAACTACATGCCTTCTAGTATTCTCCCACCCGAAATGAAAAACAAGACATGAACTCCAATATTCAAGACATGAAATCCAGCATTTCTAACACTAGGTATAATCATCAAGGGTACTAGTAAAGCAGAGAATTAATTATCACAATATAAAGATTTAACTTGAAGTGCAGGTACTTGCCTGTTGTTTGGATCTGATTAAATTGGTTCTTGGGAAAAATTCCAGAGATGAGTCCAAAAGCTGAAATAGACATTACCATCACGCTCAGAAGATGTCAAATAGCTAGAAACGCCTGTCCTTGGGTCCAATTTGGAGACAAGGGCAAAAACGGCAGTTTCGGGTCAAAACGGGGTCCGCCGGTGGGCCCGCTTTGCACCGAAAAACGTGTCCGGGTCAACGGTCTCCAAATTCACCAAACTTAGTGTCAACAGGTCAGGAACGCTGATACGAACCTAACGAAACTTCCAGATTTGGATTCCGATGAGCCGAACACAAAATTGCCCGTCGAGCGGGGCCTGTGGGGCCCACGACACGCGATTTCGTCAACGTTCTCAGAATCGAACCAAACTTGACCCACAGGACCAGCGTATCGCTACGAGTCCGATGGCGCAAGTTTTGTCTCGATCTGACGAGTATACAAGAAGTTAGGGCGAATTGCAGAAAAGTCGGATACGGGGCGATGTCCGCGGATACGCGTTGATTCCGGTGTGCACGCACACCCGAATCAGCTTCCGCGAAATCTCACACGTCCGTATCGACGACGCGCACGTATCTGTGAAGACTGCACGCGACCAAGTCGTCCCGTTTGGCGGGGCGCACTCAGTTCCGGGGTGAAACAGGGTCTGGTTTTTTCCTGTTTTTGGATCGCGGTGTGCGATCACCACAGGACGCGATGCCCCGAGCGGTTTGTCCGGGCATCGAGAGGGTCATACAGGCTTCGCAACGCAATTTACCTGAGCGAGGCTCAAGAAACGGAGACTTTTCATATCCGTGTCGTGTCCGACACGACACAAAGGAATTGGGGATTAGGGCTAGGGTTCAGGCGATGGCCGTAGACGGCGGGGGCCGGCCGGAGGGGCGCCGGAGAGGGCCGGGGAAGGTTCGCCGGGCTGCTGGGGATGCGGCTGGTGGTCGGCGGCGCACCGGGGACGCCTCAGGCGGAGCCGACGGCGAGGGCTGGCTCGAGGGTGTTCTGGGGAGGAGGAGGAGAGTTGGCCGAGGGGCGGTTGGCTACGGCGAGGGGAGAGGGAGGAGGGCGGAGCCGGGGACGAGGTCGACGACGTCGGAGGCTGGCTCAGGCGAGGCGGCGCGGTGAGCTCGGCTAGGGTTCCGGTAGGAGTCGACTGGGGGAGAAGAGGTGTAAACTCCCTCGACCAGATTTCAGTATTTTAATATTATTTATAGTTAATTAGAATTAGTGCAATTTTTTTTTAATTTATTTATTATATATTCTATCGATTGTGCACCTGTTTATTACACAATAAATTAGGGCACCACACTAGCTGTTAACCCTAAACTAATTTCACATCCCTGCCCTAGACTTGATAGACTACATTTTCCGTATTTTTAGCAACTCCCAGAAATCTCGTTTTGTGCTTCGTTTTAGTCGCACAAATATCGTTACAAACGTACGTATTTAATCCCTATTTAATTTCCTGCTCTTTACCCACCTCTGTACCCTAAAGATTTGAGGACCAGTAGACACCTGTTTTGCCCAACCAAAAATACGATAATATTCTACACTAATTGTATTACAATTATCGTATTGACACCGTAGAAAAATTATGACCCTAACTGCCCTTAAATAATTAGTGAACACCGTACGCAGTATTTATTAAATAATAAATACGGTGACCCGTATCACCTAAGAAATCAGACCCTGCATCTGCCCAGACTCACCCCACATATTTCAAAACATTCTCCCCAGCATTTTCCCTCAATTCTGTGAATTTTGGTAATTTTTAGAACCAGGTGATTTTTCAGACAAATTGCATAATTGCGCAATTTTCCAATTTCTGGACTTTTATGCAAATTGTGAAAAGTCAAGGGTTTTTATGCAAAATGCATGTTAGATGGCATTACCATATTGGCTAGACAATAGGTGGCATGGGACCCACAGAAAAATCTGCTGAAAATATCCCAAAAATATAAAATTACCAAAATACCCCCAAAGTTCTACATATTTACGAAATTGCCATTATCCTAAAATCTATATAAACCCTAAACACCCCCTTCTCTCTCATTCCCAGGCTCCCCTCGGCCAGCTCCGGCCACCGCCCACCGCCGGACCACCCCCACTCGACTCGCCCCTCCCTCGGCCACCCCCCGGCCAACTGCCGCCCACCCTGGCCTCCGCCTCCGCCTCCGGCAACGACCACAGACCCCTCCCGACTTCACTGTCCACAGCAGCCTCCTCACCTCCGACCGCCCACCACCGCCGCCCTAGTCGTCGCCGACCACCGCCACCACCCCCATTCGCTCCGCCTCGACCTCCCCTACCGACCCACCACCATCCCGCGGCTCCACGACGGCCTCCGCCGTCGGCAGCTCCCCCGCAATCCCCACCGCCTCACTCTGCCGTCTTCCCCAAACCACCTCCCCGACGCTCCCCACCGCCACTCCGGCCACCCCCGACCTCCTCCACCATCACCAACCTCACCGCCACACCACCCTCCACCGGTTCCCCACCCTGCCCGGCCACCTCCGCCACTCCCTCGCCGCCGGCAGCCCCCGCAAGTTACTGTTGCTGCTGCTGCTGCTAGGAGCTACTGCTACTGCTGTTGCTTCTCCGGCCGGCCGCCGGCGACTCCGCCGCCGTGCTTCCACCGGCGGCAAGCCCAGTGGGCCCCCTGTCAGTAGGTAAATTATTAAAACCCTAATATATATGTATTTACATATATATCCCTATATGTATATATATGTATATATATATAAATGTATATATATAGGTATATTAATATGTATTTCTATGTATATGTATATAAATATTTATACAAATATATTATATATATTATTATATACTGTATAAATACAGTGTATTTATACAGTATATTTTATATTATTATTATAGCCTTATTATATATGTATGTATATATTTATGTATATATACATATATATATATATATATCTATACATAATTATACATATATATTTATATATATGTATATTAAGTATAAATATCTATTTATTATATATTTACATATTATATATTATAGTATGCATTTATATGTATATAGTTATATTATATGGTAATAATTATTAATGCTTTTATTTCTGTTTCATATATTTATATATATAATATAGTTATATATAATATGAATACTGTAAATAATATAACATATTATTTATATGTTATATTTATACTAGGAATTATTATTAATAAATATTGCTGATAATACAGCTTATATTTATATGTATATTTTAAATTCTTGCACTGTCTTTAAATTCATATATTATTATATATAAACAGTGGTCACCTATAGACCCTGATAATATTATTATTATAAATACTGTATATAACAGTGGTCACATATAGACCCTGGTATTAGTGCTGGATATTACAGCATTTATATTGTATTTAAATTCCTGCAAATATCATTTTCTTTATATATATATATATATATATTATCTATATATATATATATATTATGCAGTACATAGATATATATGTATTTACTTTCTGCCCTGTCATTTAATTTAATTATATTATAATCAGTGGAAACACCCTGATAATATTATTATATTATAATATTTATGACAGTGGATATACCCTGCTATTATATAAATTTACATTCCTGCATTCTCTTTTCTGTATATATATGCTATATATATACTACTACTACATACTATATCTATAAGTATATATATATATACTATATATCTATATATATGTGAGTGTGTATCCTATATATATTATTTATTATACATAGGTAGATATATATACTTTTATATTATGCCCTGATAATTCACGAACCTGTATATTTTTTTAACAGAGAATATCTCCAGCACAACCAGTGACCCCTGTCACAAGCAACTACAAACCTGACTGTGAGATCAGGTTACCAAACACTATCAGGGAGTAGGTAAGTATACCTTGCCAAGTTTGTACTGCTTAAATATTAAATGTTAAATGTTCTTATTTAAATTCAATTATTGTCATATAATACTGCTCCTGAAATTACATATAAATGTATCTGAGATTGCCTTGGGTACAGTCAACAGATACGTTGGCTTAGGGTAATCAATGTAGTAGTTACAGACTTACCAACAATTGTGAGAATATCCTGATATTCTCCTAGACCCTATCACGGGAACACGCAACATGGTTGCAATGCATATTGGGATGCGAGCTGCGTGGTTGACTAGCTACCAGTACGTGTGACCGCATCACAGATTAGAATAATTCAGGAAATATACGACTTGACCTTTAGTTACATTGGGAGGGGAGAACAACTAAAATACGTATGGGACACCCACCTCTTTACCATGTGCCGCACTCGACGGAGTGATACGGATGATATAGATATGTATTCATGTGACCATTCTCATCGTAGATGGAAAATTGTATAGTGCCCTTGAACGGGGGCATATGTGGCATATACTAGCCTGTCACTACAGATTGGTGAATTACGTCAGCATATGTCTAGCCACACATTTCTCATACGTATTAGGTTGTCTCAATTTGCATTCACTTAGATGGTTAGCACCCTGTATTTATTTTATTCAGTAGTTTAATTCAGTATTTACATACTTGGCATGTTATTTTCTTGTATCTTGTTACGTCCCTCTGAGGACCTGGTTTCCTGACCAGGTTTAGCTGAGACATTCCACCCCACAGTACCTGGACCTGGACTGGAGTCTGGACATGCCCTTGAGATGGAGTTAGAGGAGATGCCGTCAGAGTCTACCTGAGTACACCTGGAGTTGGAGCTACATATTTTGAGGATGTTGCGCTAGTTTATCTTATTTCACTCCTGCTTACTTTTGTAGTGGGATTGTTCCCACCTGACTTTATCTGGGTTGTATATGACATTTCAGATTTAGCATCTATATATATATTCAGCACTTTCCCTGTTATTCTTGTGGATGAGATAGATTTACCTGTATTTAGACTTGTAGTATTTTAGGACAGCGTAGCACATCACTTTGGGTCCATTAAATTGGGTAATCCCTTAGTGACGTGTCAGCTGGCCAATGCCACGTGGCCTAGTTCCGTATATTTTTGGGACTGGGGCGTGACACGGTTTTAGTGGTGGCCCATGCAGGTCGAGTTAATTGCTAATAACATGATATCATGTTCAGCAAACCTGCAATAGGATAGGAATACTAGGTCTCATCCACACTAACTTCATCCATAAATTTTGCATCCTGCTTGATTATCATCTATTAAGTCCTTCGTACTTTTCAAAAAATTTCTATTCTTTTCAGAAATATGGACATACCCGGGGAAACTGCGATTAATGGAACTGACCAAGCAACAGACCTCTCGCCAGATGTCCAAGGGACACCAACCCCGAGAGATCAATCTCCGAGAAGGATGCCGGTCAATCCAACAACCTCGTACCTTCACCAGGATCCGACCCAGGAAGCAACACCAGTCCAGCAAGAAGGGCAACCTTCTCAGGCACCAACACTGCAGGCGGAGATACCTTTGCCTCCACCTCCAGTTCTCGCAGCCCTGATGCCACAACTTGAGGAACAATCTCAGATGTTCCAAGCCATATTGCAGGCTCAGTGGCAACAGAATGAAGTCCTGAGACAATGCCTAATGACGGTTCTGGAGAAGACAGCTGCCCCAGTACCAGCCCCTGTCCAACCAGCTAGCACTGTTCGAGGCTTTAGCCGGATGAGCCCGAGAACCTTTAAGGGCAATGAAACTCCGAAAGAGATCTCAGACTGGATCTCCAACACAGAAATACTGCTAAAAGGTTCCCAACTTCACCCCGATCTATGGATAACCGCAGTAAGGACCCTACTCCTCGGTAACGCCCATCACTGGTGGGAATCTATCGAGCGCAGCACCGGCAAGAACTATACTTGGGAACAATTTCTGGAATATTTTAATGCAAAATATTTCCCAGCCATGGTCAGAGATGAACTGTACTTCCAGTTCCTGCATTTGGAACAAGGAAATATGACCGTCGACGCTTATGATGCAGAATTCAGTCGACTAAGTCAATTCGGTGCCATCCTGATTCCAAACGAGCTGAAGAAGGCCCTAAAGTTCCATCACGGCCTTACCCCCGAACTCCAAGGGTATACTACGGCACAGTCGAGGATTTCATACGAAGAAGTTCTTTCAGAGGCAAGGATACAAGAAGCCATTGGCCGAGAAGCAAGATGCTCAAATCCAACCATATCAGCCATAGACCAGACAGGAGCAGGAGGACCAATCCGTCACCTGGGAAATCAGGCACAACACAAGACAGGGCCATATCAATACAAGGAACTTCCGACTTGTCACTATTGTGGCAGGAAAGGACATTATGCCAAAAACTGCCGAAGGAAGTATAGACTATGCTTGATATGTGGAGATAATCAACATAGGGCCAGAGACTGCCCACAACACAGAGAAGCAACACTTCGGACTGGGCAAGGACCAGCAGCACCAGCCCAGAGAATGCAACCTCCTACTAGAGGTCAGCATTCCCCAGCATCTGGAAGATTTCAGAGGGGACCACCCTTAGCCACCCAAGACACGCAGTACTGCCTAGCCAGACCACAAACCATTAGACGAAGGCACGAGCAGGCCTTTGCACTAGCTACAGTTGCAGAAGAACCGGAAGGTGAAACCATTTCAGGTACCCTTATAGTTGCATTATTACTAGCAAACCGCATTATTAATTCTAGAGCTGCACTGTCTTCACATCTAGTAGTTCGAACCATGCAAATAGCCAGGTTTACCGAAAAAGGCATTATTCCAGTTACCAACATTACTAAAACCTGCTAGTAGTCAGGTATAGAAGAGTAATGAGGACGCGATTCTTGGTACTTTCAATACCAAACCTCGACGTTGACTTAGACTTGGACTGGCTAAGCCAAGTACAAATACTATCCTAGACTACAGGAAGAGAAGCGTCATCCTTAGACCACCAAGTTACCCATTCGGATATCAGGATTAAGCAAACACATCTAGGTAGATTGCTAGACGTTGATTGTTAGGCTCAAAATATGTGAATGTAGTAATAGCTGAATACTACAGGTAGTTTCCAAATTAGATTTGATATACATGACTTATTAGGATAGTCAGTAACTTCTAATCTTGTGTTTTCACCTACCCAAGAAATTATCAGACTTGGAAGAAGAGAAAAACTAAGCTCGAGGTACATCAGACTCTTCGATGTGTTGGAACGCATCAAAGAAGTTGTTTACAAGATAGCATTACCTCAGACATTGGAAGAAGTACATGACGTCTTCCACATATTCCAATTAAAGAGGTACGCTCTGGATACAAGTCATGTGCTTAAATGCGGACAACCTATAGTGTATATTAAGGTTGTAGAACTTAGAAAACCATACCTCTTTTGGGTCAACTAGCAACCTAGACTAGAAGTTAGAGATTATAGAATCTTGTCTTTTTGTGAATTTGAATTGTTTTGTACTTCTCATATCCTAATCTAGCGTACTTATATTTGCTATACTACCTTAAATTATACTCTGCTATTATAGCCTAGTTTTGCAAGCTTATTCTTTATCAAGCTTGTTCATTAATTATGTATTATTGGAGTACTACACTAATACATTTCAGAATCAGTGTATGACGGTCTGATCAACCATAATACACTTGGTTCGCCTTTCGCATAACTACTTTACGTGGATTGAGATATATAGTGATTAGTAGACAGATGTACTTATCCTCTGCGCGTATCGTATCCGCTACATAACTGTGCTAATACGAATATGTGAATAGGGATTAACCAGAATAGCATTTCCATCCACAACTGCCTTGACAATTCCCCTTGAATTCTTTAAACGCCTTGAATCTCCATACTTCTAATCTATTACCTCCCCCTTGAACTCTTGATTACTGTTTTCCGTCTTTCCTTATTTCGGAAAGAAGAAACCTCGTATATAGTATAAATATGAAGTGTATTGTTCCATAGTCATTTCTATTGTTTTTGGGGAATTACCAAACCCTATTAATAGATTAGATTGCAGTTTAACACTGTTCTTATTTTTTTAGAATGATTTCTGTTACCTACCTTACGTTGTATTACGTTCCTCTAGTTCATATTGCATGAAAACATCATGCACCAGGCAAATTAACCTGGAAACGTGTAGAGGATATCCGATAATGTTTCCCCCATCTATTTCCAGATCAGGGTATGTCCAAAATATTTCAAATCAAATCTTCAGCTATGTCTATGTCCTCATATGTCCTTAATCAATCTTTCGTTCTCAATATATGTTTGTTTTTATTTCGAGGACGAAATATTCTAAGGAGGGTAGATTGTAAACTCCCTCGACCAGATTTCAGTATTTTAATATTATTTATAGTTAATTAGAATTAGTGCAAATTTTTTTAATTTATTTATTATATATTCTATCGATTGTGCACCTGTTTATTACACAATAAATTAGGGCACCACACTAGCTGTTAACCCTAAACTAATTTCACATCCCTGCCCTAGACTTGATAGACTACATTTTTCGTATTTTTAGCAACTCCCAGAAACCTCGTTTTGTGCTTCGTTTTAGTCGCACAAATATCGTTACAAACGTACGTATTTAATCCCTATTTAATTTCCTGCTCTTTACCCACCTCTGTACCCTAAAGATTTGAGGACCAGTAGGCACATGTTTTGCCCAACCAAAAATACGATAATATTCTACACTAATTGTATTACAATTATCGTATTGACACCGTAGAAAAATTATGACCCTAACTGCCCTTAAATAATTAGTGAACACCGTGCGCAGTATTTATTAAATAATAAATACGGTGACCCGTATCACCTAAGAAATCAGACCCTGCATCTGCCCAGACTCACCCCACATATTTCAAAACATTCTCCCCAGCATTTTCCCTCAATTCTGTGAATTTTGGTAATTTTTAGAACCAGGTGATTTTTCAGACAAATTGCATAATTGTGCAATTTTCCAATTTCTGGACTTTTATGCAAATTGTGAAAAGTCAAGGGTTTTTATGCAAAATGCATGTTAGATGGCATTACCCTATTGGCTAGACAATAGGTGGCATGGGACCCACAGAAAAATCTGCTGAAAATATCCCAAAAATATAAAATTACCAAAATACCCCCAAAGTTCTACATATTTACGAAATTGCCATTATCCTAAAATCTATATAAACCCTAAACACCCCCTTCTCTCTCATTCCCAGGCTCCCCTCGGCCAGCTCCGGCCACCGCCCACCGCCGGACCACCCCCACTCGACTCGCCCCTCCCTCGGCCACCCCCCGGCCAACTGCCGCCCACCCTGGCCTCCGCCTCCGCCTCCGGCAACGACCACAGACCCCTCCCGACTTCACTGTCCACAGCAGCCTCCTCACCTCCGACCGCCCACCACCGCCGCCCTAGTCGTCGCCGACCACCGCCACCACCCCCATTCGCTCCGCCTCGACCTCCCCTACCGACCCACCACCATCCCGCGGCTCCACGACGGCCTCCGCCGTCGGCAGCTCCCCCGCAATCCCCACCGCCTCACTCTGCCGTCTTCCCCAAACCACCTCCCCGACGCTCCCCACCGCCACTCCGGCCACCCCCGACCTCCTCCACCATCACCAACCTCACCGCCACACCACCCTTCACCGGTTCCCCACCCTGCCCGGCCACCTCCGCCACTCCCTCGCCGCCGGCAGCCCCCGCAAGTTACTGTTGCTGCTGCTGCTGCTAGGAGCTACTGCTACTGCTGTTGCTTCTCCGGCCGGCCGCCGGCGACTCCGCCGCCGTGCTTCCACCGGCGGCAAGCCCAGTGGGCCCCCTGTCAGTAGGTAAATTATTAAAACCCTAATATATATGTATTTACATATATATCCCTATATGTATATATATGTATATATATAAATGTATATATATAGGTATATTAATATGTATTTCTATGTATATGTATATAAATATTTATACAAATATATTATATATATTATTATATACTGTATAAATACAGTGTATTTATACAGTATATTTTATATTATTATTATAGCCTTATTATATATGTATGTATATATTTATGTATATATACATATATATATATATATCTATACATAATTATACATATATATTTATATATATGTATATTAAGTATAAATATCTATTTATTATATATTTACATATTATATATTATAGTATGCATTTATATGTATATAGTTATATTATATGGTAATAATTATTAATGCTTTTATTTCTGTTTCATATATTTATATATATAATATAGTTATATATAATATGAATACTGTAAATAATATAACATATTATTTATATGTTATATTTATACTAGGAATTATTATTAATAAATATTGCTGATAATACAGCTTATATTTATATGTATATTTTAAATTCTTGCACTGTCTTTAAATTCATATATTATTATATATAAACAGTGGTCACCTATAGACCCTGATAATATTATTATTATAAATACTGTATATAACAGTGGTCACATATAGACCCTGGTATTAGTGCTGGATATTACAGCATTTATATTGTATTTAAATTCCTGCAAATGTTATTTTCTTTTTATATATATATATATATATATTATCTATATATATATATATATATTATGCAGTACATAGATATATATGTATTTACTTTCTGCCCTGTCATTTAATTTAATTATATTATAATCAGTGGATACACCCTGATAATATTATTATATTATAATATTTATGACAGTGGATATACCCTGCTATTATATAAATTTACATTCCTGCATTCTCTTTTCTGTATATATATGCTATATATATACTACTACTACATACTATATCTATAAGTATATATATATACTATATATCTATATATATGTGAGTGTGTATCCTATATATATTATTTATTATACATAGGTAGATATATATACTTTTATATTATGTCCTGATAATTCACGAACCTGTATATTTTTTTAACAGAGAATATCTCCAGCACAACCAGTGACCCCTGTCACAAGCAACTACAAACCTGACTGTGAGATCAGGTTACCAAACACTATCAGGGAGTAGGCAAGTATACCTTGCCAAGTTTGTACTGCTTAAATATTAAATGTTAAATGTTCTTATTTAAATTCAATTATTGTCATATAATACTGCTCCTGAAATTACATATAAATGTATCTGAGATTGCCTTGGGTACAGTCAACAGATACGTTGGCTTAGGGTAATCAATGTAGTAGTTACAGACTTACCAACAATTATGAGAATATCCTGATATTCTCCTAGACCCTATCACGGGAACACGCAACATGGTTGCAATGCATATTGGGATGCGAGCTGCGTAGTTGACTAGCTACCAGTACGTGTGACCGCATCACGGATTAGAATAATTCAGGAAATATACGACTTGACCTTTAGTTACATTGGGAGGGAAGAACAACTAAAATACGTATGGGACACCCACCTTACCATGTGCCGCACCCGACGGAGTGATACGGATGATATAGATATGTATTCATGTGACCATTCTCATCGTAGATGGAAAATTGTATAGTGCCCTTGAACGGGGGCATATGTGGCATATACTAGCCTGTCACTACAGATTGGTGAATTACGTTAGCATATGTCTAGCCACACATTTCCCATACGTATTAGGTTGTCTCAATTTGCATTCACTTAGATGGTTAGCACCCTGTATTTATTTTATTCAGTAGTTTAATTCAGTATTTACATACTTGGCATGTTATTTTCTTGTATCTTGTTACGTCCCTCTGAGGACCTGGTTCCCTGACCAGGTTTAGCTGAGACATTCCACCCCACAGTACCTGGACCTGGACTGGAGTCTGGACATGCCCTTGAGATGGAGTTAGAGGAGATGCCGTCAGAGTCTACCTGAGTACACCTGGAGTTGGAGCTACATATTTTGAGGATGTTGCGCTAGTTTATCTTATTTCACTCCTACTTACTTTTGTAGTGGGATTGTTCCCACCTGACTTTATCTGGGTTGTATATGACATTTCAGATTTAGCATCTATATATATATTCAGCACTTTCCCTGTTATTCTTGTGGATGAGATAGATTTACCTGTATTTAGACTTGTAGTATTTTAGGACAGCGTAGCACATCACTTTGGGTCCATTAAATTGGGTAATCCCTTAGTGACGTGTCAGCTGGCCAATGCCACGTGGCCTAGTTCCGTATATTTTTGGGACTGGGGCGTGACAAGAGGGAAGTGGTGGCGTTTAAATAGGCGAGCCGAGGAGGAGGTTGGCCGGGAGAGGCGGCGGCGAGGTCGGCTTCGTGGCGCGGTGTGCGGGCGGGTCAGACGCGGGCTCCGGCGACGTGGTCGGAGCCGCCGCCGGAAATCGCGGGGTGAGGGAGAAAGGGTCGTGCGGATCCGGGCGGGTCGCTAGCGGGTCTAACCGACCCGCACCCTGCCCGGTGGCGATTGGGGCCGGGCCGGCTGGGCTGCTGGGCCGGTCCACTGGGCCGGGCCGGCCCAAGGAAGAAAAATAAATAAATAAAAATATAAATAATAATAATAAATATAATTAATAATAAAAATCAGTTAATTAAATAATTAATTAAAAAAATAGTTTTTAGGTATTTAAAAAATAGGTCTGAGGCCCAGAAAAAATCTAGAAAAATTACCCTAAGTCCAGTTTTTTATTTTACACCCAAAAATATTATTTTTATGATAATTTAATTTTATTTATTGACAATTAAAAATCATTTGATCATTAAGAACCTTGATTTTAATTTCAAAAAATTCCAGAAAATTGGGAAAAATCCAAGATTTAATAATTTGAAAATTCAGGAGGTTTACAACCTACCCAACTTACAAAAATTTCGTCCTCGAAATTTAAGAATAACAAAGGCACGAAAGGAAAGGCCGAGAATTAAAATATACCTCAGGGTTCAAAAAGATAGGGGTATCGCTCTCTAATCTCGTCTTCTCGCTCCCAGGTGGATTCGCCGGGAGAATGGTGCTTCCAAGCTACGCGAAAATATACCTCAGGGTTCAAATAGAACTTTCTCCGATCGATCCAGTATCTCCACGGGTTGCTCTTGGTAAGTCAGACTTGGGCCTACTTCGAGCTCTGAGTGATCCAAAATGTGGCTGGGGTCTGACACGTACTTTCTCAGCTGCGACACGTGGAAGACGTTATGGACTCCATCCAGAGAGGGTGGCAATGCCAGTCGGTATGCCACTTCTCCGATTTTTTCCTGAATGCCAAAAGGTCCAATAAATCTTGGGCTGAGTTTTTCACTCCTTCCGAACCTAATGGTGCCACGTGTCAGGAAAATCTTCAAGAATACCAGTTCTCCAACCTTTAACAAAGTCATAATCAAGTCTTAGTTCCATAATCAAAATGTTTAAATTGACTTGAATTTCATAAATTTAATTACCTCAAATTCCAAGGGCCTTCGGTGGCTATTTGCCCAATGTCGTTGCCTGTCTTGAGCCACTCGAAGTCTATCCCTTATTTGTTTTACCTTCTCAGTTGAATCGATCACCATCTCTGGACCCAACAGGGCTCTTTCTCCAACGTCGTCCCATGATAGCGGGGTACGACATCTTCGTCCATACAGAGCTTCAAATGGAGTCATCTCAATGCTTGCTTGGTAACTGTTATTATAAGAGAACTCCACAAGATGTAGATAGTCTTCCCAGGATCCTCCAAAATCTAGAACACATGTACGGAGCATATCTTCAAGTGTCTGGATTGTACGTTCCGATTGTCCATCAGTTTGGGGATGATAAGCTGTGCTGAATTTGAGTTGAGTCCCCAAACTGGCTTGTAAGCTCTTCCAGAAGTGAGAGGTGAATCTTGAATCTCGGTCGGAGACAATACTTACTGGAACTCCATGCAGCCTGACAATGTGTCTGATATATAAATCTGCCAACTTCTCTGTAGATAGCCCTACTTTGAAGGGTAGAAAATGTGCAGACTTGGTCAGTCTATCTACTATCACCCAGATTGCATCCTTTCCATTAGGTGTCCTTGGAAGTCCAGATACAAAATCCATTGTGATATGTTCCCACTTCCACTCCGGAATGGGTAGGGGTTGAAGCAATCCTCCAGGTCTTTGTCTTTCTGCCTTGACTTGCTGGCACACTAAACAACGAGATACGAACCTGGCTACTTCTCTTTTCATGCCATGCCACCAAACATGCGTCCTCAGGTCCTTGTACATCTTGTTGTCTTCTGGATGTATAGAGTATTGCGATCTGTGCGTCTCTTGCATAATTTCTTCCCTTATGTCTCCTTGAGGTACACATAATCTATCGCCATGCCTCAGTGATCCATCTTCATAAATTCTGAAACCTTCTACTAATCCAGCTTGCACTTGACCTCGAAGGCTCCGCAGGCCTTCGTCTTGAAACTGAGTTTCCTTGATCTTGTCTATTAAAGTAGACTGAATCTGCAAGTTCATTATTTGGCCTTCTTTTCCTGGGATAATTACTTCAATACCTAAACTTTCCAAGTCCTCGAGCAAGTGTCGGTCCATAGTCAAGTACATCGCCATAGGATATCTGCTTAGAGCATCAGCAACTACATTGGCCTTCCCAGGATGATATTGAAGGGTGATATCAAAGTCTTTCATTAGTTCCAGCCACCTTCTTTGCCTCATGTTCAGCTCTTTCTGAGTGAAGATATATTTTAGACTTTTATGGTCCGTAAATATTTCCACCCTTTCTCCATAAAGATAATGCTTCCATAGCTTAAGAGCAAAAATGACAGCTGCCAATTCTAAATTATGAGTTGGATAGTTCTTTTCATGAGGTCGAAGCTGTCTAGAGGCATATGCTATTACTTTCTTGTTCTGCTCCAATACACAACCTAGACCTTTTCCAGAAGCATCACTATAAATAGCGAATCCTCCGGTTCCAGAAGGTAAGGTCAGAATAGGGGCAGTAGTCAGCCTTTTCTTCAATTCTTCAAAAGCATGCTGACATTCATCAGTCCAGGTGAACTCTTCATCCTTCCTTGTTAATTTTGTCATGGGTTCAGCAATTCTAGCAAAGTCCTTCACAAACTTCCGATAGTAGCCAGCTAGTCCCAGGAAGCTTCTAATCTCTGCTACCGAGTCTGGAGTGGGCCATGATTCTACTGCAGCTATCTTCTTAGGATCTACTGCTATTCCATCTCCAGTCACAACATGTCCCAAGAATTCTACTTTGTCTAGGAAGAATGCACATTTAGATAATTTTCCATAAAGTTTTTCCTTCCTCAAAGTCTCCAATGCTAGCCTCAAATGTTCTTCATGTTCTTCGGGGGTCTTGGAGTAGATCAAAATATCATCAATAAAGACCACTATAAATTTGTCTAGGTATGGCTGGAAAACTCTGTTCATTAAGTTCATAAAAACTGCTGGAGCATTCGTCAACCCGAACGGCATTACTAAGAATTCGTAGTGTCCGTTCCGGGTATTGAAAGCAGTTTTAGGGATGTCGTCATTTCTCACCCTTACTTGGTGGTAACCAGACCTCAAATCAATCTTTGAAAATACCCGAGCTCCACTCAACTGATCAAATAAGTCATCTATCCTGGGCAGGGGATACTTATTCTTAATTGTTAAGGCATTTAAGGCCCTATAGTCAATACACATTCGGGATGTTCCGTCTTTCTTGGGCACGAATAATACTGGAGCTCCCCAGGGTGAGACACTAGACCTAATGAAGCATTTGTCTTCTAGTTCTTTGATTTGCTCATTTAGTTCTATTATCTCCTTCTTGTTGATTTTGTAGGGATTTTGAGATACTGGTGCTGCTCCTGGCACTAAGTCAATAGAGAATTCAACTTCTCGGTCTGGGGGTAAGCCTGGGAGATCCTCAGGGAAGACATCAAGGTATTTAGAGATGATGGGTAGTGACAATTCTTCTGTTACTAGGGCTCCACAAATTTTGTTATTACCCATTTCTCTAGAACCTCTAGCAAATTCAAATTCTGGCTTGTCAGGGGGCCTGAAGATTACACTACCTCTGTGGCAGTCTATAGTGGCATGATGTTGACTTAACCAATCCATACCCAGTATAATATCAAAATTGGGAACTGGCATTACAAGTAGCCTAGCATACAGTTCTCTTCCACACAAAGTAATAGGACAATTGTTACAGGCATCACTAACCGGGATAATTTCTCCACCGGTAATGATCTTATAACAATTCCTAAGGGGTTTAGTGATTAAGCTATGCTTCATAAGGAAATCTACTGACATGAATGAATGTGAAGCTCCAGAGTCAAATAAAATAATAGCTGGTATTGAATTTATAAGCACAGAACCTGTGATCACGTCTGCTGTGGCTTCCGCTTCTTCCAGAGTTATTGCATAAGCACGGCCTTGCTGCGGTGCACCCCTCTGTTGCTGCTGTTGGTGCTGAGCAAAGTGTTGTTGTTGTGTTGGAAGTGGGGGTCCTCTCTGTTGTGCTGCTGGGGCCCTGGCCTGGGCTGGAGCCTTTGGTGCAGCGGTGCGTCCTTGAGCAGCTGGACAGTCCCTCATTTGGTGCGCTGCTGAGCCGCAGTAGAGGCAGGCACCTAGCCTCTTCCTGCAGACTTGCCAAGTATGACCTGGTTTTTGGCAAAAGTTACAAGCAGCAGCTTGTTGGTTCTGTCCTTGAGCCTGGTGTTGGGGTGCTGGAGCTCGAGGGAGAGGACGCTGAGTTTGCTGCGGGGCCCTCTGCTGTTGCTGTTGTTGAAAAGGGCGTTTGTTGGGTCCCGCATTTCCGGTATCTCTCTCGTTTTAGTTTATGTCCCATGTCTCTCTCAACGCCTTGTGCCACGCTCAGGATTTCCTCATAGGTGCGAGCTCGGCTGGTGGTGACAGCAAGGCGAATATCCGGAGACAGCCCCTTCTTGAATCTACGGGCTCTGTCCTCCGGGGTACGAACCATGTACTCCGCAAAGTGGCTCAACCTGCTAAATTCAGCAGTATACTCATCAACAGACAGGTTACCTAGTTCCAGTCTCTCGAATTGGCTTTCGAGAGCTTCCCGAGCCACTTCGGGGTAGAATTTCTCCTTGAATAGCCTCTTGAAGTCCTCCCAGGTGAGGTCAGGAGCAGATAGTTGGGGTTCATCTCGGAACCAGGTTCGAGCAATGTCGAACAGTTGCAGGCTTGCGGACTCCACTTTGAGATCATCAGGAACCCGAGCAGTCTTCAGGAGTCTCTGGATATTCTCTATCCACTCATCGGCATAGAGAATGCCCTCAGTTCCGTAGAATTCCAGGGGTCTAAGGTTCTTGAAGTCTTTGGCACTCCCTGGCCTCTTGAGTGGCGACTCCTGGGACCTAAGAGCTTCTGAGAGGCTGGTCCGCAGAAGTGCAGTCTGTTCTTTCTGGGATTCCACCAGTCCCTGGAACACTCCAAGTAGCTGTGCCCCATCCAGAGTAACTGCCGGAACAGATGGAGGCGACGGAAGTGCAAGAGTCTCGGGCACATTCTGCTCAGCTGGTTCTGATGTGCCTCCTACTGTGTTCCTTGTCTGGACCATTCTGAAAGATTAATGGATAGGGAATCATAATAGATTACTTGGAATCAAAGACGATAAAAAAATTGAGCCGCAATGATATCAAGAATTGAAATAAGGACCCTATACTGTGAATGAGCTTTTCCTAGAATCCTCAATCTTATTCCATACCCTGTCCTAGGGTATTACCCTATTTAAGGATAGGACCTGCATGGGCCACCATAAAAACGTGTCACGACCCGCACCCGGAAATTCGGGCACGAGTGCGTGGGTACGTCCAGCCTACGCCGCAGAGTCGGCGGTAGTACGCTGTCTAGGTCAAATCCATATTTACTAAACTAGCTCATTCACAAATAACATAGACAAGATAATAATGGAAAATAGATACTTAAGATTGCAATTGAAATAAATGTGACAACAGATTCAAATGTTTAGTACAGAATCAGAATGAAATCGGGGACAAACCCGATTACTAAGATAAGAAACAGAAATAAAAGATAGCTACTGCTAGCTACTCTGCAGCAGGAATCTCCTGGGTGGGATCTGGCTCCTCATAAGTATCATCTGTACCCTCATAGGGACCATAATAAGTAGGGACAAGGTCCTCATCATCGCCTAAATCAACAGATCCAGTCAGGAAAGGAGCAAAGTACACAGTGCACAACAAGATTAAACTAAATATTTATGATAATTAAATTGAATATCATGTTGAGAAACTGTATAAGAGAACATCAATATCTCAGAGTTAATGCTGTAAACAGGAATATAAGAAAACAGAAATAAATGAGACAGGAAATGAAACTACAACAGTCAGCAAGAAATATAACAAGACCAGAAACTATCTATGTGAACTTGTGTTTGTTTTTAGAATACATAGTTGGCATGTAGGGGTTTATAAGGCTAATTCGGGCGTCATGAACGGCTATTAAACAGGAAAAATTGAGATCCGGCTGAGGTACAGTCGCGTACCAACAACTATTAAACATGACAAGGGGAAGGGTAAACTACATGCCTTCTAGTATTCTCCCACCCGACATGAAAAATAAGACATAAACTCCAATATTCAAGACATGAAATCCAGAATTTCTAACACTAGGTGTAATCATCAAGGGTACTAGTAAAGCAGAGAATTAATTATCACAATATAAAGATTTAACTTGAAGTGCAGGTACTTGCCTGTTGTTTGGATCTGATTAAATTGGTTCTTGGGGAAAATTCCAGAGATGAGTCCAAAAGCTGAAATAAACATTACCATCACGCTCAGAAGATGTCAAATAGCTAGAAACGCCTGTCCTTGGGTCCAATTTGGAGACAAGGACAAAAACGGCAGTTTCGGGTCAAAACGGGGTCCGTCGGTGGGCCCGCTTTGCACCGAAAAATGTGTCCGGATCAACGGTCTCCAAATTCACCAAACTTAGTGTCAACAGGTCAGGAACGCTGATACGAACCCAACGGAACTTCCAGATTTGGATTCCGATGAGCCGAACACAAAATCGCCCGTCGAGCGGGGCTTGTGGGGCCCACGACACGCGATTTCGTCAACGTTCTCAGAATCGAACCAAACTTGACCCACAGGACCAGCGTATCGCTACGAGTCCGATGGCGCAAGTTTTGTCTCGATCTGACGAGTGTACAAGAAGTTAGGGCGAATTGCAGAAAAGTCGGATACGGGGCGATGTCCGCGGATACGCGTTGATTCCGGTGTGCACGCACACCCGAATCAGCTTTCGCGAAATCTCACACGTCCGTATCGACGACGCGCACGTATCTGTGAAGACCGCACGCGACCAAGTCGTCCCGTTTGGCGGGGCACACTCAGTTCCGGGGTGAAACAGGGTCTAGTTTTTTCCTTTTTTGGATCGCGGTGTGCGATCACCACAGGACGCGATGCCCCGAGCGGTTTGTCCGGGCACCGAGAGTGTCATACAGGCTTCGCAACGCAATTTACGGAATTGAAAACGGAGATACAGGGTGCAAGATATGAGTACCTGAGCGAGGCTCGAGAAACGGGGACTTTTTGTGTCCGTGTCGTGTCCGACACGACACAAAGGAATTGGGGATTAGGGCTAGGGTTCAGGCGATGGCCGTAGACAGCGGGGGCCGGCCGGAGGGGCGCCGGAGAGGGCCGGGGAAGGTTCGCCGGGCTGCTGGGGATGCGGCTGGTGGTCGGCGGCGCGCCGGGGAAGGCTCAGGGGGAGCCGACGGCGAGGGCTGGCTCGAGGGTGTTCTGGGGAGGAGGAGGAGAGCTGGCCGAGGGGCGGTTGGCTACGGCGAGGGGAGAGGGAGGACGGCGGAGCCAGGGACGAGGTCGACGATGCCGGAGGCTGGCTCAGGCGAGGCGGCGCGGTGAGCTCGGCTAGGGTTCCGGTGGGAGTCGACTGGGGGAGAAGAGGGAAGGGGTGGCGTTTAAATAGGCGAGCCGAGGAGGAGGTTGGCCGGGAGAGGCGGCGGCGAGGTCGGCTTCGTGGCGCGGTGTGTGGGCAGGTCAGACGCGGGCTCCGGCGACGTGGCCGGAGCCGCCGCCGGAAATCGCGGGGTGAGGGAGAAAGGGTCGTGCGGATCCGGGCGGGTCGCTAGCGGGTCTGACCGACCCTCACCCGACCCGGTGGCGATTGGGGCCGGGCCGGCTGGGCTGCTGGGCCGGTCCACTAGGCCGGGCCGGCCCAAGGAAGAAAAGTAAAAAAATATATATAATTAATAATAATAAATATAATTAATAATAAAAATCAGTTAATTAAATAATTAATTAGAAAAATAGTTTTTAGGTATTTAAAAAATAGGTCTGAGGCCCAGAAAAAATCTAGAAAAATTACCCTAAGTCCAGTTTTTCATTTTACACCCAAAAATATTATTTTCATGATATTTTAATATTATTTATTGACAATTAAAAATCATTTGATAATTAAGAACCTTGATTTTAATTTCAGAAAATTCCCAGAAAATTCCAAAAAATTGGAAAAAATCCAAGAATTAATAATTTGGAAATTCAGGGGGTTTACAACCTTTAACTAGTAATATTTTTACTGCTAGATTCGCAGACTACCATTTTGATGAGACTAAATTTTCGTCGTTAGGGGAAGATAAGAAAACAAAAATATTCTTACAAAATCATTCGCCACAAATAAATAGCATAAATTATCGTGGGATAATCCCACTCATGTCTCATCTAGATCCTCATACTAATCAATGTAAAACTAAGATACGAAGGATATTGCATCTACAGGAGATTACAAATCAAATGCCAGATGCATTTATTGATGCAGCTAAAGTGATTAAATCATATGTGCCCGCTGCAAATGTGCCAGCTCAAATTAATATCCATATAGAAAAAATAGCAGAGTGGCTAATGAATCTACTGCACGCCAGAAGCGTGGTAGACCTATAGGTTCGAAGGACTTAGTCCCTAGAAAGAGAAAATGCCCAAGTAACGCTCTTAAGGAGGTTACACATAACGCTTAAGAAGATGTTATGAATGACAGATCCATACTCTCTGAAAACCAATAGAGATTATTGTCTTAGAAAAGACACAAGCCCAAGAGGAGGCTCAGGTACCTGAAAGTAAAGAGATCTTTATATTTTATACATATACAAGAGAGGTATGGGATCGCAAAGATATAACAATATATGAGATATTCTCATTCTCAGTAGATACTGAAATATCTAAAGGCATTGATAACACTGAACCGTGTAGCATCGATGAATGTCGACAAAGAAAAGATTGGCCAAAATGGAAGGATGATATTCAAGCAGAATTGGATTCCCTTAATAAATATGGAGTGTTCGGACCTATAGTACAAACACCAAAAGACGTCAGACCGGTAGGTTACAAGTGGGTGTTTGTAAGAAAGCGAAATGAAAAGAATAAAATCGCTCGATTTAAGGCACGATTAGTAGCACAAGGGTTTTCTCAGAGACCCGGAATTAATTACGAAGAGATGTATTATCCCATAATTGACGCAACAACGTTATGTTATTTGATAAGTCTGACAGTTGAAAAAAAAATGGACATGAGACTTATGGATGTTGTAACAGCCTATCTATATGGTAATTTAGACAGTGATATATATATATATATATATATATATATATATATATATATATATATATATATATATATATATATATATATATATATATAAATATATATATAAAAATTTCGGATGGATTTAACCTACCCAGCTCAAAAGCTAAGAACATACATTCCATAAAGCTAAGACATTCATTGTTCGGTTTGAAATAATCTGGAAGGATGTGGTACAGCCGTCTTAGTGAATATATGAAAAGGGGGGGATATGAGAATAATCCTATATGTCCATGTTTCTTCATAAAGAAATCTAAGGAGGATTTCATTATAGTTGCAGTATATGTCGATGACATAAACTTGATTGGGACAAGACATAAAATCAATGAGACTGTAAACTATCTGAAAAAAGAGTTCAAGATGAAAGATCTCGGAGACACAAAATATTGTCTCGGATTACAAATTGAGCATTGCACTAATGGAATTTTAGTGATCAATCCAAATACACAGAAAATATATTAAAATAGTTCAATATGGATAAAGCTCATCCCCTTAGCACTCTAATGGTTGTTTGATCTTTATATATCAATAAAGATCCATATCATCCTAATGAGGACAATGAAATGATGCTACTGTACCTTAGTGCCATTGGGGCATTAACGTATCTATCATAATGTACAAGGCCAGATATATCATTCTCGGTCAATCTGTTGGCTACATATAGCTCGGCGCCAACTCGCAGACATTGGAATGGCATTAAACATATAATGAGATATATTCGTAGAACTACTGACATGAGATTATTTTATACTTGTGGTTCATCTGACATCGCGAATCTAGTTGGCTTTGCAGATTCATGTTATTTATCTGATCCCCATAAAGGTCGTTCATAAACTTGATATGTGTTTTTTAATAACAATGTAGCTATTTTTTTGGCGTTCAACAAAACAAACAATGGTTGTTACTCCTCAAATCACTCATAAATATTGACTCTCAGTGAAGAAAGTAGAGAATGTATTTGGCTGAGATCGTTGATTCAACACATTCATAGCTCCTGTCATATTTTTCCTACCACAAATACTCCAACTGCTATTCATGAGGATAACGCATCATGTATTGCACAAATTAAAGGTAGATTCATTAAAGGGGACATAACCAAGCACATCTCATCGAAGTTTTTCTATACTCATGAGCTTCAGAAGAACTTTGATATTGACGTCCAACAAGTTCGCTCAAGTGATAATCTTGCAGACTTGTTCACCAAATCGTTGCCAAAGTCAACTTTTCAGAAACTAGTTCATGGAATTGGAATTCGACGTCTTCATCAACTGACTGTTCAGGATCAACATCATTAGGGGGAGTGATTGTTTTCAGGGGAAGATACATTTTGTATGGACTATAACGTGTTGTAATCTTTTTCCTTGTCATGGATTTTTTTTCCATTAGGTTTTTTCTGACAAGTTTTAATGAGGCAACATTAAGCGTGTCCAACACCTATCTAAGTCATCCTAAAGATTGTACTCTTTCCTTTCGCACAGGTTTTGTCCTGATGGATTTTTCTGGCAAAATTTTAACGAGGCAATAGGCTTAGAGATGGTGATCATCCAAAGGGGAAGTGTTATAATGTGGGTTACTAAAGGGTTGAATTCCACTTTATTTTTAGTCTCACATTGCTTAGAGATTAGTATTACACCTTCATTGGGTTGTATAAATAAGATATTTACCTCCCATTATGGGATTACACTAATAAGAGATCTTATTTCCTATTTTTTTCTTCCTTCTTCTACATTTATTCCAACATATTTGTATTTTTTTTCTTTTTTTTTTTCTTTCGGACCTTCGAATTTGTAGATGGTATTTATCTTTTTGTTAATTATTAGAACATGGGATGCTGATGACTATATTGGATTACAGTTACATCTATTTTTAAATAATCATTGGACTAGCATTTCGAAAGCGTCCATTTGAACTCTGAAATGAATGACACGTTTAAAAAAAAAAGTCCATCCAAAATAAAAGTTTTTTGGCTCAAACCTTGCTTTTGGTACCAAACGAATTATGGGATGAAACGTAAATGCAATCCAAAGACCACTAGCATTTTATTGATTATGTTTATGTTATTTTCAGGTTACAAAGATCGTACAATATTACGTAAAAAAATTAAAATAGCAATAACTTGATGCTTACAACACTTGCAATGGAATGAGATTACAAATTAATTTGCTGGAAACAAAAATACTAACACAACAACAACGCAACCAAGTTGCTATAACAATGAAATTGAAAAGAAGATATTGAGAAGAAATTATTGCTGGGATGATTAAGATCATCGTTTCTCAAAACAAGATTTGACCCTTTTATAACAAAATAATCTCCAAGTCTATTCTCCAAAAGAGAAGAGTAGAGATTATATAGGGGAGCTAACCCCTAGCAGCCCACTACCCATAAGGACAGTAAATTCGGAGAGTAACTTTCCATTAAGTGGACGATTATAGTAGTAACCCTTACTAAGTGGGCACTGGGCAATTACTCCCACAAAGCACCCGAACAGCAGTTTCGCGGGAAGTGTAGTTCCACTGTAAGCACAATTCTGTAGCAGCAGTCCCACGGGAACCTAGGTTCCGCAAGAGCTGACTTCCTACAGGAACCTAAGTTCCGTGGGAGCAGCTACGTGCGAAGTGCGCCATCAAAGCGTCACTTTGCGTCCTTTACCCACGTGTAAACCCCCTCGACCAGATTTCATTATTTTTAGGATTATTTTAACAATTTAGGATTTATGGCAATATTTTAATTTATTTTGCCTACATATCCTATTGACTTGTACACCTGTCCATCACCGAATTATTTGGAGCTTTACCTTGACTGATATCCCCGAACAAAGTTCACATACCTGTCATAGACATGCCAGATTATTTTTCTGAATTTTGTGCAACTCCCAGATGCTTTATTTTGAGCCTCGAATGAGACGCACAACTATCGTTACAAAAGTCCGTATTTATTTCCTATTTAATTTCCTGCTCTTTACCCACCTCTGTACCCCTAGAGATTTGAGGCCCAACATGCACCTGTTTTGCCCAAACAAAAATACGTTAATTTTCTACACTGAGTATACTACATTTAGTGTATTGACACCGTAGAAAAATTATGACCCTACCTGCCTCTAAATAATTAGAGAACACCGTGCGCAATATTTATTAATTAATAAATACGATGACCCGTGTCACCCAGAAACCAGGTCCAACCCCTGCCCAGACTCACCCCCATTTTCCCAGGACCCTCACATAGCAATTTCCCTCAATTCTGTGAATTTTAGAATTTTCAGGAATCGGGTATTTTTCCAGACAATTTCGTAAATTGTGCAATTTCCCAAAATAGGACTTTTACGCAATTTATGAAACTACAGGGACTTTCCTGCAAATTGCAGTGCGAGGTGTCACCCCCTCATTGGCCGGTGAACCGGCACCGTCCATTTGGAGTCGGGACTCACCCGAAAAGATCCCGGAAAGATCCCGAAAATATCCAGGTAATATCCCAAAATATCTCAAGATATTTGGTTATAATATTAATATTATTCTTTATAAAAGAAAAGAAAAAGAAAAAGAAAATAAAAAAAAACCTAAAAGCTACCCAGCCCCAGCCGACTCCCCCCCCGACCCTGGCCGCAGCCGACCCCCCCTGACCGGCGGCGACCCCCCCCGGCCGGCGGCCCCCTCTCCTCCCCGCGGCGGAGCCAGCCCCCCCCCCCCCCCCGCCCCCTGGCTCTCTCTCTCCCTCTCCCCGAGCTCTCTTCTCCACTCCCCTTCCCCGACCTCGTCGGCCCGACCCCCGCCGGCCTCGGCGGCGGTCCCAGCTCCCATCTCCTCGACCTCCTCCTCTCCTTCCTCCGCCTGTCAACTCCACCACCACCGCCATCCCCATCACCGACAACCACCACCACCCCCATCCGAGCCCTCTTCCCTCTTCTTCTCCTCCACCGCCACCACCACCATCATCGAGCACCACCACTGCCATCATCATCGTCGCCGTCTTCACAGCCGACCCCCCACGGCGAGCCAACCCCCGCCGGCCTCGACAGCGGCTACCCCGACTCTCCCTTCCCTCCTCTCCTTCTCCTCCCCTCTCCTCCTCCCTGAGCTCGCCACGCCGGACCCCAAGGACAGCGGCGTCCTCCTCCCGAGCAGCCACTCCCCGGCCACCCCGGGCACAGTCACCCTCCGACGAGTCTCCAGCAAGCTCTAGACACAGTTCGTGTCGGACACAGCGGACACAAGGACACGGCTCGTGTCAACGACTCTCGGACACGTCTAGGACACGTGAAATCAACCTTCACGAAGCCCTGTTCAGGTAACGATATCTCTCTCCTCGTAATTCTGATTTTAATTCCGTCAGTTGCGTTGTGTAGACTATGTAACCACCTCGGTGCCCGTGCAACCCGCTCGGAGCATCGCGTCCTGTGGTGATCGCGGCACGCGATCCAAATACAGGAAAAACAACGACCCGATTCACCCCGGAACTGGGTACGCCCCGCCAAACGGGACGACTTGGTCGCACGCGGTCTTTACCAAAACGTGCGCGACGTTGATACGGACGTGTAGGAATTCGGAGAAGTTGATTTGGATGTGCGTGCACACCGGAATCAACACGTATCCGCCGACACCGTCCCGTATCCGTCAGTTCTGGAACACGCTGCAACTTTGTGTACACACGTCGGATCGAGACGAAACTTGCGCCATCGGACTCGTAGCGATACGCTGGTCCTGTGAGCCAAGTTTGGTTCGATTCTGAGAACGTTGACAAAATCCCGTATCGTGGGCCCCACCGGCTCCACTTGACGGGTGATTTTGTGACCGGCTCACCGGAATCCAATTCTGGAAGTTCCGTTGGGTTCGTATCGACGTTCTGGACTTGTTGACACTAAGTTTGGCGAATTTGGAGACCTTTGACCCTGACACGTTTTTCGGTGCAAAGTGGGCCCACATGTGGACCCCGCTTTGACCGAAAACTGTCATTTTTGCCCCTGTGTCCAAATTGGACTTAAGGACAGGCGTTTCTAGCTATTTGATATTTTCTGAGACTGTTAGTGATGTTTATTTCAGCATCCGGAGACTTTATTCTGAGGCCATAGTTCTGACACTTGGTATTTGACATCTGGATATTACGTTTACAGCTCTCTTGCCAGGCAAGTATACCTTGCCTTGTTGTACTGTTTAAATTCAGTTATTGTTAGTTATATGTCTATTTATTTTAATATTATATAAATGTGCGCGTCCGAGCAGACTCGGGTGCAGTCAACGATGGCGTTGACGTTAGGACTTGTGTCTGACCTAGTGTCTAGTAGACCCACCTAAAGTTGTGAAGTTATTGATATAACTTCTCAGGCCTTGACACGTATCATTACACGTCACAGAGTGAGTACATGTAGGGACGCGTGCCTCATGCGCGACTGGCCATCAGTGTGAGCAACACGTGTAGCGGTATTTAGCTCAGTTGTTTATTTTATTGAGACTTGCATTATAGTTGAGATGTCCACGTCGTTTTCACGACTTGTATATCTACATTGGGCGGGAAAGACACTTAGTAGGCGTATGGGACACCCCCTCCTTGAGTCTTTTATCCTTCGATCCATGCTCCTCGGAGATGGACGATTGCAGAGTTCCCTGAGTCGGGGGCATATGACACATATACTAGCCAGTCCCGACGATTGGTGAATTACGTCAGCATATGTCTAGCCACACATTCCCATGCGTACTACAAGGTCTTTAAATTGCATTCACTTAGATGGTTAGCACACCCCTTTATTTATTCAGTATTTACATTATGGCATGTCATTTTTCTGTATCTTGCTATGTCCCTCTGAGGACCTGGTCCCCTGCCAGGTGTATATGTTCTTGAGTACTCGCAGGAGCACAGATCCGGACAGGTTATATATTTTCCGAGGAGGTCTTCTCTTCGAGCCTCGGGATTGTCAGATGTTGATCTTTTATGGTGTGTATTCTGGTTCCTTTTATATTCCATATCGGCAGTGGATTTGTTTCCATCCGACTGTCATTCTTTAGTTATTTACTGTTGAGATTTAGTTACCTAGTTATTGGTTATTCATGTCTATGTGATTTCTGTGGATGAGATTTAGATATTACCCTGTGACTTGTGATTAACTATACCACTGGTGAACTATTGTTCATTATACAGCGTACGCACGTATATATGGTTTCCATATATTGGAGTGGCCATATATACGGGCGGCTGGCACGGTTACGTATCCTAGTCCTATATATTTTGGGACTGGGGCGTGACAGTGTTTTTAGTGGTGGCCCACGCAGGTCGAGAGCATATTGTCTCGGTTACGTTACTGTACCGAGCAAGCCTGCGTCTCAGAGCATATTGTCTCGGTTACGTTACTGTACCGAGCAAGCCTGCACTTAGGATTAAAAATATAGGATCTCATCCAATTGACTATGACTCATCTTCCTTCCAGTCTGTCCTACTTAAATAATTGCATCCTGCTTGATTCATGTGCTTCCCTGATAATTCCTTGAGTATAGCCCCTGCTAGAATATAGGAATCCCTGTTGATAGGATGATAATTAAGAGTAGTATTCCTATTAAGAACACAACTAGGGCATGGACGTATCATTAAGTTCAGACTACTTAATGAACCCTAGCCTTCCATATTACCTAATGAACCCTAGTCTTCCATACTACCTAGTGAACCCTAGCATCACTACCTATAGATTAACTTACCATCATCCCTTGACATATTTATGTATGACTTGAGAGTGGTATAAACACTACTAGGATTAGTCAAAGATAGGATTATTAGAGATTTGACTATAGTATTGACCCTAGTCTTAAGGAACCAATAAAAATCCAAGGTTGAATACTAAGACTGAAACCTCATCCTAAGTTTGGATAAACCAGAGTTTTACGCCAGAGACTCTTTACCCTTGTTGGCGTAAAATCCATTTGACCGTTGTTAGCATAAGAACCAAACGACTGCCTAGTTGGCGTAAAAAGCCAAACTATGCAGAAGATTATCTCCTTTAAGCTGCAGTTATAATAACTGCTATCCACTTTCCCTTAGTATTCCTTATCCTGCGTAGGACACGTCCTAAAAGCCACGTAGGTAACTGCCCTGCATAAACTTGATGATTCTTGAATAATAGACAACCAGCATAGAGTAATCTGATTAGGCGTAACCTAAGGATAGAATGTGAGCGTATTATTACGGCCTTAGCTTTCCCCAGTTGACCAAATCTTGCGCAGAGATACGCCTCGAGCCCTGTGCAAAGAGAAACAGCTTTCTGACAGGATATCTGATTTTGTCTCACCTCAAGCGTATGACTTATGTCCATAAGGTCCCTAAACGACAACCTAGAACTCCGTGCAAACCATCATCAAACCGACTACTCGATCGTTGTGCAAGTACTTTTGTCAGATGTCAGGATTCATTAATTTCGACTGACAAACTCATGAGTTCTCGTACAACTTTACGCTGCAACGTGTGCTAGACTTCACGCAGGCAGACTTTATACAAACCTTACACACGCTAATTTTTGCGCAGATTTTAGCGCAAAACTTTTACGCTCAGACTTTCACCCAGACTTTTACGCGCAGACTGTTACGCATAGACTTCTTACGCGGACAACTCTGAAGCTCTACCTTACGCTTCTCTGTTTTACGCGAATAGTCCTGAAGCCATGCGTCACGCCAAATTATTATATCTCCGATTTACGCAGACAACCTCGAATCCATACTTTACGCAGACTTCCTTAAATCTCTGTTTAGGCAGACAACCTATAGTTTATATTAAGATTGTAGAATTTAGAAGGCCATACCTCTTTTAGGTCAACTAGCGACTTAGACAAGGAATTAGAATAATAATTGTAGAGATTGTTGAGTCTTATCTTTTTGTGATTGTGAATTATGTTGTAATTTTTCTCATCATAATCTAGTATACTTAAAATTGCTGTCCTACCTTGACTTATGATGCTATTATAGCCTAGTTTTGCAAGCTTATTCTTTATCGAGCTTGTTCATGACACATGTGTTATTGGGGCCTGATCCACTCCACTAATACAATTGTCTATTCAGAATCAGTGTATTACGGTCTGATCAACCTTAGTGCATTTTGATTCGCCCTTCGCATAACTACTTTATGTGGATTGAGATATATAGTGATTAGTAGACAGATGTACTTGCCCTCTAGATATGTCTGAGCATATCGTATCAGTTACCTAGCTGTGCTAATACGAATATGTGAATAGGGATTACCAAAAAAAATAATATTTCAATCCACAACTACCTTGACAAATTCCATTGAATTCTTTGAACGCCTTGATCCCCACACTTCTAATCTATTACCTTCCCCTTGAACTCTTGACTAATGTTTTCCGTCTTCCCTTATTTCGGAAAGGCAAAACCTCGTACTTAGTATAAGTACGAAAGTGTATTGTTTCTGTAGCTATTTCTATTTGTTTCTGGGTAATTACCAAACCCTATTATTAGATTAGATTGCAGTTATAACCTGTGCTACCCTTAGAATGACCTTCGCTACCTACCTAACATTTTATTACTTTCCTGGTACGTGCGCCACTATGGCAGCATAAAATTTTAATTTTTGTCTCGTAACTCGAGTCAAGTTCAAAACCCAAGTGTTACAATGAAGAATGTATCATTTTGCTGTCAGGAGTCTAAATGGATTTTACCTGGATGAATAATTGATTAACTCCTGAATGGATAGCAGCACCTATGACTAGGTTGACTTATTAGGATTAAGAATTCCTATGGACCAACGAGTGTCAAGCCGCTTTCGAGGAGTTGAAGAAGCGACTGACCACAGCACCCGTATTGACTATTCCATCCGGATCAGGCGGTTGTGATCTACTGACGCATCAGGAAAAAGTTTGGGATGCGTATTAATACAGGATGGCAAGGTAATGGCATATGCATCTAGACAATTAAGAGTACATTTTTGGAACTTACAACTGTCGTAATTACTCTGAAGTTATGAAGACATTGCTTATATGAGGCAAATCGTAAGATTGTACGGCAGATCAGTCAGCATTGTACCAGACCAGGATTCGCGTGACCAGAGTTGGTGATCAACACCGAAGAGACAGTTAAGTAAATGCAAGGACACTGGCGAGCAGTGCAAGACAGACAGAAGCAGTAGACAGACCGTCATCATCATCCCTTGGAATTCAAAGAGGATGAATCATGTTTTTTTTTAGGATATCACCTACTAGAGGCACCATTCGACCCGGTGGACGCATCAAGTTGAGTCCAAGATTTATTGGACCATTGACGTGCTAGAAAGAGTGGGAGTAGTGGCATATCAACTTGCGCTACCACCTTCACTTGAGGAAGTACTTGATGTATTTCACGTGTCGCAACTCAGGCGATATGTGACAGACAGCAGTCAGGTTCTCAACCATTCGTAGATCGCCATTAGGCCGAGCTTGTCGTATCAAGAGCAACCCGTGGGAATCCTTGATCATTGAGGAAGGGTATTGAGGAATCAGTCTATTCCCTTGGTCCGCGTGACATAAAAGCCTGACGCGCCAGGAGAATCTACTTGGAAGCGTGGTGACGACATGCGTAAACATTTTCGAACCTATTCGTAACCCAAGATATAAATTACTTTGTTAAATTATATCTTATGCCGTCTTGGACTTCTACCCCGGCTTAATTTTAATTTCGAGGACGAAATTTTTATAAGTTGGGTAGATTGTAAACCCCCTCGACCATATTTCATTATTTTTAGGATTATTTTAACAATTTAGGATTTGTAGCAATATTTTAATTTATTTTGCCTACATATCCTATTGACTTGTACACCTGTCCATCACCGAATTATTTGGAGCTTTACCTTGACTGATATCCCCGAACAAAGTTCACATACCTGTCATAGACATGCCAGATTATTTTTTTGAATTTTGTGCAACTCCCAGATGCTTTGTTTTGAGCCTCGAATGAGACGCACAACTATCGTTACAAAAGTCCGTATTTATTTCCTATTTAATTTCCTGCTCTTTACCCACCTCTGTACCCCTAGAGATTTGAGGCCCAACATGCACCTGTTTTGCCCAAACAAAAATACGTTAATTTTCTACACTGAGTATACTACATTTAGTGTATTGACACCGTAGAAAAATTATGACCCTACCTGCCTCTAAATAATTAGAGAACACCGTGCGTAATATTTATTAATTAATAAATACGATGACCCGTGTCACCCAGAAACCAGGTCCAACCCCTGCCCAGACTCACCCCCATTTTCCCAGGACCCTCACATAGCAATTTCCCTCAATTCTGTGAATTTTAGAATTTTCAGGAATCGGGTATTTTTCCAGACAATTTCGTAAATTGCGCAATTTCCCAAAATAGGACTTTTACGCAATTTATGAAACTACAGGGACTTTCCTGCAAATTGCAGTGCGAGGTGTCACCCCCTCATTGGCCGGTGAACCGGCACCGTCCATTTGGAGTCGGGACTCACCCGAAAAGATCCCGGAAAGATCCCGAAAATATCCAGGTAATATCCCAAAATATCTCAAGATATTTGGTTATAATATTAATATTATTCTTTATAAAAGAAAAGAAAAAGAAAAAGAAAAAAAAAAAAAAACTAAAAGCTACCCAGCCCCAGCCGACTCCCCCCCGACCCTGGCCGCAGCCGACCCCCCCTGGCCGGCGGCGACCCCCCCCCGGCCGGCGGCGCCCTCTCCTCCCCGCGGCGGAGCCAGCCCCCCCCCCCCGCCCCCTGGCTCTCTCTCTCCCTCTCCCCGAGCTCTCTTCTCCACTCCCCTTCCCCGACCTCGTCGGCCCGACCCCCGCCGGCCTCGGCGGCGGTCCCAGCTCCCATCTCCTCGACCTCCTCCTCTCCTTCCTCCGCCTGTCAACTCCACCACCACCGCCATCCCCATCACCGACAACCACCACCACCCCCATCCGAGCCCTCTTCCCTCTTCTTCTCCTCCACCGCCACCACCACCATCATCGAGCACCACCACTGCCATCATCATCGTCGCCGTCTTCACAGCCGACCCCCCACGGCGAGCCAACCCCCGCCGGCCTCGACAGCGGCTACCCCGACTCTCCCTTCCCTCCTCTCCTTCTCCTCCCCTCTCCTCCTCCCTGAGCTCGCCATGCCGGACCCCAAGGACAGCGGCGTCCTCCTCCCGAGCAGCCACTCCCCGGCCACCCCGGGCACAGTCACCCTCCGACGAGTCTCCAGCAAGCTCTAGACACAGTTCGTGTCGGACACAGCGGACACAAGGACACGGCTCGTGTCAACGACTCTCGGACACGTCTAGGACACGTGAAATCAGCCTTCACGAAGCCCTGTTCAGGTAACGATATCTCTCTCCTCGTAATTCTGATTTTAATTCCGTCAGTTGCGTTGTGTAGACTATGTAACCACCTCGGTGCCCGTGCAACCCGCTCGGAGCATCGCGTCCTGTGGTGATCGCGGCACGCGATCCAAATACAGGAAAAACAACGACCCGATTCACCCCGGAACTGGGTACGCCCCGCCAAACGGGACGACTTGGTCGCACGCGGTCTTTACCAAAACGTGCGCGACGTTGATACGGACGTGTAGGAATTCGGAGAAGTTGATTTGGATGTGCGTGCACACCGGAATCAACACGTATCCGCCGACACCGTCCCGTATCCGTCAGTTCTGGAACACGCTGCAACTTTGTGTACACACGTCGGATCGAGACGAAACTTGCGCCATCGGACTCGTAGCGATACGCTGGTCCTGTGAGCCAAGTTTGGTTCGATTCTGAGAACGTTGACAAAATCCCGTATCGTGGGCCCCACCGGCTCCACTTGACGGGTGATTTTGTGACCGGCTCACCGGAATCCAATTCTGGAAGTTCCATTGGGTTCGTATCGACGTTCTGGACTTGTTGACACTAAGTTTGGCGAATTTGGAGACCTTTGACCCTGACACGTTTTTCGGTGCAAAGTGGGCCCACATGTGGACCCCGCTTTGACCGGAAATTGTCATTTTTGCCCCTGTGTCCAAATTGGACTTAAGGACAGGCGTTTCTAGCTATTTGATATTTTCTGAGACTGTTAGTGATATTTATTTCAGCATCCGGAGACTTTATTCTGAGGCCATAGTTCTGACACTTGGTATTTGACATCTGGATATTACGTTTACAGCTCTCTTGCCAAGCAAGTATACCTTGCCTTGTTGTACTGTTTAAATTCAGTTATTGTTAGTTACATGTCTATTTATTTTAATATTATATAAATGTGCGCGTCCGAGCAGACTCGGGTGCAGTCAACGATGGCGTTGACGTTAGGACTTGTGTCTGACCTAGTGTCTAGTAGACCCACCTAAAGTTGTGAAGTTATTGATATAACTTCTCAGGCCTTGACACGTATCATTACACGTCACAGAGTGAGTACATGTAGGGACGCGTGCCTCATGCGCGACTGGCCATCAGTGTGAGCAACACGTGTAGCGGTATTTAGCTCAGTTGTTTATTTTATTGAGACTTGCATTATAGTTGAGATGTCCACGTCGTTTTCACGACTTGTATATCTACATTGGGCGGGAAAGACACTTAGTAGGCGTATGGGACACCCCCTCCTTGAGTCTTTTATCCTTCGATCCATGCTCCTCGGAGATGGACGATTGCAGAGTTCCCTGAGTCGGGGGCATATGACACATATACTAGCCAGTCCCGACGATTGGTGAATTACGTCAGCATATGTCTAGCCACACATTCCCATGCGTACTACAAGGTCTTTAAATTGCATTCACTTAGATGGTTAGCACACCCCTTTATTTATTCAGTATTTACATTATGGCATGTCATTTTTCTGTATCTTGCTATGTCCCTCTGAGGACCTGGTCCCCTGCCAGGTGTATATGTTCTTGAGTACTCGCAGGAGCACAGATCCGGACAGGTTATATATTTTCCGAGGAGGTCTTCTCTTCGAGCCTCGGGATTGTCAGATGTTGATCTTTTATGGTGTGTATTCTGGTTCCTTTTATATTCCATATCGGCAGTGGATTTGTTTCCATCCGACTGTCATTCTTTAGTTATTTACTGTTGAGATTTAGTTACCTAGTTATTGGTTATTCATGTCTATGTGATTTCTGTGGATGAGATTTAGATATTACCCTGTGACTTGTGATTAACTATACCACTGGTGAACTATTGTTCATTATACAGCGTACGCACGGATATATGGTTTCCATATATTGGAGTGGCCATATATACGGGCGGCTGGCACGGTTACGTATCCTAGTCCTACATATTTTGGGACTGGGGCGTGACACCACGTCCGAGTCTGAGTTGTTAGGCTCCAAAGAAAATGTTATAAGAAATGGGTGACAAAAACACAAATATTCCTTGGAGGTCTTAAACTTTACCCTATAGTGAAATATCCTACCATACCAACCACATAGGCTACCACTACTCATGTGTGCAAGACAATAAAAAAAGAATCTTATATTAAAATACATACTTGGAATTAACACATGAATATAGGACAATTTCTAGAGAACATTAAAAAAAAATTCCTAATAGTTTAATGGTGAACACCCACAATAAAACTTGCACATTTGATTCCAGATCATAAATTGTGTGATGGAGATCAGATTCGACGAAGACGCGACACGAAACAGAGACGAGTCCGAGTTTTGGACTAGTCAGCTTGCAAAATCTAAGAATATATTTTGGTTGAGGAGTTGAAATACCTTTATCTTTATTGTTATTTGGAGGTTAGTTTAGATAAAAAAAAAACTTATCTTCCTTAGGAATTAATTAGATTATGTGTGTTTTTTTTGGAGGTTAGTTTGGATAATAATCTTATCTTTTTTAGGATTATTTTTTTATCCTTTTGAGTTATTCTGTGTCATCCTATGGTTGAATTGTATGGCTATATTCATTATAGTTTTCAAATAATTATATTTACCAATGACTTATCAACGTTTAGCGACACAAAATGTCACTATTATGTGCGACACAAAAAAGTCACTATTATGTATGATAATGTTGGTAAATCTAAACATGCATCGCTAGGACGTCACTAAATATGATACAAAAAAGGATAATTGCCATGTACTACAGTTGCTAGATATTGGTAAATGTCGTTCAAGTGTGTGCCATGTAGATGGTACATTGCCACTATGTTGGTAATTTACGTGCCATGTCATAATTTTTTGATATAAATGGCGTTAAAGTGTCGTGAAAGATCTCTAAGAGCAGTGCAAATGATGACTCAAAGTAATGTTGCTATAGTACAAGTAAGCAAAGTTTGACCATTATGCGACTTTGTGTTCAATGATGAAAAAATGTGTCACCAATTATGTCATTGAACTGTTTAGCAGCCCTCTTGGTGGGTTTAACAACATTTTTATAGGCTCCGTTTGGTAGAAATGATGAAAAAATAGAAAAATAAGAAGAAGTAAAGATATAGTTTCCATCCATATGGAAATGAAAGATCATTTCTGTCACGCCCCAGTCCCAAAATGTGAGGAACCAGGTCACGTGGCATTGGCCAGCTGATACGTTACTAAGGGTTCAATCCATTCTTATGGACCCAAGGGAACGTGCTACGCTGTCCTAAAATACTACAAGTCTCATAAAGGCAAGTCTATCTCATCCACAGGAAATGTCAGAAAATAGTGCTGTAAATATATAATGCTGAGTCAGAAATATAATATTACATAACTTGTGGAAACAAACCCACTGTCAAAATATACAAAAAGGATAGACTGGGTATCGTCTATCTAGTAAAACATCTCCATCGCCTAAGAGAGCATCTCCTAGAATCAGGTAGATTCTGATGGTGTCTCCTCCAGTTCTTTCTCGGTGGCATGCCTGGTCTCCTGTCCTGGACCATACACCGTGGGGTAGTAGGCCTCATCTAAATCTGGAAGGGAACCAGGTCCTCAGTGGGACATAACAAGATACAGGAAAATAACATGCCAGGTATGAAATACTGAATAAATAAATAAATGCAGGGTGCTAACCATCTAAGTGAAAATGCAAGTAAAGACCTTGTAGTACGCATGGGAATGTGTAGGTTTGACATATGCTGACTTAATTCACCAATCGTGTTGACTGGCTAGTATATGTGTCATATGCCCCCGGACACACGGGTAGCTCTGCAATCGACCATCTCCGAAGAGCATGGTACGAAGGATAAGGACTCATGGAGAGGGTGTCCCATACGTCTACTAGTTATCTTTCCCGCCCAATGTAACTAAATGCCAAGTCATACTTTTCCTGAGCTTCCTGATTTTATGCTAAGCCGTGATGCATGTCATACGTACTGGTAGCTAATCAATTACGCAGCTCGCATCCCAATATGTATTGCAACCATGTTGCGTGTTTCCGTGATAGGGTCTAGGAAGATATTAGGATATCCTCGCAGTTGTTGGTAAGTCTGTAAAGTACTAAGTTATTTACACTATGTGTCAACGTATCTGTTGACTGTACCTGAGGCAAGCTCAGGTACTCACAGTTATATGGAATTCAGGAAAGAAAATAACATATAACAGTACTTGAATTTAAACAGTAACTTGGCAAGGTATACTTGCCTACTTCCTGACTGTGCTGGACAACTGATCCCACTGTCAAGACTGAGGGTCCTTGTGACAGGGGGTCACTGACTGTGCTGGAGATGTTTTCTGTTTAAGATGTTTACAGGATTCGTAAATACCAATTTAATAAAAGGCATAATTAAATAGTATATATATTCTTATGTAGATATATACACATAATACATATATATATATATATATATATAGGGTTCAAATACATATATAGAGTATATATAAATACATATAGATATAGCATATATAGTATGTATATATATAGCATATAGGTATACGTATAAGTATATATATATTTACATATATATAAGGGAAAGGGAAAGCAGAAAAAAAGATACATATATACATACATATACAAATAATATATATATAATAGGTAATATATACATATATAGATATATAGATATATATATATATTCTCATATATATATATATATATATATATATATATATATATATATATATATATATATATATATATATATATATATAAAAAAGAGAAAAAAATGCTGAAATTTAAATGTACATATATATTATTATGTATATAATATACTTTATAATAATTATATATACATTATACATAATTATATAGATATAATTATATATATGAAAGAAAATAAAAAGATGCAGGAATTAAACATACATATATATATTTATATATTTACATACATATATATGATATAGTATATATATACATATAATTATAAAAAGAAAGGACATATATATATATACATATATATTATATGTATATATATAATAAATACTATGTAAAAATATATATAGATATATAAGAAAAGAAAGGAAAATATATATATACATAATATATATTACAATATATATATACTTAATATATATATAGGTATATAGTAATAGTAATAATTATATATATATAATATATATATAATTATATATAGAATATATATGTATATAAATATATATACATATACATATATATATATATATATATATATATATATATATATATATATATATATATATATATATATATATATATATATATATATATATATATATATATATGTATGTATATATAATAAATAAATAAATAAAAGGAAAAAAATAGAAATTATAAATAAATAATATATATTTATATACTGTATAAAATACAGTATTTAAGTATATATTATATATATATAGTTATATAATTAAATATATATATATAGATATACATATATATAAAGAAAGAAAAGAAATTATATATATATATATATATTACATATATATATATATATATATATATATATATATATATATATATATATATATATAATAGTTAAATAACAGAAAATGAAATGCATAAATAATACATATATATCATACTGTATAAAATACAGTATTTAAGTATATATACTGTATTTATATTATATATATATAGTTATATACATATAATATATAATTACATATATATATATATATATATATATATATATATATATATATATATATATATATATATATATATATATATATATATATAGATATATATATATATATATATATATAGATATATATAGACATATATAAATAAATAAATAAATAAATACAGAAATTATAAATACATAAATACTGTATTTATACAGTATTATATAATAATATAATATTAATTATATATAATAATGTATATATATAGTATATTAATATATATAAATATATACATATATATATACATATACACATACGTATATATAAAATAATACCTATACGTACATTAGAGGGGGGGTACTGTTCCGGTCAGGTAGGTGGGGCCCTGGGCTCGTCGCCGGCGGGAGCACGACGGCGGAGGAGGCGGCGGCTGGCCGTGGCGGAAGCTGCAACGGCAGCAGCAGCTAACAGCAACAGCAGCAGTGCCGGCTTGCAGCGGTGGCAGCGGTGTCAGCGGCGGTGGTGCGGTCGGTGCAGGGCGGGGGATCGGAGGAGGAGATGGTGGCGGAGAGGTTGGTAGTGGTGGTGGGGGTCTACGGTGGCGGTGGAGGTGGCTGGAGGCGGTCGGGATGGGGGTGGTGGTGTAGTCGGGGAGAGGGGTCGGGGTGCTGTGGAGGTGATGGCGGCGGCTGTGGTGGTCGGGGGTGGCAGGGGGTTGGTCGGAATGGTGGAGGAGGTGGCGGCGAGGCGTTTGGGGGTGGTGGCGGTGGTCGACGACGGCCGGAGGCGGTGGTGGAAGTGGTTCGGGTGGTGGTGGCTGTGGGTGTTGGTGTTGGTGGAGTTGGGTCTGTGGCAGCCGTAGGCGACGGAGGCGGTGGCCGGAGGGAGTGAGGCTTGGCCGGAGGGGAGGTGGGGTAAGGGCGAGGCTGTCGGCGGAAGTTGGTCGGAGGGGGTGACCGGAGTTGGGTGGTGTGAGGGTTGGAAGTGGGGAGGGGGTCGGGTTTTATAGATTTAGGGGGAGTGGCAAGGTTAGTAAATAGGGGGAAGTTTAGGGGTGTTTTGGGTATTTTGGGTTTTTAGATTTTTATGCAGCCATTTGGATATTTATGTGGGTCCCACATGACACGTGTGCGGTCCACATTCACCAGCCAATGAGGTGATGCCACCTCACACTGGAAATTTGCATAAAAACCCCTGAAATTTCATAAATTGCAATTAGGTCCTAAAATAGGTATTTTGCGTAATTACGCAATTTGTCTGATAAATTACCCTGTTCCCAGAAAATACTAAAATGCTCAGAATTGAGAGGGAAAAGCTGTAGGAGGGTCCTGAGGGGGTGGGGGTGATTCTGGGCAGGGGTAGGGCCTGGTTTCTTGGTGATACGGGTCATCGTATTTATTATTTAATAAATACTGCGCACGGTGTTCTATAATTATTTAGAGGCAGGTAGGGCCATAATTTTACTACGGTGCCAATATACTAATTGTAGTATATTTAAAGTAGAATACTAACGTATTTTTGTCTGGATAAAACAGGTGCCTGTTGGTCCTTAATCTCTAGGGGTACAGAGATGGTTAAAGAGCAAGAAATAAAATAGGAATTAAATACAAACTTTTGTAACGATACTTGTGCGTCTCAAACGAAGCTCAAAATTAAGCATCTGGGAGTTGCACAAAAATCAGGAAATTAGTTTAATAAGTCTAGGGCAGGTAGGTGAATTTTGTTTGGGAATTACAGCTAGTGTAATGCTCTAATTAATTATGTGAAGTACAGGTGCACAATCAATAGGATATGTAAACAAAATAATTTTTAAAAAGTTACAGAAATTCTAATTAGCTAAAATTAATCCTAAATTACTGAAATCTGGTCGAGGGAGTTTACAATCTACCCTCCTTAGAATATTTCGTCCTCGAAATAAAAACAGACATATAATGAAAATGAAATATTGTTTTGAAATATTAGGACATACCCTGATTTGGAAATAGATGGGGGAAACGCTGTCGAATATCCTCTTCTCGTTCCCAGGTTGATTCACCTGGTGCATGATGTCTCCATGCAACACGAACTAGAGGGATAGTCTGGCCTCGCAACACCTTCTCGCTACGATCTAGGATCTCTACAGGTTCCTCCTGGTACGATAGGCTTGGGCCGACGGTGATCTCTGAATGGTTCAGTACATGACTCGGGTCTGGAATGTACCTCCTCAGCTGGGATACGTGGAAGACATCATGCACTCCTTCCAAAGTCTGAGGTAGGACTAGCTTGTAGGCAACCTCTCCGATGCGTTCTAGTACATCGAAGGGTCCAATGTACCTTGGACTCAGCTTTCCTCTTCCTCCAAATCTGATAGTACCTCGGGTGGGTGAGATTTTTAAGAACACATGCTCTCCCACTTGGAACTCTAAAGGTCGTCGATGAACATTTGCCCAGTGCTTATGTCTGTCTTGTGCAGCTCGCAGGTGTCCTTGTATCTTCTTTACCTTCTCCACCGTACGAACAACCAGTTCTGGTCCCAAGATCTGTCTTTCGCCAATATCGCTCCAGCATACTGGAGAACGACATTTCCTGCCATACAATGCTTCAAAGGGAGCCATTTGAATGCTCGCTTGATAGCTATTGTTGTAGAAAAATTCTACCAGGTGCAAATGATCTTCCCATGATCCGCTGAAATCAAGCATGCATGCTCTCAACATATCTTCAAGTGTCTGGATTGTGCGTTCTGATTGGCCATCTGTCTGCGGGTGGTACGAGGTGCTGAACTTAAGGCGGGTACCAAGACTTTCTTGCATACTTCGCCAAAAGTAAGATGTAAATCTCGTATCTCTGTCAGATACTATGCTGACTGGTACTCCATGCAGACGCACTATCTCCTTCATGTACATGTCTGCCAAGACTTCGGTAGATTGTCCGACTCTGAAAGGTAGGAAATGAGCAGCCTTTGTGAGTCTATCTACGATCACCCATACAGCATTACGACCACTGGGACTTCTTGGAAAGCCCGTAACAAAGTCCATCGTAATGTGTTCCCATTTCCACTCGGGTATTGGGAGGGGTTGAAGTAGACCTGCTGATCTCTGATGTTCAGCTTTGACTTGCTGGCACACCAGGCACTTTGCCACAAAGCGTGCTATCTCTCGCTTCATTCCATGCCACCAGTAGTATTGTCGCAGATCTCTGTACATCTTTGTGCCTCCAGGATGTATAGAGTATGTTGAGCTGTGAGCTTCTGACATCAGCTCCTCACGAAGTTCTCCATTTGGAACATAAAGACGTTCTCCACATCTTAGAGTCCCATCTTCGTGTATGCGGCATCCTGTCTGGATTCCAGCCTCTGTTCTTTGTCGAATCCTCTGAAATCTTGCATCTGCTGGTAGAGCAGCTTTGATTCTTTCGACCAATGTTGATTGTAGCTGGTAGTTTGATAATTGACCGTCAATTCCTGGCATAATGACCGTTATTCCCAACTTTTCTAGATCTTTCAACAGACCTGGTTGGGTGATCATAAAGAATGCCGATGGTCTTCTGCTTAGTGCATCAGCCACTACATTAGCCTTTCCTGGATGGTACTGCAGATCGATCTCGAAGTCTGTCATTACTTCGAGCCATCGTCTTTGTCTTAGGTTCAGGTCCTTCTGAGTGTAGACATATTTCAGGCTCTTGTGATCGGTGAATATCTCCACTCGTTCGCCGTATAGATAATGTCTCCATAGCTTCAGGACGAAGATGACGGCGGCAAGCTCCAAGTCGTGAGTGGGGTAGTTCTTCTCATGAGTCCTCAATTGTCTTGAGGCATAAGCTACAACCTTCCCATGTTGCATTAAGACACAACCCAATCCTTTTCCGGATGCATCGCTATAGATGACGAAACCTCCGGATCCAGATGGTATGGTCAAGATGGGGGCAGTAGTCAGACGCTTCTTCAACTCATCAAAAGCTGTCTGGCATTCCTCAGACCAGATGAACTCCTGGTCCTTACGGGTAAGACGGGTAATTGGCTCTGCGATTCTTGCAAAGTTTTCTACGAACCTCCGGTAATATCCGGCAAGTCCTAGAAAGCTTCTCACCTCTGAGACGTTGGTAGGGGTTGGCCATGTCTCGACAGATGAGATCTTTGCTGGGTCCACCGAGATGCCTTCTCCTGTGATCACGTGTCCCAGAAAAGCGACACGATCAAGGAAGAACTCGCACTTGCTTAGTTTAGCATAAAGGCTCCCACGTCTCAGCGTCTCTAGCACTAGTCTCAAGTGCTCTTCGTGCTCCTCGTGGCTTTTTGAATACACCAAGATGTCGTCGATGAAGACTACCACGAACTGGTCCAGATATTGGTGGAAGACTCTGTTCATCAGGTTCATGAATACGGCACCAGGAACTCGTAATGACCATAGCGAGTCCTGAATGCTGTCTTTGGAATGTCTTCTCTCCGTACTTTGACCTGATGATAGCCAGATCTCAAGTCTATTTTTGAGAATACCACAGCTCCCGTCAGTTGGTCGAACAGATCGTCAATTCGCGGCAAGGGGTACTTGTTTTTTATTGTCAAAGCGTTGAGGGCTCTGTAATCAATACACATCCGATATGTTCCGTCCTTCTTTGGTACAAACAACACTGGTGCTCCCTAGGGTGATGCACTAGGACGAACAAATCCCTTGATTTGCAGTTCTTCAAGTTGCAGCTTCAGCTCGTCAAGCTCCTTCTTCGCCAGTCGGTACACATTTGAGGATACCGGTGCAGCTCCGGGTATCAGCTCAATAGTGAACTCTACTTCTCTGTCAGGCGGTAGGCCTGGCAATTCCTCTGGAAATACGTCTTCGAATTCTGCAATGAGTGCTGGGGGTTCTATCTCCATTGCCATGTAAGTTCTAGGAGTCTGGCCTACTCCTCGCTCGATGGTACCTCGTACGTATTCGAACTCCGGGTGTCCTGGTGGTCTAAAGGTGATACTTCCTTTTCGGCAGTCTAGGATAGCATTGTTCTGGATTAACCAGTCCATGCCTAAGACGACGTCGAAATTTGGCATTGGGAGTACCAGAAATCGCGCTCTTAGTTCTCTACTAGAAACAACTATTGAACATGTTTCAATAATGTTGGTAACTGGAACAATACCTCCTCCAGTTAGAATTTTCCAGCACTTGGGTAGCGGGGAAGTGATTAGTTTGTGCATGGTTATGAAACTACTAGATATGAATGACAGGGTTGCGCCAGAATCAAATAATACGGTTGCAGGTAATGATGCAACTAAAATGGTACCTGCGATGGTTTCTCCTTCAGGTTCTTCGGCAACTGCAGCTAAAGCAAAGGCTTGTCCATGCCTTTGTCCTCCGGGTTGTTGTCTAGCCTTGAACTGGCTCTCCTGAATGGCCAGAGGTGGTCCCTTCTGATATCCTCCTGATATGGAGGGTAGCATCTTTTGGGCAGGCGTTCCTGATTTCTGCCCGTTCTGATGAACTGCATCTTTGCGTTGCGGGCAGTCCCTAGCCATATGTTGGCTAGCTCCACATATTAGGCAGAGTCCCTTCTTCTTTCTACAATCATTGATATAATGCCCCTTCTTGCCACAAAAGTGACAAGTCGGGAGTTCCTTCTTCTGGTAGGGCCCCGTCGTCTGATGTGTCTGATTTTGTGGACGACGGATAGGGCCTCCTGCCCCTTGCTGGTTTTTGGCCGGGAAGGTTGGATTTGAGCGTCTCGTTCCTCGGCCAATAGCTTCTTGTACCCTCGCTTCTGCAAGAACCTCCTCGTAGGAGATCCTTGACTGTGATGTCGTATACCTCTGAAGCTCGCAGGTGAGGCCGTGGTGGAATCTTTTGGCTTTCTCCAGCTCATTCGGTATCAAGATGGTACCGAATCGACTTAATCTGCTGAACTCCGCGTCATAGGCGTCAACAGTCATGTTTCCTTGTTCCAAATGCAGAAACTGGGAGTATAAGGCATTTTGGACTGTTGCAGGGAAGTACTTGGCATTGAAGTGCTCCAAAAATTGTTCCCAAGTTTGATTCTTGCCGACGCTGCGCTCTATGGATTCCCACCAGTGATGGGCATTGCCTAAGAGTTGAGCTCTTACGGCGGTCATCCATAGATCGGGGGTAAGTTGCGAGCCTTCTAGCAGCATTTATGTATTGGAGATCCAATCTGAGATCTCCTCTGGGGATTCGCTACCCTTAAAAGTTTTCGGGTTCATCTGGCGGAAGCCTTTGACGGTGCCCATTGATTGGACAGGTGCTGGTGTTGGCGCTGGGGCAGTCGTTCTTTCCAAGGCCGCCATTAATGTCTGTCTCAAGGCCTCAGTCTGTTGCCACTGAGATTGTCTCAGGGCTTCAGTCTGCTGCCACTGAGTTTGCATCATAGCCTGGAGGAACTGGAACATCTGTGTTTGTCCTTCAAGTTGAGGCATCTGGGCAGGGAAGGCGGGAGGTGGTGGCAGTGGTGTTTCTGCCTGGGAGGTTTGCCCTTCATGCTGGGCTGGTGTTCCTGTCTGGGCAGGATTCTGAGGAAGGTATGGAGTCATTGGGTAGACCAACATCCTTCTCGGGGATGGGTCCCTCGGGGTGGATGGGATTCCCTGGACTTTGGGCGAGGGGTCTGTTGCTGGGTCAGCCCCATCAATCAAATGTCCACCGGGTATGTCCATTTTTCTGAAGAAAATAGAATAAGAAAAGCATAAGAAATTTATAATTAATAATCAAGCAGGATGCAAAAAGTTTGATGAAGTCAGTGTGGATGAGACCTAGTATTTCTATTCTATAGCAGGCTTGCTGGGCATGTCATCATACCACTAGCAATAAACTGGACCTGCATGGGCCACCACTAAAACCATGTCACGCCCCAGTCCCAAAATGTGAGGAACCAGGTCACGTGGCATTGGCCAGCTGATACGTTACTAAGGGTTCAATCCATTCTTATGGACCCAAGGGAACGTGCTACGCTGTCCTAAAATACTACAAGTCTAATAAAGGCAAGTCTATCTCATCCACAGGAAATGTCAGAAAATAGTGCTGTAAATATATAATGCTGAGTCTGAAATATAATATTACACAACTTGTGGAAACAAACCCACTGTCAAAATATACAAAAAGGATAGACTGGGTATCGTCTATCTAGTAAAACATCTCCATCGCCTAAGAGAGCATCTCCTAGAATCAGGTAGATTCTGATGGTGTCTCCTCCAGTTCTTCCTCGGTGGCATGCCTGGTCTCCTGTCCTAGACCATACACCGTGGGGTAGTAGGCCTCATCTAAATCTGGAAGGGAACCAGGTCCTCAGTGGGACATAACAAGATACAGGAAAATAACATGCCAGGTATGAAATACTGAATAAATAAATAAATGCAGGGTGCTAACCATCTAAGTGAAAATGCAAGTAAAGACCTTGTAGTACGCATGGGAATGTGTAGGTTTGACATATGCTGACTTAATTCACCAATCGTGTTGACTGGCTAGTATATGTGTCATATGCCCCCGGACACACGGGTAGCTCTGCAATCGACCATCTCCGAAGAGCATGGTACGAAGGATAAGGACTCATGGAGGGGGTGTCCCATACGTCTACTAGTTATCTTTCCCGCCCAATGTAACTAAATGCCAAGTCATACTTTTCCTGAGCTTCCTGATTTTATGCTAAGCCGTGATGCATGTCATACGTACTGGTAGCTAATCAATTACGCAGCTCGCATCCCAATATGTATTGCAACCATGTTGCGTGTTCCCGTGATAGGGTCTAGGAAGATATTAGGATATCCTCGCAGTTGTTGGTAAGTCTGTAAAGTACTAAGTTATTTACACTATGTGTCAACGTATCTGTTGACTGTACCTGAGGCAAGCTCAGGTACTCACAGTTATATGGAATTCAGGAAAGAAAATAGCATATAACAGTACTTGAATTTAAACAGTAACTTGGCAAGGTATACTTGCCTACTTCCTGACTGTGCTGGACAACTGATCCCACTGTCAAGACTGAGGGTCCTTGTGACAGGGGGTCACTGACTGTGCTGGAGATGTTTTCTGTTTAAGATGTTTACAGGATTCGTAAATACCAATTTAATAAAAGGCATAATTAAATAGTATATATATTCTTATGTAGATATATACACATAATACATATATATATATATATAGGGTTCAAATACATATATAGAGTATATATAAATACATATAGATATAGCATATATAGTATGTATATATATAGCATATAGGTATACGTATAAGTATATATATATTTACATATATATAAGGGAAAGGGAAAGCAGAAAAAAAGATACATATATACATACATATATAAATAATATATATATAATAGGTAATATATAGATATATAGATATATATATTCTCATATATATATATATATATATATATATATATATATATATATATATATATATATATATATATAAAAGAGAAAAAAATGCTGAAATTTAAATGTACATATATATTATTATGTATATAATATACTTTATAATAATTATATATACATTATACATAATTATATAGATATAATTATATATATGAAAGAAAATAAAAAGATGCAGGAATTAAACATACATATATATATTTATATATATACATACATATATATGATATAGTATATATATACATATAATTATAAAAAGAAAGGACATATATATATATATACATATATATTATATGTATATATATAATAAATACTATGTAAAAATATATATAGATATATAAGAAAAGAAAGGAAAATATATATATACATAATATATATTACAATATATATATACTTAATATATATATAGGTATATAGTAATAGTAATAATTATATATATATAATATATATATAATTATATATAGAATATATATGTATATAAATATATATACATATACATATATATATATATATATATATATATATATATATATATATGTATATATAATAAATAAATAAAAAAAAGGAAAAAAAACAGAAATTATAAATAAATAATATATATTTATATACTGTATAAAATACAGTATTTAAGTATATTATATATATATATAGTTATATAATTAAATATATATATATATAGATATACATATATATAAAGAAAGAAAAGAAATTATATATATATATATTACATATATATATATAATAGTTAAATAACAGAAAATAAAATGCATAAATAATACATATATATCATACTGTATAAAATACAGTATTTAAGTATATATACTGTATTTATATTATATATATATAGTTATATACATATAATATATAATTACATATATATATATATATATATATATATATATATATATATATATATATATATATATATATATATATATATATATATATATATAGACATATATAAATAAATAAATAAATAAATAAATGCAGAAATTATAAATACATAAATACTGTATTTATACAGTATTATATAATAATATAATATTAATTATATATAATAATGTATATATATAGTATATTAATATATATATATATATATACATATATATATATATACATATACACATACGTATACATAAAATAATACCTATACGTACATTAGAGGGGGGGGTACTGTTCCGGTCAGGTAGGTGGGGCCCTGGGCTCGTCGCCGGCGGGAGCACGGCGGCGGAGGAGGCGGCGGCTGGCCGTGGCGGTGGCTGCAACGGCAGCAGCAGCTAACAGCAGCAGCAGCAGCAGTGCCGGCTTGCAGCGGGTGTCAGCGGCGGTGGTGCGGTCGATGCAGGGCGGGGGATCGGCGGAGGAGATGGTGGCAGAGAGGTTGGTAGTGGTGGTGGGGGTCTACGGTGGCGGTGGAGGTGGCTGGAGGCGGTCGGGATGGGGGTGGTGGTATAGTCGGGAGAGGGGTCGGGGTGCTGTGGAGGTGATGGCGGCGGCTGTGTGGTCGGGGGTGGCAGGGGGTTGGTCGGAATGGTGGAGGAGGTGGCGGCGAGGCGTTTGGGGGTGGTGGCGGTGGTCGACGACGGCCGGAGGCGGTGGTGGAAGTGGTTCGGGTGGTGGTGGCTGTGGGTGTTGGTGTTGTGGTGGAGTTGGGTCTGTGGCAGCCGTAGGCGGCGGAGGCGGTGGCCGGAGGGAGTGAGGCTTGGCCGGAGGGAGGTGGGGTAAGGGCGAGGCTGTCGGCGGAAGTTGGTCGGAGGGGGTGACCGGAGTTGGGTGGTGTGAGGGTTGGAAGTGGGGAGGGGGTCGGGTTTTATAGATTTAGGGGGAGTGGCAAGGTTAGTAAATAGGGGGAAGTTTAGGGGTGTTTTGGGTATTTTGGGTTTTTAGATTTTTATGCAGCCATTTGGATATTTATGTGGGTCCCACATGACACGTGTGCGGTCCACATTCACCAGCCAATGAGGTGATGCCACCTCACACTGAAAATTTGCATAAAAACTCCTGAAATTTCATAAATTGCAATTAGGTCCTAAAATAGGTATTTTGCGTAATTACGCAATTTGTCTGATAAATTATCCTGTTCCCAAAAAATACTAAAATGCTCAGAATTGAGAGGGAAAAGCTGTAGGAGGGTCCTGAGGGGGTGGGGGTGATTCTGGGCAGGGGTAGGGCCTGATTTCTTGGTGATACGGGTCATCGTATTTATTATTTAATAAATACTGCGCACGGTGTTCTATAATTATTTAGAGGCAGGTAGGGCCATAATTTTACTACGGTGCCAATATACTAATTGTAGTATATTTAAAGTAGAATACTAACGTATTTTTGTCTGGATAAAACAGGTGCCTGTTGGTCCTTAATCTCTAGGGGTACAGAGATGGTTAAAGAGCAAGAAATAAAATAGGAATTAAATACAAACTTTTGTAACGATACTTGTGCGTCTCAAACGAAGCTCAAAATTAAGCATCTGGGAGTTGCACAAAAATCAGAAAATTAGTTTAATAAGTCTAGGGCAGGTAGGTGAATTTTGTTTGGGAATTACAGCTAGTGTAATGCTCTAATTAATTATGTGAAGTACAGGTGCACAATCAATAGGATGGATGAAAGAAGTAAAGATATACTTTCCATCCATATGGAAATGAAAGATCATTTCCTTCATTTGTATTTGGTAGGATGGATGAAAAATAAAAGTAATGCATTTTTGTTTATTTTGTATGGAAGAAAAAGTGAAAGAAATAGAAAAATAATATTGGGTTTACTAATTATATTTTCAACAAAAAATATTTATTTACCATTTGACTTTATTGAATAATTTTTAAATAATATAATTTTTATAAGATATAATTATATATTAGAATAAGCTTCTACTTTTTCTTGAGAAGAAAAAAGTAAGTCCTCCACTTTTCTTTTACTTTTCTTTTCCTCCATTTTTTTCTTCCTTATAAAACAAGAAGAAAAAAAGTATCATTCCATTATTTCTTTTGTCTTATTTTTTTTTTTTTCCTTACCAAACATACCCATAAGTGTCTTAACGTTTTTTTTTTTGTCGAGCTAACAATCAGTCATGGCACTGGTTTTGAAGGGTTAAATCAGGATTGGACCAACTTTTGCTCTGGTCCGGGTTTGGAAACTGGGAACCTAACCCGATTAGGATGACTTGCGAGCTTGGGTTGGATCTGAACTTTCACCTAGCTGGTTTAGTCCAACCCTAGTTCGACCAGTCTGGTCGCATCTAGTTTAGTGGGCCGCCCATACCACATGCCATTTTCGTTAGTGACCTCCTCTCCCTCTCCCCCTATATACTGCTACTAGAAAAGGACCCATAAGCTTTCCATTTTCTTCTTTCGGAATCAAAGAGGTCGGCTCCTCTCCCTCCTCACAATTTTATGATTATGGTGTTAGGGTTTCAACTTTTGCTCCTCTATCCCTTATTTTCTCTTCCCCTTTTTTCATGTTATACGTACATTTAATATATGTGATGTGATGGTGGTTCTCTATCCTCTCAACTTTTATCAAACCCAAACTTATCGGGGTTTATGCTGGTGTTGCTTCTAGTGTGCATTTTAGGAGGAGCTCTTTGTATTTACCATTACAAATTCCTAACTTTCTTTTCCTCCGTTATTAATTTAATTAGGACTATTCCCATTACTTTGATTTGTACCCCAGAAGAGGATACAGAAGAAAAAGGCCCATTGTTCATGTCCGTCTTAACACTTGAGAACGGGATGAGATGGGGATAGTACTAATTAAATTAATAATGGAAAAACAGAGTTAGGAACTGGGAGTAGGAGTTAGGATATTTAAATTAGAAATTGAAGATCAGATATGACTATGGATTCTCCAAGTCCACAATGGCCACCTTATTTAGGCCATTTCTAAAGGCACAACAAAAGTTATTCCAGGACAGCCCATTAGGACTGTTAAAATTTTCACAATCTTACCTATTGGTAGGACTGCCAACATTTTTGACAGTCCTAAATTTTTAGGACTGTCAAAAATGTTGACAGTCCTACCTATTGGAAGGACTGTCAAAAATTTTGACAGGACTAAAGATTTATGACTGTCAACAAAATTTAACAGTCCTTCCAATAGGTAGGACTGTCGAATTTTTTGACAGTCCTATCTATTGGAAGGACTGTGACAGTCCTAAAAATTGGACTGTCCTGGAGTAACTTTTGATGTGCCTTTAGAAATTGCCATTTTATGATGTCTTTCAACACCAAGGGTTGTATATCCAAAACTCAAAATTTTCTAGTTTGTTAGGTGTAGCTAGGCACCAAATTCCAAATAACTTTTTAACTTATGGTGCACTCGGATGAAACTCAATTTATGACTCCAAAACACTATCTAAACTGGAGTTAGCAAAATTCCAATCTGACTGGATTTCTGTAGAACTCCATTTTAATTCACTTCTTCTCTTCTTTTTTATGATATCTAACTCACTTTTAGCAAACTGTGTTCCCAAACTGTACTCGCCATTATATATTATAACGTAAAATCTAAGAAACACAGATAATCCAAAGTCGTTGTATGGTATATTTGTGTAACATAGCCCAAGATCAAGACTTGAGCATAATATATACCACTAAAGTGCCGACCCTTACTATAAGTACAAACTGAGGATACCAAGTTCACTATCAAGTATCAACATGGCTTGTCCTAAGTTTTTGGGTACCCATGACAAAAGTTAAAATGCTGCCCCTCGTTAAAATAAAACAAAATAAAAACTGAAAAGTTCATAAAAGGAACACCACCACTAGGCCTTGAACCCATACCCTCTCATACCCTTTTATATCTCTTACCACTTTACATAAGAGGTGTAAGTGAAAACCAACATTGCTAAGTAAGTTATTCTATCAAATTGTGTGAGCATTAATATTTAAAATACTACCAAAGGTTGTATATAATTATATATAAAAAAAAGGAATCTAATTTTTTTTGGTGCCCCTCAAACTTTTGGGCCTGGGCATTTGTCCGGTCTGCCTTGGATCAAGGTCGGCCATGCTATCAATCATTTTCTTATTAGAAGCACTAACAATATAAGCACGTTGACAGTGCATGGGCGGTATTAAACCCCCTAGAAGCCGCTGACAAGCCAGAGAATGAATCGGCAAACCTAATTCTTAGCTAGCATTATCATTTGATAGCCAACATTAACATTAGAGTCGCACGAACTAATCAGGATTCATCTTAGCTGCCCAATTAATAACCTGAAGAATGATATAAAAGAAAACATTAGATAATTGAGAGAGAGAACAGATCTCATTTATCCATTTCAACAAATTGTATTGGTTACGCTTGCACGTCGGGGTTATTGGATAGATATTTTTTTATTTTCTGAATTCAAAAAAAGTAAAAAACACCACAACACGAGGCTTTACTGTATAAAATTAAGGGGAAACACATAAGCAAAAAATTAAAGAACCTAAAAAGCCTTAAAAAGATCTCGTAACAGTCATATATAAATCAAGGTTCGCAGTATCGGTATCGGAATCGGTATCAGACTATTCCAATGAGTATCGGGATCGGCGGTATCGGCAGTATCGACGGTTTCGGTTCGGAGTATCGAATTTTTTGGTATCAAAAAGCAAATAATTATTAATATTTAGAAATATATTTTATACATTAGACATAATATTAAGTATTTGCAGTGTTGTAACTTTCTTCGTAGTTTTGAAATTGAATGAAATAGTAGCCATTTTTGCCGATTGGTTTACATGGGATACAAGGTTCTAAACGGCGGTAGGCGGCTGCGCGGTGGAAAGAGTCCGCCTACCGTCTAGACCTAAGCGCCGCCTAGACGGTTGATATATTTTGGATATTTTTTACTATTTTACCACATTTTTTGCATTATATACATATTTTAAGGATGTTTCATGCATAACTATGTTGTAGAACAAAGATTTATTAAGTTTTAGTTTTGTAAAGTGAACCATAGGTCCATAATGCTTGTAAAATCGTTTGGCCAAAACATCTTGTTAGGTATTGCTTCGCTTAGGCACCCACCTACGCAGCCTACGCTGCCAAAGTTCCATTGGCCGCCTATTCCACCGCCTACCGAAAAGCGGTGCGGAGAGAGACCGCCTACTAGGCGGTCGAGACGGCCGTCATTTAGAACACTGATTGGATAGATAAGTTTTCTTCTTTTACATGCTTTTACACCCTTGATGATTATTGGTCTTTTTCGTTCAATTTTTTTTTGTCGAATTGACCAAAAAAGAGATCCCCAATATCGGTATCGGTCAGTATCGGTCGGTATCGAATCGGGACATGCCAAACCATATCGGTATCGGTCGTATTGGTATCGGTCCTATAGTGCAAACTATGATATAAATCAATACATACTGATAGTTCAGTTAAGAAGTAGCAACATGAATATGAGCTTAATTGCGGTATAAAGCAAGAGTATTAGTCCATTGGCAGCAATATTTCAAACCACTATACATATATAACTGAAGTAACAGCAAGCACATACTCTAACTCTTTTTGAATTTTTCACACAGACAACTCAAGGGTAGTAGTGCTGGTTGGGCCACAAGAAGGCCCCAACAGCAAAATCCCTTTCTCCTCAAGAAAGCCATCCCAAGCCAAGCTACACTCCTTCAACAGCTTGTCCACCTTCCACTCCTCCATCCTTTCATTCTCCTCCTCCTTGAATTGAGGATAGTGCAATGGCATCTGGTACCTGGTGTCAGCACTCCCATCCTTGTTTTCCACTTCTCTCGTGGCTCCAATCACCCTTAGATTGCTCTTTGAAGACCCTCCATCTCCTTTGCGAACGTAGTTGACTACCGCCTCAGCACTGAATACCTGAAGAAACCAGGTACTCAAAGCCATATTCAGATATTGTCCACTCTGGACATATCACTCAAGTAGTACTCTTTAGACTATTTATAATGGTTGTTCTTGGAGGAAAAGGAGCCTGGTGGCCCTAAAAAATACTGAGATTTAGCGACGGACGTTTCCATGTAATGTATAGGTCGCCAAAGGCATGAACCAACAGCAACTAAAGCATGGTTCACACTTCACACGATGCAACTGCCTTTCTTATCACACTTTTCATTAGGGTCACCAATGGGGAAATTTGCATGCACAATCCTGACTTCTGACAGTGGAAATTGTACATTGCTATTAGTAATCATTATTCACTATCAGTCGCTTTAATAATAAGCAACTGAGTATATACTATATAGTGAATCATGTCATGAGTTCAAGTTCATAGTTTCTGAGTTGTATAGGGTGTAACCGAGTTGGCCTAACAACCTTAGCTTTAATTATATAGGAAGAGGGTTAGTTTATTTCTCTAGGCTGCCGTAACTGTATATTTTGTAATGGTTAATTTGGTTCTAGTGGGGGCTCAAAGCCTCAAATTGGTAGTTTGTGGTGGTGGATTCAGTTTGGTTTTGTTAATCTATATGTTACCCGGACTCGCCACTTTAAGGTAAAGTACCTATGTTAACCCGACATGACACGGGTACGATCCCGATCGGATCCTCCATGGTGACAATCGGACACGGAAGATGAAGAAAAAGAAATTAGGGGAGCTTTATGCTTACTTTTTTTTATAATTTGTTGTTGTTGCACATATTAGAAGAAGAAGAAGGTAAGCATGATTTATGGTAGCAGTGATCCTTAATGTTTATTATCTAGTTACGATTATATTATTAATTTTATCTTGAGAGTAGTAGAGTTCTACCTAGACAAGTATATCTTGAGAGTAGCGGACTCATTTATAGGAAAGTATTTGGAGAAAAGCATGGGAGCTTAAGGGACTCTTATTATATTGTGTAGTTTTTTTTCAAGGGAGCTAAAGGGACTTTTATTCAACTTTATAATAATTGTAACTATATAAGTACAACTAGTGTCTTTTTGTATCATTTATTAATATGTTGGCATGCATATTTAATGTGTTGAATGTGCCAAAGAAGAAAAAACAATTAGCAGTATAAAGAAACATCAAAAAGAGCTGTAATATATATATATATATATATATATATATATATATATATAGAGAGAGAGAGAGAGAGAGAGAGAGAGAGAGATTAATGGGATATTAAAGCATCATATTTATTTAACGTATATGTTTATTTTAATTTCCTTATCTGTACCCAAATTTTGGATTATTTTTAGCCGAGTCCGCATGTCCTTCAATTATGAGTTTGAAGGACCCGACTCTTGAATATGTACCCGTACCCGAGTCGAGGTAACATAGGTTAATATGCCTGTTTTGGGAGGAAAGGAGGAAAGAGGCAAGTGTGTTGGCTAATGCGGATTCAGATTGCTACATCTAGCATAGAAAGCAAAAGGTACGTGTTTTGCAAAGTTTGTTGGCTCAACTGCTTTACGCATAGAGACACAAGATAATGAATTTTGGTTTGAATCTTCTTAATGAAAAATATAGAGGATTTTGTTACTAAAATATATTTAGGAAGGTCAACCAAAATATGTAGGGTCCCCAGCACATCAATGCATTTGCAGCTAATGAGGACTTGTTTTGATCCATGTGCCCATAAGAATTAATAATAGACTCCCCCATGTAGTGTAATCATTTCCTTTGGAGAGTTCCCTTTGGGAGAGCTTCTTTAGAATCTTAGATGCCACCCTCCTCTTGTGTACTCTTCCTCTCCCCTAAATTTAACCTATGTATAAAATAGTATACCTTAGTTCTACTTTTATTCTATGGAATGAGAAGGGGTAACATATTTAAATAACTTTCTGTTACTTATCATATAGCTGTGCCTTTATATCAGATATCAGCAGATGGACATCGATCATTGTGATCAACTAGGACTCCTCCACACCCCCCCCCCCCCCCCCCCCCCCCCCCACACACACACACCCCACCCCCCCATCCCCACCCCCTGGCGCGTATCCGCTTTACGGGTAGACCGATTGGGATCACAGTTCTTTTGTATGGTTAGCGATGTGGACCTATCATAATGACCATCCAAATCTTCATGTGCCCTGGATGCTTCAGTGCATAAAAGAGAAAAAATATATGAGAAAGAGAAGGAAAAATAGATGAAAACAGAAGGGGAAAAAATTTATTTGATCAATCACGATGATGGTCCTCACCTTTGTCTCGCTACACATTGATGGTGGTTCTAACCCTCGTGACCAGGGTTAAGTTGGGCTAGGTTCTTTTGCTATCCTGGTTCATTTGGTTAGCGATGTGGACCTATCATAATGACCATCCAAATCTTCATGTGCCCTGGATGCTTCAGTGCATAAAAGAGAAAATTATACGAGGAAGAGAAGGAAAAATAGATGAAAACAGAAGGGGAAAACACTTATTTGATCAATCACAATGATGGTCCTCACCTTTGTCCCGCTACACATCGATGGTGGTTCTAACCCTCGTGACCAGGGTAAAGTTGGGCTAGGTCGCAGGTCCTTAAAACTAAACTAGGGTTCGTCGGGATATAGATCCAACTTGCATTATAACTTAGAATGATAGTGTTGGGTCGGGTTAGTGGATTGGAATTGAGTATGGGGTAGTTGAGGCTCCTTATATTAAGGAGATAGATAAATTCAAAGACAATAAATTTACCTAGTTTTGTCTTCTCTATATTGAGTCTAGATTATTTAAATGTGACTTAAGTAACATAAAGCACATATTGTTACGATAATATAATTATATATAAACTACTTTTATTTCACTTGAATCAATAGTATGATTTATTTATTTTTCATACCCTTAGCAAACCAAGTAAAACCCAAGGTTTGCAATATCAACCGATACTGCCCCTATTTTATCATTTTGGGCATGTCCAATCCTATATCCTCACCGATACCGATACCTATATCTGTCGATATCAAAATTGTAGCCCTCTTTGTTGGTCATTTTAGCAAGGAAAAACTTAAATAAAGGAGAGAAGCAAGAAAAAAATGCCATGTAGACGAAATGATTCGATCATTCCAAAGATAAATATGCTACATGGTGTCGATATAATTCATCGACACAATGTAACCATTACTATTTGTCGAAGTTGTATATAACATATTCACAACGTCTATACATTGTAATATTATCATATTCAAAAATATATATTGTAGGGGTACTTTGTCTAAAAGAAAGTAAAATGAACAATAATATTTAACAAGTAATACATAAGCTTATGCATAAATGTATCAAATATTTTATATCTTTTAAAAAAAAATTGTTATCAGAGACCAAGAATTCCAAAACTCCAACCGAAACCGCCGAAACTATGGAGACCAATAATCCTAAGAAGAGTCCAAAAGCGATTCTAGTGCGAAGCTTGGTAAAATCTTAAACCACACCAGTATCTGAAACATAAAACCAATTGAACCTACCCCATCGAACCATCGTACTAGACAAGTGACATTCTCGCTGCCTAGTCCCGAATTGTGGTCGTATTGTGGTCCTGTAACTCAGACGGAAGAAGTGGATGCAAGTAGGTGAATTCTCAGATACCTGATTCTGTTGCCGCATACCAAATGGAACCCAAATCCATCCATCCAAGCCTTTTCCTATTATAATAATGATCCATAAGCGAATTGACAAATGGTTGTGGACGTGACGTCAACCCTCTAGCTTACCAAATTCCTAGCCAAGGTAGCAATAAGCATGAGAGGATCATGCCATAAACCTAGATGACCTATCGCTAGGTAGACCTACATTTTGGGTGACAATTTACGCTCATGTAACCAGGAACACCCTCCAAGTTCATCTACACTATAAAGAGTCTAGACAAAAAGTTGGAGTGACATTCCAAATGGAACCGGTTACCAAAAAATTTGATACCCCTCCTCTTAATCTTACGGTTTTTGTGTTGGGGTGAGGGTAGTTCTTAATTCATGTGTGTGATGTTTTATTGGATTAATTTTGTATGGATGAGCATGGTGCTAGTTTAAAATCTTTGGGTATATGTTGTACTCATCTATGGCGCATCTTAGGACGTTGGATCTCTAGAGAAGAAATTGAATACATGGTTATGGAAACCAAAGGTTGGATATGCTGGAATTTTGCACCAAACTTATACTCATGATTATAAATTTAAAATCTATAAATCATAGAGGCATGGATACTCAAATTGCTGCCATATCGTATCTTGTCCTAGTATAATACATATCGAACACGACACACCAAAATCGGTGCTTGTCCATGTCTACCTGTCTGTAGCCTGTTGTATCATATACACATTCGTGCAACATAACCTAAGATCAACTTCTATGCTATATTGCTCCTAGATTGGGTTTGAACTTTGGGGAAATGTTTCTTGTGGTTGTTGGGTATGAACGTATGAGTATCTAGCCTCGAAGGCCACTAACGTTGGGATTAATCGGAAATAATCTACTATGCTTGTGTGTGGGCACTGCTCTAGATGAGGGGCCTTTGAGGATGTGTATGTGATGGTGGGATGGCACTTGGTTATAGAAAAAATGGAAACGGGATTGAAGGTTATAGGGGTAACCCGTTTCTTGAACTATGAAATGCCATAATTAGAATTTTATATAATGACAACATGGGAGTGATTAATTATGTTTAAGATCTTGATTCCTATTATTTTTTTTAGCATAGCAAAAGTTTATAAACATTATGATTTATTTGGATATTTAATGCATCATTTATGATCTTTTTGCTTTTTGGATGAAATAGATATGTTAGCCATTTTGTTTGATTTTACCAATGCATCCATTTGTGTCCTTAACATTGTTAAATGTAAAAGAAATCATGTGCCCAACACCAAAGTTTGAGATTAAGGCTTTGTTTTTTGCCGTATTCAAGTTTGGGCCAAGATATCACTCTCTGACAAGATGTTGATTGTTGGAATATTCTGAGGAAATCCTCGAAGCGACCATAAAGAGTGGGGGTGTTGGGTGTTGGGTGTTGGGTGGTGGATGGGGGTGGGGGAGTAGCATTTGCACACGTCAATAACTACGATTAAGACTTACTAAACATTATATTGTATTCATATAATCAACAAGGTTCCCCTGATGCCTAATGCAGTCACATAGTTTTGGTTTACTATGAGCTCACTATATAACCAATGTGAATATCTTATAGATAATTGTGACTGCTGTATAGTATGGATTGTTGTGAGCACTGGGAGTAGCATTTGCACACGTCAATAACTACGATTAAGACTTACGAAACATTATATTGTATTCATATAATCAACAAGGTTCCCCTGATGCCTAATGCAGTCACATAGTTTTGGTTTACTACGAGCTCACTATAACCAATGTGAATATCTTATAGATAATTGTGACTGCTGTATAGTATGGATTGTTGTGAGCACTTTGTTTGCTAGCATTTTATTCCTAGTTTCTCTTTGCCCATTAGAGAAGAGATTGGTTTCTTGTTGAAGGACATAATAGTTAATACGAAATGTAACTTTAGCAAAACTTTGAGCTGTATCTTTTGATGCTCCAGTCCAATACAAACAGTGCACTTCTCTATATTAGATAACGACATCGGCACTGCATATTGGAGCTCATTTAACTTGGAGGCAAGCCCTAATTGGTGTATGTATTTGACATGATCCAGATATAGATTCAGGTGTGATTTGACACAGAATGACAGAAGTATACGTGTGTTTTGAGTTTGATTTTTTTTCCCCTCTCATTCACATAGGCAAATATATATAGGATGAGGTCTTGTTTACATACGGGATTAGCCACTATACCGATACCAAAATCAATTATGAAATTGCCGAAACACCAAAACCAACCGATCAAAACCCCTACCAATACCATAAGAAGGGTCCAAACCTCCCATTACAGATTCCCAAACCGATATTGCGAACCTTGTCCTAATCATATATAGGGGATCAATCATATGAGATGATCCCATTCCTTCTCTGGAGAGTCAGAGGCAAAGAACAGTCATATGAGACTATCCCATTCCTTTCGACAAGTAAGTTTTTTCTTTCCTTTTATTTGTCTTATACTTGAGTGATTTTTCATGGTTAATATATAAAGTTTGTATCAAAGCCTTCATGAACGATGAGGCGATTGATTGAAGTTCAAACTGAGACTTGACAATTGAGATAAAAGGTTTAGGACAAAATTGATTTGTAAGTAATTGTAAATGAAGTGCAATATTTATTGATTTATTCTATGTTAGTATTATTTTATCATCAACAAGCTACCATACTGTGCTCATGTAATCTCCTGAATACCATGTAGTCTGTGTCTGTGGTGGTGTTTTTCTTTTTCATTTTTTTCTTTTTCTTTTTTTGTTGGTGGGGGGGGGGGGGGGGGGGGGGTGTGGTTATTTACATTAGAAGTACAACTCATAAGAAAACCAATTTAGATAACTATTTCAAGAGAACTCCTGATTTATATTGTAAATTTTGTATAGGTTAAAGGATCTAATAAGTTGAAGATTTGTATGTACATGCTTGTTATCTTATATATGGGAGTTACGTTAAGAAGCTATATTTAGAACTAAAACATGCAGTGCAAAATGCATGCAAGTGGGAGAGATGCCTATTTTCTAAGAGAAATGTTTTTTTTTAATTCAAAAAACAATGACTTCATACCATTTTTATTTTAATTGATTTTGGTAAAAATTAAATTGAAACTGAAGCAAGCCGAAACAGCAGAATCAAAAACAGGGACTGATACCAGGACCTGACTTTTCAGGCCTAGCTGTACTATAAGTTCCTTCCAGCATATTGGTTGTTTGCATGGAGAATCCATGTAAGAAAGTGCCACAGGTTTACAGACCAACCAAAGACGGATTGTACCTTCTCAAGTTCAAATTTACATTGCTTTAGACCTTTACATAGTCTCTAATCCTTATTCATGGAATTGATGCTCTAGCAGAGTTATTGAAGTTGTATCTCACATTTTTCATTTAGAATCTGGATTTTCTCGTATTGATCTGATTCTTCTTTTATCCATCCCAGATCAGTAACATGCAGCACCTCAGAAATTCGATACTGAGGCATGTGCGGTTGGGCTGCCCTCCTTGGCAACAGGCATCCGCCGGATGTGTAAAGCCATTAAATGGACTGGCAAGTTACATGTGTACATCGGCTAACACTACAGGCTCTGAACATCTCATGGCTCGTGTAATTGAGTTGGTTAAGAAATTTGATAAGACAGAAGCAAACAAGGTAATTGCTTTTGACAAGTTACACGTGTAGAAAAAATTTGTGCTAGTATCGATGATATAATGCATTACTTCCATGTTTCTCTCGTGTTTATAAATTGTTTTTTCAGATAAGATGGTGTCTATAATTGGGACATCTCCGATTCTTGTTAAAGCAAACAGGCAATTGTATTTCACAAATCATAGCTGCTTTTGTTTTGTAAATAGCCATGAAAATTGTTGAATTCGTATAGTGTGTTATAGTATAGAACAGCTTAGCTTATTTCATGTTTTTAACTTGAAAGTGTCCCATTCCTATCAACTAGGCCTCCCTGTTGGGTTACTAGGCTGCTTCCTGTATGAAACAAATATCTAGCTTGCTATACATTGAACTTAGTGCCTGTTTGGTTCAATGATTTGGGCTCTGAAGTGGGCTTCACTTCAGATTTGGGGGGTTTGGAGCAACTTCCGCTGTTTGGTTCGGGTGGAGGGACCGGAAAAGGAGTTGAATAGACGACAACAGTAAATCCTGTCTGTTGCTATTCCTCATTTTAACATCTTCAAAAAATTTGGTGATTTGGAAAGAACTGGGCTCGTGTGAAGTGGAAAATCCTTCCTTCTCCACAGCGGCGATTTTGGAGGAACTGGAGTCGGTTCTGCCATTCCTTACTCTCACCCTCTTCCCTACTCTCACCCACCACCCACGACCACTGCTGCTCTCTGTTCTAATCTGGATGGCCTGATGGGGACGGCGGTGGTCGTGACGGTGTGGAGCAGCTCGGGATGGCGCTGGCTAGGACGGGGACTCCGGGATTGTCTGGGCAGAGGCGGAGGTGGCCTTGGAGTGGTGATTTGAGGCGGTAGGTGTTGGGTTCTCATTGGTTTTGCTGAACGAGAAAGAGAGCAGCGGTGGTCGGGTGGTGTCGGCTCAGCTGCAGTCAACACTGAGGGGGTGCCGGGTTGGTCGGGGAGGATTTGGTGGTGATGGCAAAGCTGTGGGGTTCAAGGAGGCGGTTCAAAGGGGCAGATTGGTGAGTCGGTGAGGTGCTCTGCTCGGGGTGTCGGGTACAGGGGACTGCTGGTGGTGCTCGAGCAGGAGGAGGAGCGTGGGTGCAGTGAGTAGGGGAAGGAGGAAAGATGAATTTTGAATTGTTATAAAGAGCAATGTGCTGTCATAGGGATGCTGGTGATGCAGGGATTGTGGGCAGTGGTTTAAGCTTAAAACACATGGTTTAAACTTATTTTTAGATGCCAAATAATTATTTGAAGCTTAAAAAATAATTTGTTAACTTTTAATTTTAAACACACTTTTTTTTCTAATTATTTATATCAAAGGAAAAAAAATAATCCATACAAAAAAAAATCAATGAATAATAGTAGTTGGGGGTAACCTCACCAAATTTGAAAAGTGGTCACCGTACCACTTCTCCAATTCACTTCATTACAAGATTCAAACATAGGAACTACAAAAAGTTACACTTTCCAACTCACTCCAACAACCATCCAAACATTAATCTTTAGGATTTCTCATTTCTAACCTCCACTTCTTCAAAGCATCCAAACGAAGGAAGTTATAAAATATACATACATGCGTGTACGCAGTGAGTACGCAAATTGTCGATTTTAGGATTTTCCACTTTGCGCACTTCGCCGAACCAAACAGCCCCTTAGATATAGTGATGGATATAGTGATGGAGAATAGGTGGTGGTATGCTTCGTTTTATGTTTACTTTTCATATTTCCCTTAAAATATAATATAAATGGAAGCAATAACTTTGTTAGGTTCTAGCATTGTATTTGTGGACTTTACTCTTTTAAAATGTTAGTGTTTTTCTTTCTTCAGAAAATGCTTCAAAATAATGTATATGCCACTTAGTTATGATTACAGAATCACAGGATTGTGGATTTATTCTTGCCTCCATCAACCCTCCAGAATATAATTTTGACATGGCTAATTAGCTTTAGTTGTAAAATACATTCAATGTGTTCAGCAAGAAAATTGTCATACTTCTATTCACTAACAAACACTGTATCAGCCTTTGGATTGTCATTATTACTGATGCCATCCAACACTCAACTATGTCATGAACACCAATTTGGTCCTGAACCCAACTTTTATGTGTTAAAGTTAAAAACTACTTAAAATTGTAAAATCATATTCTAAGATGGAAACTTAAAGTAGAACACTGACAACAAATTCTGTTTGCATCATAATTCTCATAATTAATATATTGTGAGTTGCATGTAGGAACTTCGATGTTATAGTACCAAAAGACAGGTAAAATGGAGAACAAAATTTTAAGATGTAGATATACTATGTGCTACAAACTATAAGAATAGTTGCAGGTCTTCCAGTTTCTTATTTATGAATTTACTGGGTAATTTTCTTTACATATGAATACTAAATCCATGTATATGCTAAGAAATGGAAGATCAGGAAAATTGTATCCTACTTCCTGTTTTGTAATTTCTTATCCACATATTTTAGCATAGATATTTGTCCCAAATCAGTAAATGCTTGACATATTGATTGACTATTCTTATTTTATGCTTTGGTTATTTTTCTTCTTCTTTAAAAATTCAAGTAAAAGGCTAAAGTTTTAAATGGAATTTGCAGTCAATAGTCAATTGTGACGGTATGCCTCCTACGTAGTTAGACTATACATAAAACTAGATAACTCAGCTTAGTTCTGAACATCTGACATCTTCTTTGAAAATATTATGCTGTTTGAGGTTCAGAAAAATAGACTTGTCTAATTTTTTAGATTAGAGTAATACACTATAAACAAACCCAGCAACGGCTCATTAGGATCCAATGGAGGAGCTATCGATGCCCTGGCACCCCTTATCACCTGTGCTCAGATGTCTTTGTGAGCCCCTAAAGTACAAACAGTTCACCTCATAACACTACCTCAGGAAATGCATTATTAGGAAGTTGGAACATATTCCATCAGTTGTGATGACACCTTTTCACTAAAACTTTTTTGAGTTTCTCCATCACTAGATTATTTACTTTCTCTGAACAAGAACCTTATGTTTTAAGCTTCCATATAATATATGAGAAATATCTTCCAGTCAACTTCTGTCATTCATCTTTTTTGTGTTCTATTCTTATTGTTGGCCACTCGGCCATCTGTCTCCACGCCCTTTCCACCTGCAGGTCCCTATGTTTCTAATTTGACGTCCCACCTAGCTAATCAGAAATAAATATACTTGCAGGTGACAGCGACTGCTGATTTCCAGAAGGACTTGAGTTTGGACAGCTTAGACAGGGTGGAGCTCGTTATGGCTTTCGAGCAGGAGTTCTCCATTGAAATTCCTGAAGACAAGGCAGATAAACTCTGTTGTTGTGCCGATGTAGTGAAGTATATATCAGAAGCTCAGATGAGCAGTGCTCCAAGTTCTTGAAATTTGAATTCTTGTTCTTCTCGGGGACTCATGGTCGTTTTATTTTGGTTCCAAAGTGGAAAACAATCCCGTATCTATCTGTACCCTATTTTGTTCTGCTCACCAGATCTGATTATTGAATGACAACTAGATGGTTTCCTAATCAAAACATGGTCATAGCTGGTTGTGAGACGTTTGTGATGAAGTACAACATGACATTTGTGGTGAAGTACTGTCCATTACTGTTGTTCATTGTTTCACGTTGGTCTCTCTTAAACCTCTCACATTTGGGTCTTCTCGACTTCGAAACCTGAACATCTGCTTTTGTTTAATATGACTGCCCTTCACTCTGGTTTCTCCATTAGGCTACAGAGTCGATGACAACATCCGGATCTCGTGTGAAGATTTTGCATAGTTTATAAGTTCAATATTGTAGAGGCTCTGTAAGTTCCAGACCAAGTCCTATAAGCTTTCTGAATTCTGGTCCGGGTTAAATTTCTTTCATTCTGATCTGTTCTGGATTGGGTTTTCGATGTTAATTAGAATTTAAACTATTATTTGTTTCAATTTTTTTTTTTTTTACTTTCTTGACAAAAAATTAGATGATTTTCACATTTAATATGTAATATATTGTTGGGCTTGTTTTACCTGAAATTCATACAGCGTTCAAACTTTCAATCAAATATATATATATATATATATATATATGTGTGTGTGTGTGTGTGTTATATATAAAGTAATATTATCTATAGATAAATAAATTGATTTTGAGTTTCCTATCGGATTTCGGTTGAAGCTATATGCAAACTAAACCCATTAAGGATTTTGGGTTTACTTTTGGAAACTGATAATTTATTCTAAAATAATCGGGTAGGATGGTTTACCATCGACAACTCAAAACCATTAATGATATTATTATGATATATTTTGCAATTGGTACATAGCAAACTTGACTAAGTTCACAGAATAAACTTATTATATAAGAGCTAGTGATATTCATGTCACGTAAAAAGTTTTTTTTTTTCCTGATATAATTAAATAAATAGATAAAAATTTAGATTATAGTAAAATAATTTTTATATAATTTTAATTAAAATTTGTTATAATATATTTTTAGAATTTTGGATATATATCTTTACTCTTTTAACGAGGCTTAGAAACGGCTCAAAATTGAACCGTCGAAGCCGTATATAAATGTTCCACTAACTATTTAACTAAAAAATATAATTACTTATTTAACTACTTAATATTATTTATTTACAAGTAAACAATTCTAACTCAAGTGGTTAAGATTGGAGGTATTTTTCTTAGTTGCTTGAGTTTGATTCCTATGAATGACAATATTTATAATAATTTTATATTTAATTTTTTTAACATTTTTTTTTACGCACGAGCAATGCACATGCACGTTACTAGTTTAGATAAGTTAGATAGAATTTAAGTTAGATAGAATTTTAGAATTTTTTTAGTGAGGGTTAAGGATATGCATACGTTACATTTAAAATAATTTTAAAAAAGTAAGTTGAAGATTTACAAGCGGCTTGGACGACCACTTTTGAGCCGTTTTCAAACCGCATTATATAGTAGAAGAGCCTTAGGTTTATTTTGGATTGTAGTTTGAAAAAAAAAACACATATAAGTAAATTTAATGATATGTTGGCATCCATCCCAAATAGAAACCAAATGAATTTCCACTTGTATTTTCTACATAGTACTATTTTTTTGTGAAATTCATTGGAGGATGTCAATCTTCACAAAATTAGTTGGAGAAGTCTAAGTCGCTAAACAGTCTAGCATTTCTAATTTTTTTATTATCAACGATCGAATTTTTTTACCAATGATGTCAACATTTGTGTGATTGATCCGGCACCATAAATAGATGAGGAGAAGAATAGAACACTGAAGAAGAATAGAAGAAGGAGAGGAGAGAGCATACTATTTATTTTTAATTAAAACCTTATATGTGCAATTAGATATATAGTCCTAATATTATCCTAACCCTAGAACCCTAGTCCTAATCCTAACCCTAATCCTAAAACTCTAACCCTACAATATGTAGTAACGGTCATTTTGACAACGGTCTTTTACATATTGATTTGCAAAATAATTTTCGGGTAAGTATATTTTTTGCATTAGTTAATGTTTATGTCTATTTAACATGTAATATTTTTGCTTAACTGATATTATTCGTTGATCATATTTTTATATTATCTGTTGCACCATGGCTTACTTACTATATTTATGTGTCGCTTTTCTTTTTCCTGATGCAATAAAAAATAAGGTCAATATGCATTTTTTACCATTTTTGGCTAATTTGGTATCACCTAGCTACTTGTCATGTATGTGGGACGACTACATTAGCATATCTATATGATTGCATGACAAGTTTTGTGAGTATTGTGGGAAAGAATTTCAAAACATGTGTATCATTGTGTGACATTAATAAGTTTTTTTAGCATGTTATTTATGTTTTTGTTTATATATGTCGTATATACTTTTGTACCATGTTATTTATATTTTTTTATGTTTGGGCATATGAGTATTTCGTTATTGGCAAGTTAGTGACATGTCTTAGTTTTGACCAGCTAGTCTTCCTAGCAGCTTCTCAATGGACGACATATGCAGTAGAACATATGCACTGTGTTTACTAGGTGGCCTCAGTTTACTATGTCATATTTGACTCATTGAACCATCTTGGGGCAAATTATATAATTATTTGCTTTGTTACTTTTTATTACCTTAATTACTATATTTATCATTATATTATTTTTTCGTCATCAAATAGGTTCAATCGGTAGCCTGCAATGCCCATCGTAAGGTTTTCCCTGAGATACAGGGAACGCCACACCAATTAAGTGCATTACATCATGTTTCATCTAATTTATCACATTATGCGACATTTCGGTTTGAAGCAGATGATTCGCCATGAGCCTTTATATTTGAGTCGTAGTAGAGTTAATGCACTTGCTAGAGTCTGTCACGCCCCAATCTCTCGCAAGTTCGATCATTTCCGCTGGATGTGAGTTCACTACGCCAACACTCCCGCAGGACAATCATTCTCACCGGGACATAATGTCGTACGAGCTTGGAGTTGCGCTTGCACAAGGCAATGACGTCAAACGTCATGGTTATCATCGAAACGACCAAGTTACAGCGAAAGCCAAGTATTGTTACAAACAAGATCACATTAGAGTATACGCAACGAAGCTCTCAAAGGGTCCAAATGAAGATGCCACGAAGGCTTACACCACTCTTGCTCTCCCTTTTCCCCACAAAGGTACTTACCGTTCCATATATCATGTCTCGTATATCAAAGCTGAGACACTACACCTGCGTACCTGAAAGATATGCCCAAAAACGTGGGTCAGTACACAACTGTACTGGTGAGCGGGATAACCCACTCGCCTAAACCAATACTAAGTAGATAGTGAATGCAAGCAGTTATATGTTGATCTTTTTACTTGAACCTAGATTCATTTTATGGCAGTGGCATGACATGTTAAGAAAAGCTGTAAAGAAGGTTAAGCATGCAAGCATTGAACTTCCAAGTAAACACACTAGCAGTTATAATCAATCTCCAAGGAAACTAAGCGTGCATTCCGTTATACTCAAATCCCGTAAGCAAAGCGTGAACCTATCGAACCGTGTCACAATCCAAGTCTTACTAATCCAATCATCCAAGTGCACATTCTGTCACGCCCCATTCCCAAAATATCGAGGGACTGGACACGTGGCAATGGCCAGCAGCACACACCGATGGACAAACCCAATTTAATGGATCCATCGGGGCATACTTAAGCTGTAGTACAATAATAAGGGTCCAATGATACAAGTCACAGTCTATTCTAATCTCATCCATAACAGAAAATTACAGATCAAATGCCAGAATAATAGAAATAAAATAAACTGACATATCTCAATAAAAGTGTCTCGGAGAACAATCCGATAATAAGTCTGATACATCAATGCAATAGACTGGAAATAAAATAACTAAAAACAGAAATAAATGAGTATCTCAAGCCAATACTCAGGAGAAGTCATCTGGTATGATCTCGTCCTCGGATCCTGGTTCTGCTCCAATGTAGGCACCTGCTTCTGCTCCTGCTAATGCTCCTGTACTGTATAACTCTGGGTGGATCTCCTCTGCTAATCCTGGAGACATAATCCGGATCCAGGTCCTCAGGGGACATAGCAAGGTACAAGATAATATAAGCCAAAATAAATGCAGTGCAGCAAATAATGAAATAAATAGGGTAAGTATGTAACCATCTATGTGAAATGCAAGTGAGAGCATCACTAGTACTCAGGCTGAGCCACTACAAGCTCTGTGTCGGGGAGCCGGTAGCAGTAATAATGAGTAATGGGCCAAGCTCGGGTTTAGAGTCTTGTGCCTCATAATAATAGGGGTTTTATATATATGATCAGCCTGTAGCCTGTGTGTCTCTCCCCACCCAATGTAATCACACGTCTCATGTCCACGAGGCCCCATGTCCATGTCACGTAAGATCATAGCTAATGCAACAAGTCATATAATATCTAGGAATATAGTGTCTCTGTCAAATCCTGTATCCTATACAGAATCACCATGAATATCTCAGAAAGATTATGTCTCATGAATAGTGTCAAGTGTCCTGGGTTATAGTGTACTTGATAAGACAAGTACGAGAATGTAAAGGGGTCACGAATGTCTATCTCTAGATGACAACACACAACACCGCGTACGGTGTTGGCACCCGACTATAATCGGACGCTAAGTAAGTCACACGGTCCTAGGTCAAGCATGCACAATAATATAAATAAATCAAGAAAAATATGTAACAAGACTGCAAAGTTTGGCAAGGTACACTTGCCTGGGGTTCTGGCTCCAACTGTAGCTCTGGTCTCAGCGGGTTCTGCAGGGACTCCTCCGGTTGCTGAAATAAACATTACCATTAGATTCAGAAAATATCAAATAGCTAGAAACGCCTATCCTTAAGTCCAATTTGGACACAGGGGCAAAAATGACAGTTTCTGGTTAAAGCGGAGTCCACATGTGGGCCGCTTTGCACCGAAAAATGTGTCAGGGTCAAAGGTTTCCAAATTTGTCAAACTTAGTGTCAACAAGTCAGGAACGATGATACGAACCCAACGGAACTTCCAGAATTGGATTCCGATGAGCCGATCACAAAATCGCCCGTCAAGTAGAGCCGCGGGGCCCACGATACGCGATTTTGTCAACGTTCTCAGAATTGAACCAAACTTGGGTCACAGGACCAGCGTATTTCTACGAGTCCGATGGCGCAAGTTTTGTCTCGATCCGACGTGTGTACACAAAGTTACGACGTGTTCCAGAATAGTCGGATACGGGGCGTTGTCGGCGGATACGCGTTGATTCCGGTGTGCACGCACATCCAAATCAACTTCTGCGAAATCATGCACGTCCGTATCAACGGCGCGCACGTTTTGGTAAAGACCGCGTGCGACCAAGTCGTCCCGTTTTACGGGGCGCACTCAGTTCCGGGGTAAAACAGGGCGTTGGTTTTCCTGTTTTTGGATTGCGGTTTGCGATCACCACAGGACGCGACGCACCGAGCGGGTTGCACGAACATCGAGGGGGTTACACAGTCTACGCGTCACAACTGACGGAACAGAAATCAGAGCAACGAGGAGAGAGAACGGGTTACCTGAACAGGGCTCCGTGAACCGAGAATTCTCGTGTCCGTGTCCTGTGTTCGGGTACTGTGTCCAGGCTGTGTCCGTCTAGGTTTTAGGGTTTCCGCCGGAGATCGATGTTTGAGATGGCTAGGGCAGGGCTGGGTCGACATGAGGAGGTGCTCAGGCAGAGCTCGTCGGCTCGAGGTGGCTCCGGCGGAGGGTCTGCTGGGGCTGGATCGAGGAGAGAGGCGGAGGATACGGGAGAGAGTCGTCGGGGACGAAGGGCTGCGGGGTGTTCGATGGTGGAGCGGGGAGCGACGGAGTCGGGGGAGGATGGAACGGGCGGTGATGATGGTGGAGATGGTCGGCTGCGGGGGGGCTCGAGTTCGGCGGGTCGAGGGGAGGAGATGGTGGAGAGGGGAGATGGGAGGCGGTGGCTGGTCGACTAGGGCGTCGGGGAAGATGGTGAGGAGAGGGGCGGAGGAGGAAGGCGGTGCGGGGCTGTGGGTGATGGTGGTGGTCAAGGGAATTTCGTCGGCGGCGCTGAATTTTATCAACTTGAGACTCATGGCACGCAAATCGAGGCGATCTGTTGACTAAAAAGTCAACCGACACAAACTCAAATTTCATGCATGATTTCCTGTAGATTTCATCATCAAAAATATGCTAGAATTTACGGCTCGTCCGAATTCAAATTCTTTTGGGAATTATGGCACCTACAAGTTCCGTATCGTGCACCGATGGTTAAATTCTAACCTAGAAGTTCTACAGAATTAACAGTATGAAAATACATTGAATTAAATTATGGGAAAAACATATGTCAATGATCTCGACATTAGCTTTTCGAAACTTTAAACGGTTCATGATTCTGATTCCTGGTTCTCCCGGAATCGCGAAAACATTGAAACACGTCTATTTTCGGACATGCTGTGCTCTACGAATTTTCTAGAATTTAATACTCATAATTTTGTAAAACAAATTATATAATCAGAAATCTAACCTCAATATCGTTCTAACGCAAGAAACTAGGCCTCGTTTGGAGTCCGGAGCTATGCGCAATGGCTTCTGGAAGATGAAGGAACCCTAGATGGTAATTCTCCAAAATCTCTCTCTCTAAAAATATTGGGATAATTAGAGTTATAATAATATATATATATATATATATATATATATATATATATATATATATATATATATATATATATATATATATGGATGTTGAGCAGCTGAATGAAAGTTGATAGGGTGACATGTGTCATGATTTGATTAGATGGTTTTGGTTATATTATTTATTTTTTGATTTGCCTTTATCAAAATATTATTTAAGTCGTTTTAAATCTAAATAACTCAAATTAAACATTAAAAATAATCATAAAAATCTGAAAAAATTACAGAAAATATATTTTGAACCTAAAAAACCTAGAAAAATATTTGGGATAATTATATATTCATAGATTTCCTACTATAATTAGGAGAAGCTCTAAAAATTAGTTTTACCATAAAACTAAAAATAAATACTAACATTATTCCAAAAATTCTGAAATAATTTCAAAAAATATATAATAATATTATAAACCTTAGAAAATAACGTGGGTCCATTCTATATTCCTGGGCTTGCACAATAAATTCTAAAAGTCCTAAAAAATTAGTTTTAGCCTAAATAACTCCCAATAAATACTAAAAATACCCATAAAATTCCCAAAAACTTCTAGAAAATATATTTTATTATTTAGAACCTAAAATAAAAGTTTGGGATATTTTTAATTATATTTGAATCTAAAATAAATTCTTGAAAATCCTAGAAAATTACAAAAAATTGTGAAAAAATCCAAATTAAAAAATTTCTGAAAAATCAGGGGGGTTACAATCTACCCAACTTATAAAAATTTCGTCCTCGAAATTAAAATAGGGTAGAGTTCTCTTTATCAAATCTTACTTGATTATAGTCTAAAGAATTCTTCTCAAGTGAACATTGCGGTCTCTACCCAACTTAGAATTTACCCATCTATCATCTAAGGCTATACATCTAGGAAAGCTATGCCCCAAATTATTGAATCATGTTATCGAATCCTCAAGTCTTTAACACCAAACATATCACCTATGGTGTTCCCTTAATCATTTATAAAAGGGTCATCAAACAATGCGACCGTGTAAACCCCCTGATTTTTCAAAAAAATTTAAATTTGTATTTTCGCAATTTTCTGAAATTTTTCTAGGATTTTTTCGTAATTAAAATCAGGGTTCTAATTATTAAATAATTTTTAATTGATAATAAATAATATTAAAATATTATAAAAATAATATTTTTTGGTGTAAAATGAAAAACTGGACTTAGGGTAATTTTTCTGGAATTTATTGGGCCCCAGACCTATTTCTTTAACACCTAAAAGAATTAATTAATTATTTATTTATTTAATTATTTAAGTATTTATTTATTATTTATTTATTTAGTAAACCCTAATCCCCAGCCCGGCCCTGGCCCACAGGCCGGCATAACCCCGGCCCACAGGCCGCCCAGCCCACTCGCCCTATCGGGTCGGGTCGGGTCGGGTCTGCCCGAACCCGACCCGCACCCGCTAGCCCGCTCCTCTCCCCTCTCCCTGACCCGGCCAGATCCCCGCTTCTTCCGCCGCTTCTGCCGCCTGTGCCGCCCGCCGCTCCCCCACGACCCCGCACCGGCCGCCACGACGCCCGCCTCCCTGGCCGCCTCCCTCGGCCCCACGCCTCTCCTCCTCCCCTATTTAAAACCCCCCTATTCCTTCCTCCGGCCACCAGCCCGCTGCCTCCCAGCCACTCGACGCCGCCGTGCCCTCCGCCTTAGCTCCGCCTTGCCTTCAACGGGCCCCTCCGGAGACGCCGCCGCCCGCAGCTCCCTCCTCCGCCTCCTTCTTCTTCCTCCTCCTCTTCTCCACCGGCAGCAGCAGCAAGCCGCAGCGGCAGCTACTCCGGCCGCCCCCGCGCTGCCAGCGCCGCCAACCGCAGCGGCCCACCCCCAACCGAGACGCCCACCTCCGGCGGTCTCCGTCAGTGCACAGAAACCATAACCCTAACCCTAGCCTCGTGTTAGCCGGACACGGACACGGGACACAGTGTCCTGTGTCGTGTCGGACACGGTTAAAGCCCCGATTTTCGAGCCCTGTTCAGGTACTCCTATCTTTCTGCTCGTAACCCCGTTTTTGATTCCGTCTTTTGCATCACGAAGCCTGCGTGACCCCCTCAGTGCCCGGGCAAACCGCTCGGTGCATCGCGTCCTGTGGTGATCGCGAACCGCGATCCAAAAACAGAAAAAACAACGCCCTGTTTCACCCCGAAATTGAGTGCGCCCCGCCAAACGGGACGACTTGGTCCCGCACGGTCTTCACAGATACGTGCGCGTCGTTGATACGGACGTGTGAGATTTCGCGAAAGTCGATTCGGATGTGCGTGCACACCGGAATCAACGCGTATCCGCGGACACCGTCCCGTATCCGTCCTTTCTGGAGCGCGCCCTAACTTTGTGTACACACATCGGATCGAAACGAAACTTACATCATCGAACTCATAGCAATACGCTGGTCCTGTGACCCAAGTTTGGTTCGATTCTGAGAACATTGACAAAATCGCGTGTCGTGGGCCCCACAGGCCCCATTCGACGGGCGATTTTGTGATCGGCTCATCGGAATCCAATTCTGAAAGTTCTGTTGGGTTCGTATCATCGTTCCTGACCTGTTGACACTAAGTTTGGTGAATTTGGAGACCTTTGATCCTGACGCATTTTTCGGTGCAAAGTGGGCCCACATGTGGACCCCGTTTTGACCGAAAATTGTCATTTTTGCCCTTGTCTCCAAATTGGACTCAAGAACAGGCGTTTCTAGCTGATTGATATTTTCTAGATCTGATGGTGATGTTTATTTCAGCAACCGGAGTACCGCCTGCAATTCCAGCTGAAGTCAGAGCCACAATTGGAGCCGGAACCACATGCAAGTGTACCTCGCCAAAACTTGCAGTCTTGTTAAATATTCCTTGGCTTATTTATACATCTGTAGGCAAGTGTACCTTGCCAAATCCTGCAGCTTGCTACTTATTTTCTTGACTTAGTTATACATCAGTGGGCAAGTATACCTTGCCAACTTTACAGTTCTTGTTGCATATTTTCTTGCTTTATTTATATTGCTGTGCATGCTTAACCTAGGACCGTGTGACTTACTTAGCGTCCGATCATTAGTCGGGTGCCAACACCGTCCGAGATGTTGTGTATGTCATCTAGAGATGGACATTCGTGACCCCTATACATTCTCGTACTTGTCTTATCAAGTACTCTATAAACCCAGGACACTTGACACTATTCATGGACAGGATCTTTTTGAGATATTCATGGTGATTCTGTATAGGATACAGACTTTATGGCATTGACATTATGTTCCTAGATACTATATGACTTGTTGCATTAGATATGATCTTACGTGACATGGACATGGGGCTACATGGACATGAGACGCGTGATTACATTGGGTGGGGAGAGACACACAGGCTACAGGATGATCATATATATATATACCCCTATTATTGTGAGGCACAAGACTCTCGAGTAGAGCTTGGCCCTTTACGTGTTATTACTGCTACCGGCTCCCCGACACAGAGCTGGTAGTGGCTCAGCCTGAGTTCTAGTGATGCTCTCAACTTGCATTTATCACTTAGCTGGTTACATAGTTTACCCTGCTGTTTTATTTAATTTCTGCACTGCATTTATTTTGGCTTATATTATCTGTACCTTGTTATGTCCCCTGAGGACCTGGAATGGACTATGTCCCCAGGTATAGCCGAAGAGATCCATCCGGAGATACACCGTACAGGAGCACTTCCAGGAGCTGTACCAGGACCTGAGGACGAGTTCGCACCAGAGAACTTCTCCTGAGCAGTGGTTGTATATAGTCAGTTATTTCTGTTTCTATTTCCAGTTCCTTTACTTCCTGTCTATTTGCATTGATGTACCAGACATATTCTCGGATTGTTTCCCGAGACACTAATTTGAGATTTGCTTATTTATTCTATTGCATTATTTCTGGCATTTAATCTGTGATTATCTGTTGTGGATGAGATTAGAATAACCTGGGACTTGTAATAATTGTTCTATTTCCTGTTAGACTACAGCTTAAGCATGCCCTGATGGATCCATTAAATTGGGTTGTCCATCGGTGCGTGCTGCTGGCCATTGCCACGTGTCCAGTCCCTCGGCATTTTGGGACTGGGGCGTGACAGACCGGCCTGTGGGGTATATCTAGTACTACCTATATATCAAACCTATACCAAGCACGAGGTTTCATCCTTCCGAAATAAGGGAAGACGGAGATCAATAATTAAAGAGTTCAAGGGTGAGGTAATATAATAGAAGTATCTGGGTCAAGGCGTTTAAAGAATTCAAATGGACATTGTCAAACAGTTGTGGATTGAAGTCCTATTCTGGTAATTCTTCGTTCGCATGCTCGTATTAGTACAGTTACGTAACCGATACGATATGCTCAGACATATCTAGAGGGCAAGTATACTAGTCAACTATATATCTCAATCCACGTAAAGTAGTCGTGCGAAGAGCGAACCAAAATGTACTAAGGTTGATCAGACCGTAATACACTGATTCTGAATAGACAATTGTATTAGTGTACATGTCCATTAATACATATGTCATGAACAAGCTCGATAAAGAATAAGCTTGCAAAACTAGGCTATAGAATAGCAGCATAAGTCAAGTACATCAAATTTAAGTACGCTAGATGATGATGAAAGGAGGTACAAATTAATCTTCGTTCACAAAACAAAAACAACCAAGCAACCATAAAAATAACAGACTCTACAATCTCTACAGTTATCATACAACCTCCTTGTCTAAGTCGCTAGTTGACCAAATAGGGGCAAGGACCTTTAAATTATATCGTCTGAATAACCACTATCTTCTTATACAAGTCTAAAGTCGTGTCATCCTAGTTCACCTCATCAATGGGTCAATAGGGCTATGTGGTACTATGTTGTGAGGCATACTACCCAACTTAAAACAATAAACTAATACTGAAATTGTCTTAAGGATACTGTGGAAACTCTTGTTAAGGTCTACGAGAAGGGGTCTTGGTACCTATTAGGGTCGCCTCCTATATTACATAGGACATGGTCGTCTTAAGCCGTAGTCTTAGTGCTTATAGAACAAGTGTCGATAGTGAGGATAGAAGAGTTACTGGCCGTCAAGGGTAAGGGATCTAACTTGTATCGAGGTGGGGGTACTAATTACGTGGCTTAAGCTAAGGGGTAATCATTAGGTCATAATCTACAATAATAACTTAAACTGTCAAGTTCTAATTACAATCACATAGTAAAAATTTAGAGTAACAACCAAAATAAACAATAAGAGGCGCACAGGAATCAAGGCATGATGCAAGTCAAGAAATTAATTCGAATCCGATATAGATGTCAAGAACGATTCAAGCAAGTGGATGAGATCAAAAAACTTATCCTATTCTTATTGCAGGCTTGCTCGGTGCCTAAGTTGAAATCGAACAATTTAGTCATAAACCTGCATGGTGTCACGCCCCGATCTCCCGCAGGCAAATCGGCCGTTCCCGCTAGGCGGGAATCACCCTCGTCAGCGCTCCCGCGGAACGATCGCTTAACCCATCCGGGCGTAATGCCGCACGAGCGTGAGCCACACCCGTGCAAGGCCATGGTTCATTGGTTGGCGGCAAGAGTTCTAAGCCACAGAGTCGCACAGATTGTCCGAGTACAGCGGAGTTTAGGAACGCATAGCGATTCGGTAACAGGTTCACTGAGTCGACAAATATAGCGGAAGCATAGAAACACAAGTTGAAGTAAAGCAAGCTCTTTTATTGATATAAACTTGTGTTACAGGCGGCGTATAGCCGAGATTACAAGTCGCTCATGTCACGCCCCGATCTCCCGCAGGCTAATCGGCCGTTCCCGCTAGGCGGGAATCACCCTCGCCAGCGCTCCCGCGGAACGATCGCTTGACCCATCCGGGCGTGATGCCGCACGAGCGTGAACCGCGCCCGTGCAAGGCCGTGATTCATTGGCTGGCGATAAGAGTTCTAAGCCACAGAGTCGCACAGATTGTCCGAGTGCAGCGGAGTCATGAACGCATAGCGATTCGGTAACAAGTTCTCTGAGTTGACAAATATAGCGGAAGCATTGAAACAAGTAAAGTAATCTCTTTATTGATATGAAACATGTATTACAGGCGGCGTATAGCCGAGATTACAAGTCGCTCAAGCCTCTCTCTCTGAAACAGTAAAAAGCGTGCCAAGTGGCTACAACTGTGGAATGAATGTACAGGCGATGGTCAGACGATGTTCACAACTTATGTCTTGTATATGTGCTTCAGTCCCGGACGCACCGTTGCTTCGGAGTGTTGTTCACGCCTTAGCACAAACGAAGGAGGCGTCCGCACCGCACGAGGTTCTCCCGCACCCTGCATATCAAACTGGTGGATTATCAGTACATTGAATGCACTGGTGGGGAAGCTACTCGCCCGCTCGACAAATCCAAACACGTAATACAGGTTCCGTGCACAACTATTAAGTTGTCTTTCTAGTTGCCTTAGGATCAGTTTCATGCAAACATTGAATAGCTTATCGTGTCGGGCAGTGCGCCGTGCGATGTTTGAGGAAATACGGCGAGACTTACCAACTTACCATTTCTCCTTCCCTGTCCAAGGCAAACATAATTAATTCAAGCACGGCAAGTATAAACATTCAGGAGGCATAGCATATACAAACAGGAGGGTTCTTATAACATGATCGTTCAGGTGTTAAGTTATTCATTGATGCTATGCAATGACTCGCACGCGGATAGCCGCTAAGCGAGGATGACTTGTTATCTTTTGTTTCACAGGCAAGCACGCAACAGGTTAAATACACACGATAAACACACGATGCATTGCAAGCCATATTCACACGATAATTACACGAGGCATTGCAAGCATATACACACGATGATCACTGGCTGATGCCATAATGGACTAGTCAAGGACGTGAATAACATGCAACGAGAAAACACGAGGAGCTCATAAAACACGATACGTTGCAAGTTACCCAGTCCGCACACGATTGACTATAAACACGAAGTCTGCCCGGATCGGATCGGTGCCAGTGCCCCAGCACCGTCCGCAGAACTTATATCCTTGTGCATAAGTTGTCCATGATCGAACACGATTGTTAATTTACACACGAGCACACGAGATTCATTTAGCTATTGGATATGCACAGTCTCCTGGGCTGCTGTAAGCCCGCACACGAGGGAGACTTGCAGGGAGATCCAAATACCTGAATGAGTCTTGCCACAGGAACATGATTCTTTTACTTGGCATGATACAGTCCCCTGGATCGGGAACTGCCTTGGTGACCTAACGGTCCCGAATACTTGCGGGTTCATTCAGGCACGGAACGACTACGTAGTAGTCTCCCGGGGTTTGGATGAAAACACGATAACTATCAAGCAGACAAGCATGCGTTTCTAGGAACATAAGCAGGCACGTTGCTCGGGCCCGAAGGTAGTCCGAGAGATGAAACCGTTAAGGGACTTAGCATGCGAGGGTCTGAATATAAGCAGTATTTCCTTTTCCATGTTCTAGCAAGCAATATGAGTTGGGATTATTCCCTTAGCTAGGTGCGTTGGATTTATTAGCATGCAGGGGGTGATTCACCTAGCGACTAGCATAAATATTCCAGATTTTATGTGTGCTGGCTAAGCAAAGACAAGTTCACCGTTGCCACCCACCTTAGCGATGATTCGCCTCGGTAGAGCGATACGTCTGAGCGAGCCTCTGAAAGTCCAAGCCGGATTCCTGTAGGGGCAAGTCTGGATATCCTTGCTTCTCTTTTGAGGCAAAGCGGGTCGGGACAGCTGCACGATTGCCGTTTGGGATGGCAGTCCGCTTGAGCGGAACGGGGTGTTACAGCTCAAGCCTCTCTCTCTGTATGTAAACACCCTAAATTTCTGGTATTTTTAAATCAATTTATGGATTTAATATGCAATTTACATAGGACATGTAGTGAGTTTATAATTTTTAATTGCCAATAAACAACATTAAAATGTAATGAAAATATGATTTTATGGTGTAAAATAGAAAACCGGACTTAGGGTAATTTTCTGGGATTTTATTGGGCATCAGACCTATTTTTAAAAGCCTAAAAACTATTTTCTAAATTAATTTAATTAAATCTGTTATTTATTTAATTGTTTATTTTTATTTTTCTCGGTTTTCTTGGGCCCGGCCCGGCCCAGTGGGCCGAGCCCGTTAGGCTGACCCAGCCCAGCCTCAAACCCTTAGCGGGTCGGGCGGGTCCGCTCACCCGGAGCCCGCCGCCCGACCCGACCCGCCTCTTCCCCCTCTCCCTGTCACCCACGAACCCGCGTTCTCCGGCCACGACGCCGGAGAACCGCCCCGTCCACGCCCCACGACCCGTCGCCTCCCCTCCAGATCCCGCGGCCACGTCGTCCCCGGCCGAGCCCCCACAGCCCCTATATATATCCCCCTCCTCCGACCTCTTCCACCCCCAAAACTCGAACCCTAACCCTAAGCACCCTACTCCGGCCACCCCCTCACCGGAGCCCGACCCAGCGCCACGCCGGCCTCGCTCCAGCGCCGACCTCCGACCCTTCTTCTTCCTCCTCCCTCATCCCCTAGCTCTAGCCCTAGCTCCGGCCACCCACTCCGGTCGACCTCCCCCTCTACCCTAGCCGCCCCGCGGCCACTCCCTCTTCCTCCTCCCTCCGGAGCTGCCGGCGACCTCGCAGCGAGCCGCCACAGCAGCGGGGACCCAGCCGGCGACCTCACAGCGAGCCGCACCTCCTCCTCCAGCCGTGCCCAGCTCTTCTCCGGCGAACCGTACCCTAAACCTAGCGGACACACAGCGGACACGGGACTCGCCGACACAGGATACGTGTTGGACACGAAAACCCCGATTCGAAGGCCCTGTTCAGGTACTCCTAATTTCCTCCTCGTAGCTCGGAATTCGATTCCGTAAATTTCTACGCGAAGCCTGTATGACCCTCTCGGTGCCCGGATAAACCGCTCGGGGCATCGCGTCCTGTGGTGATCGCACACCGCGATCCAAAAACAGGAAAAACCAGACCCTGTTTTACCCCGGAACTGAGTACGCCCCGCCAAACGGGATGACTTGGTCGCGTGCGATCTTCGCAGATACGTGCGCCTCGTCGATACGGACGTGTGGGACTTCGCGGAAGCTGATTCGGGTGTGCGTGCACACCGGAATCAACGCGTATCCGCGGATATCGCTCCGTATCCGCCTTTTCTACAATTCACCCTAACTTCGTGCATACACGTCGGATCGAGATGAAACTTGCGCCATCGGACTCGTAGCGATACGCTGGTCCTATGGGTCAAGTTTGGTCCGATTCTGAGAACGTTGATGAAATCGCGTGTCGTGGGCCCCATAGGCCCCGCTCGACGGGCGATTTTGTGATCGGCTCATCGGAATTCAAATCTGAAAGTTTCGTTGGGTTCGTATCAGCGTTCCTGACCTGTTGACACTAAATTTGGTGAATTTGGAGACCGTTGACCCTGACACGTTTTTCGGTGCAAAGCGGGCCCACCGGTGGACCCCGTTTTGGGCCGAAATTACCGTTTCTGCCCTTGTCTCCAAATTGGACCCAAGGACAGACGTTCCTAGCTGTTTGACACCTTCTGAGCGTGATGGTACTGTTTATTTCAGCTTTCGGAGACATCTCTGGAAATTTCCGAAACCAGGACCTAAGTGGAATCCAAACCTCAGGCAAGTGCACCTTGTCAATCTTGCAGTCATTATTTTCATATTTTTTGATAAAAATACTCTGCTGGATGTATTGTGAAATTCATATAAACTGTTTTAAACTGCTTAACCTAGGGAACGTATGACGTACCTAGTGCCCGATCATAGTCGGGTACTGACACCGTGCGTGGTGTTGGGTTCATCATTTAGAGATGGATTTACGATCCCCTTACTTTGTACTTGACCTATCAAGTACCCTACAACCCAGGACACTTGACACTATCATGGACAGAATCTTCCTGAGGTATTCGTGGGGATTCTGAATAGGATACAGGACTTGACAGAGTTATTTATTTATAGATAGTATGACTTGTTGCATTAGTTATAATCCCGCTAACATGGACATGAGACGTTATGGTCATGGCTTGCGTGATTACATTGGGTGGGGAGAGACACACAGGCTACAGGCTGTTCTATATATATATCTACTATTATTGTGAGGTTGTAGACTCTCCAGCAGAGCTAGACCCTTTACATGTTATTACTGCTACCGGCTCCCCGACACAGAGCTTATAGCGGTCTCAGCCTGAGTACTAGTGTTGCTCTCATTTGCATATCACATAGATGGTTACTTAGTTTACCCTGCTGTTCATTTATTTATTGCACTGCTTATTCAGTTGGCTTGTTTTTATCTTGTGCCTTGCTATGTCCACTGAGGACCTGGAATGGATTATGTCCCCAGGTTTAGCTGAGGAGCAGTATCCCGAGATATACGGGACAGGAGCTGAAGCTATTGCTGGAGCTGAAATGAACACTGAAGACGAGGTGACTGCCGAGGACTTCTCCTGAGTGCTTGTTCCAGTACTCAGTATTTATTTCATGTTTACATCTTTTGTTCCTGGCTTATAGAGCCAGTTTATTCAGACTTAAGTCGGATTGTTTCTCCGACTGACTTGCTGTGATGATGTTGCTACATTATTTCCATTTGATTATGCAGTTTATTTCTTTATCTTTATGGATGAGATTAGTGTGACTTGTGTAGTAGACCTTATTTACAGCTTAAGTACGCCCTGATGACTCCATTAAATTGGGTTATCCATCGGTGCGTGCTGCTGGCCATTGCCACGCATCTCCAGTCCCTCGGCATTTTGGGGACTGGGGCGTGACATAGTTTTTGTGGTGGCCCATGCAGGTCCAACTAAATTGTTCGGTTTCAACTTAGGGACCGAACATGCCTGCAATAAGCTAGGATAATTTATAGGATCTCATCCATTTATTGAATCGTTTTTGAACTCTATGTCGAATTCAATTTAATTGCTTGAATTGCTTCCTGTTTTGATTCCTCTGTGCGTTCTCATTGTTTTCTTTTGATGCAGAAAAATGGATCCCAGACATGGTGACGAGACCCCCTTGGGTACACCGACTGAAGCAGGGTTTACCTGCGAGGCTGGAACGACGCCAGATACTAGAGGACAATCCTCTTAGAGCAATCAAACTGGCCAGCCAAGTTCCAGGTTCAGGCGTGATGACATCCCGCCTCCTCCCCAGTTCCCTCCAACGATGCCTGTCTTTCCTCCAGGACAGGCAATGGACGGCCAGCAAATGTTTCATATGTTCTACGCCATGATGTAGGCACAACAACAGATTCAACAGGAGACCCAACGCCGAGAGGCCGAGAACCTAAGGGACAGCCTGGTCGCAGCATTGGAGCATGCAAATCCACCAAATAGGCGGCCAGCGACGGGATCTATTACGGATTTCCGTCAACTCAAGCCCCGTACCTTCTCGGGCAAGGAAGGACCAACTGAAGTGCATGAATGGCTTACAAACACACAGCATCAGTTGGAGGCCGCCGAACTACCAAGGGACAAATGGATGACTGCCGTCAGGATGCAACTGACGGACAACGCGCATCATTGGTGGCTGTCCGAAGAAAGAAGGCTCGGATATGATCAGGTTACCTGGGAGGAGTTCTCCAGACTCTTCCAGGAAATGTACATCCCTGTTGTGGCTCGGTCAGAACTCCGAGACAGATTCAACCGCCTGATCCAGGGCAACATGACGGTGGAGGAATATAACGCCGAATTCATTCGCCTGAGCCGCTTCGCCCCTTCGCTAATTCCTACCGAAGAGGAGAAGGCGGAGAAGTTCTTTGATGGGCTCAGGTTCGAGCTTCAGAAGTTAATCGGATCAGTCGCGCCCACCTCTTACACCGACGTCCTAGCTGCAGCACGTCGGCTGGAGCGCGTTACTCGGAGGGAATCAAGCCTGAAACGTCCCTTCTCCTCAGCACCGTCCAAGTCATCACCAGGGGAATCTGCTAAACGGCCCCAGAAGAGTCCGCCTCCAAGAGCAGCAACTAAGAACCTGCCTACTTGCCACTACTGCAGCAAGGTAGGACATATTGAAAAGGAATATAGACGCAAGCTGGGGCTCTGCCTGGTTTGCGGATCTGGACAACACTTCTCCAAGGACTGCTCGGAACGTCGAGAGGGAGTTCCGAATCGACCAGCTCCACCTGCAGCTCTTTCAGCTGGGGGAGCAACACAGACAGGGCCTGGAGGAGCCAGGCCACCTCTACCACCTCAGGCAGCACTGTTCCAACAAGCTCGTCAGCAAAGGGGTCCCGCTCAGGGACGAGGTCAGGCATATGCACTAGCAGTCACTGAGGAAGCTACTGCAGGCGAAGTGATAGCAGGTACCATATTAGTAGCTTCAATTCCTGCTGTAGTATTATTTGATTCTGGAGCTTCGCATTCATTTATTGCTGCTAGCTTCGTAGCCACACATAGAATAGCTACCGCACCTCTCTCGAAGATGAAGAGAATACTAACGGGAGGTGGAATTATCCCGGTTAGTGATACTTGTAGATCGTGTTCGGTAGTAGTCTGTGGCCGAGAGATGCGAGCCCAATTTCTGATCTTTTCTATGCCTGATTACGATGTTGTACTTGGTATGGACTGGTTAAGTCAGTACCATGCGACACTGGATTGCCGGCTTGGAAAAGTGATATTTAGACCCCCTAGCCTTCCTGAGTTTGAATTTCTACGAGGAGCTGTAGAACAAGGGGTCCAGCCAACTCTTAGGGTATTGACCGTAGAAGAAGATTCAAGTTACCCAAGAGTCATAACGGAATTTGTGGATGTATTTCCCGACGACCTTCCAGGTTTACCACCTGATCGGGAGATAGAATTCACAATAGACCTAACTCCAGGAGCCGAACCTATCACTTCATCGGTATATCGGCTAGCACCTAAGGAGTTAGTGGAGCTGAAAACACAAGTTGACGACCTTCTGGAGAAGGAATTTATCCGGCCCAGTGTTTCACCATGGGGAGCACCTATACTTTTTGTACCCAAGAAGGACGGATCTGTACGGCTGTGCATTGATTACAGAGCCCTTAATGCTGTAACTATTAAGAATCGGTACCCATTATCACGCATTGATGATTTGTTTGACCAATTGAGTGGTGCTAAGGTATTCTCAAAGATTGACCTTAGATCCGGTTATCACCAGATTAGGGTGAAGAAGGAAGATATCCCAAAGACGGCCTTCAGAACTAAGTATGTACATTATGAGTTCCTAGTAATGCCGTTTGGTTTAACCAACGCACCCGCCGTATTTATGAGTTTGATGAACGGGGTCTTCCATCAGTACTTGGATAAGTTCGTGGTGGTATTCATTGATGATATCCTAATCTACTCTAAGAACCACGAAGAGCACGAGGAACACCTTAGAATTGTGCTAGAAACCTTGAGAAGGGAGAAGCTGTATGCCAAACTCAGCAAATGTGAGTTCTGTATGGACAAGGTGCCATTCTTAGGGCATATTATCTCGGGTGAAGGACTGTCTGTGGACCCAGAGAAAGTCACTGCTATAGAAACCTGGCCTACCCCTACCTCTGTTGTGGAAGTGAGAAGTTTTCTTGGACTTGCTGGGTATTACCGGCGGTTCGTAGAAAATTTTTCAAGAATCGCAGAGCCGATGACTAAGCTGACACGGAAGGATCAGGAGTTCATATGGACGGAAGAATGCCAGCATGCCTTTGAAGAATTAAAAAGGCGTCTAACGACAGCACCAGTCTTGACTCTTCCCTCAGGGTCAGGAGGTTTTGTTGTTTACAGTGATGCGTCCGGTAGTGGACTAGGTTGTGTCTTGATGCAACGTGGCAAGGTTATCGCTTATGCATCGAGGCAGCTGAAGGTCCACGAGAAGAACTACCCAACGCACGACCTGGAGCTAGCTGCAGTAATTTTTGCCTTGAAGATCTAGAGACATTATCTATATGGAGAAAAGGTCGAGATATTCACTGATCATAAGAGCTTGAAGTATGTTTATACACAGAAGGAGCTCAACATGAGACAAAGGCGTTGGCTTGAGTTGATGGTGGACTTTGACATCGATCTGCAGTACCACCCGGGGAAAGCAAATGTTGTAGCCGACGCCCTCAGCAGAAAACCCTCGGCTTATTTCTTAACAGAGCAGCCTCAGCTATTACAAGACTTGCAAGATCTTCAGATAGAGGTTGTTCTACCTGGACAAAATACTTTGCTGGCTAACCTTGAAGTGAAGTCATCGCTGGTGGAGAGAATCAAGGAAGCTTTGCCTAATGATGCCAGATTCCGAAGGCTGAAAGAGAGAACAGAAGCAGGCTTGCAGACGGGACTTCGCATCCACGAGGACGGAACATTAAGGTGCGGAAATCGCCTATGTGTTCCAAATGGAGAATTAAGGCAGGAGTTGATGACGGAAGCCCATAGCTCCATATACTCGGTTCATCCAGGAGGAACCAAGATGTACCGGGACTTAAGGCAATATTACTGGTGGCATGGAATGAAAAGGGAGATTGCCCGCTTTGTGGCAAAATGCTTAGTCTGCCAGCAGGTGAAGGCCGAGCACCAAAGGACTGCAGGTATGTTGCAGCCACTTCCCATCCCTGAATGGAAGTGGGAGCATATTACCATGGACTTTGTCACTGGGTTTCCAAGAAGCCCTAGTGGTAAGGATGCAGTATGGGTCATCGTGGATCGGCTCACTAAGTCGGCTCACTTCTTGCCGTTCAGAGTCGGACAATCCACAGAAGTACTAGCCGACATGTATATGCGTCAGATCGTAAAATTACATGGAGTGCCGGTTAGTATTGTATCAGATCGAGACTCGAGATTTACTTCTCACTTATGGCGAAGCATGCAAGAGAGTCTCGGCACCAGGCTCAAGTTCAGTACTGCCTATCATCCTCAGACAGACGGACAGTCAGAGCGCACAATTCAGATCCTAGAAGATATGCTGCGATCTTGTATACTGGACTTCGGAGGATCTTGGGAAGATCATCTGCACTTAGTGGAGTTCTCCTACAACAACAGCTATCAGGCAAGCATTCAGATGGCACCTTTCGAGGCGTTGTACGGAAGGAAGTGCAGATCTCCAATATGCTGGAGCGACGTTGGCGAACGTCAAATACTGGGTCCAGAGTTGGTAACAGAGACAGTAGAGAAAGTAAAACAGATTCAGAACCATCTCCGTGCAGCCCAGGATAGACAGAAGCATTGGGCCGATGCACACAGACGACCCCTGGAATTCAAGGAAGGAGAGCATGTATTTTTGAGGATCTCGCCCACTAGAGGTACTATCAGATTCGGCAGCAGAGGCAAGTTAAGCCCAAGGTACATTGGGCCATTTGATATCTTGGAGCGCATTGGTGAGGTGGCTTATCGTCTCGCATTACCTCCATCCTTAGAGGGAGTGCATGACGTATTCCACGTCTCACAATTGAGGAGATATGTGACGGACCCAGGTCATATAGTTGATCATTCTGAGATCTCGGTGGGACCTAGCCTGAGATACGAAGAGCAGCCAGTGGGGATACTCGACACCAGCGAGAAGACACTGCGTGGGCAGACAATCAGGCTGGTTCGAGTAGCTTGGAAACAGCACTCTCCTGGCGAATCGACCTGGGAGCGAGAAGATGTTATGCGGCAGCGTTATCCGCACTTATTTGCAGAATCAGGTAACCTAAGCATTCTTTAAATTCTGTAAATCTTGCCTTTATAGTTTATCCTTCAATTGCGAGGACGCAATCCTCTTAAGGGGGGTAGATTGTAAACACCCTAAATTTCTGGTATTTTTAAATCAATTTATGGATTTAATATGCAATTTACATAGGACATGTAGTGAGTTTATAATTTTTAATTGCCAATAAATAACATTAAAATGTAATGAAAATATGATTTTATGGTGTAAAATAGAAAACCGGACTTAGGGTAATTTTCTGGGATTTTATTGGGCATCAGACCTATTTTTAAAAGCCTAAAAACTATTTTCTAAATTAATTTAATTAAATCTGTTATTTATTTAATTGTTTATTTTTATTTTTCTCGGTTTTCTTGGGCCCGGCCCGGCCCAGTGGGCCGAGCCCGTTAGGCTGACCCAGCCCAGCCTCAAACCCTTAGCGGGTCGGGCGGGTCCGCTCACCCGGAGCCCGCCGCCCGACCCGACCCGCCTCTTCCCCCTCTCCCTGTCACCCACGAACCCGCGTTCTCCGGCCACGACGCCGGAGAACCGCCCCATCCACGCCCCACGACCCGTCGCCTCCCCTCCGGATCCCGCGGCCACGTCGTCCCCGGCCGAGCCCCCACAGCCCCTATATATATCCCCCTCCTCCGACCTCTTCCACCCCCAAAACTCGAACCCTAACCCTAAGCACCCTACTCCGGCCACCCCCTCACCGGAGCCCGACCCAGTGCCACGCCGGCCTCGCTCCAGCGCCGACCCCCGACCCTTCTTCTTCCTCCTCCCTCATCCCCTAGCTCTAGCCCTAGCTCCGGCCACCCACTCCGGTCGACCTCCCCCTCTACCCTAGCCGCCCCGCGGCCACTCCCTCTTCCTCCTCCCTCCGGAGCTGCCGGCGACCTCGCAGCGAGCCGCCACAGCAGCGGGGACCCAGCCGGCGACCTCACAGCGAGCCGCACCTCCTCCCACAGCCGTGCCCAGCTCTTCTCCGGCGAACCGTACCCTAAACCTAGCGGACACACAGCGGACACGGGACTCGCCGACACAGGATACGTGTTGGACACGAAAACCCCGATTCGAAGGCCCTGTTCAGGTACTCCTAATTTCCTCCTCGTAACTCGGAATTCGATTCCGTAAATTTCTACGCGAAGCCTGTATGACCCTCTCGGTGCCCGGACAAACCGCTCGGGGCATCGCGTCCTGTGGTGATCGCACACCGCGATCCAAAAACAGGAAAAACCAGACCCTGTTTCACCCCGGAACTGAGTACGCCCCGCCAAACGGGACGACTTGGTCGCGTGCGGTCTTCGCAGATACGTGCGCCTCATCGATACGGACGTGTGCGACTTCGCGGAAGCTGATTCGGGTGTGCGTGCACACCGGAATCAACGCGTATCCGCGGACATCGCTCCGTATCCGCCTTTTCTGCAATTCACCCTAACTTTGTGCACACACGTCGGATCGAGATGAAACTTGTGCCATCGGACTCGTAGCGATACGCTGGTCCTATGGGTCAAGTTTGGTCCAATTCTGAGAACGTTGACGAAATCGCGTGTCGTGGGCCCCACAGGCCCCGCTCGACGGGCGATTTTGTGATCGGCTCATCGGAATTCAAATCTGAAAGTTCCGTTGGGTTCGTATCAGCGTTCCTGACCTGTTGACACTAAATTTGGTGAATTTGGAGACCGTTGACCCTGACACGTTTTTCGGTGCAAAGCGGGCCCACCGGTGGACCCCGTTTTGGGCCGAAATTACCGTTTCTGCCCTTGTCTCCAAATTGGACCCAAGGACAGACGTTCCTAGCTGTTTGACACCTTCTGAGCATGATGGTACTGTTTATTTCAGCTTTCGGAGACATCTCTGGAAATTTCCGAAACCAGGACCTAAGTGGAATCCAAACCTCTGGCAAGTGCACCTTGCCAATCTTGCAGTCATTATTTTCATATTTTCTGATAAAAATACTCTGCTGGATGTATTGTGAAATTCATATAAACTGTTTTAAACTGCTTAACCTAGGGAACGTATGACGTACCTAGTGCCCGATCATAGTCGGGTACTGACACCGTGCGTGGTGTTGGGTTCGTCATTTAGAGATGGATTTACGATCCCCTTACTTTGTACTTGACCTATCAAGTACCCTACAACCCAGGACACTTGACACTATCATGGACAGAATCTTCCTGAGGTATTCGTGGGGATTCTGAATAGGATACAGGACTTGACAGAGTTATTTATTTATAGATAGTATGACTTGTTGCATTAGTTATAATCCCGCTAACATGGACATGAGACGTTATGGTCATGGCTTGCGTGATTACATTGGGTGGGGAGAGACACACAGGCTACAGCTGTTCTATATATATATCTACTATTATTGTGAGGTTGTAGACTCTCCACCAGAGCTAGACCCTTTACGTGTTATTACTGCTACCCGGCTCCCCGACACAGAGCTTGTAGCGGTCTCAGCCTGAGTACTAGTGTTGCTCTCATTTGCATATCACATAGATGGTTACTTAGTTTACCCTGCTGTTCATTTATTTATTGCACTGCTTATTCAGTTGGCTTATTTTTATCTTGTGCCTTGCTATGTCCACTGAGGACCTGGAATGGATTATGTCCCCAGGTTTAGCTGAGGAGCAGTATCCCGAGATATACGGGACAGGAGCTGAAGCTATTGCTGGAGCTGAACCGAACACTGAAGACGAGGTGACTGCCGAGGACTTCTCCTGAGTGCTTGTTCCAGTACTCAGTATTTATTTCATGTTTACATCTTTTGTTCCTGGCCTATAGAGCCAGTTTATTCAGACTTAAGTCGGATTGTTTCTCCGACTGACTTGCTGTGATGATGTTGCTACATTATTTCCATTTGATTATGCAGTTTATTTCTTTATCTTTATGGATGAGATTAGTGTGACTTGTGTAGTAGACCTTATTTACAGCTTAAGTACGCCCTGATGACTCTATTAAATTGGGTTATCCATCGGTGCGTGCTGCTGGCCATTGCCACGCATCTCCAGTCCCTCGGCATTTTGGGGACTGGGGCATGACACTGTAACAGTAAAAGCGTGCCAAGTGGCTACAACTGTGGAATGATTGTACAGGCGATGTTCACAACTTATGTCTTGTATATGTGCTTCAGTCCCGGACGCACCGTTGCAAGGCTTCAGAGGGAACTCCTGGCCTTAGCACGCACGTTGGAAGCGTCCGCACCGAACGAGGTTCTCCCGCACCCTGCATACAAACTGGTGGATTATCAGTACATTGAATGCACTGGTGGGGAAGCTACTCGCCCGCTCGACAAATCCAAACACGTAGTACAGGTTCCGTGCACAACTATTAAGTTGTCTTTCTAGTTGCCTTAGGATCAGTTTCATGCAGATATTGAATAGCCTAACGTGTCGGGCAGTGCGCCGTGAGATGTTAGAGGAAACACGGCGAGACTTACCAACTTACCATCTTCTTCCCTGTCCAAGGCAAACATTGAGGCAAACATTATAATTTCAAGCACGGCAAATATAAGCATTCAGGGCATAGCATATGCAAACACGAGGGTCGTTGAACGGGACAGTATTCGGTGTGCTCAGTTGTTCTTGATGCGATGCAATGACTCGCACGCGGATAGCCGCTAAGCGAGGATGACTTATCTATATGAACATGAGTCGCTGGCAAAGCCATAAAGGACTAATCCCAGACGAGAATGGAACGCAACGAGAGCACACGATGCGCTACGAACCATCTCGCCCGTACACGATGGATTGTACATGAAGTAGTCCAAGGCCAAGATGGAATGCAACAAAGTACACGATGCGCTACAAACCATCTTGTCCGCACACGATGGACTACACACGTGATGTGGTCCCGGGAAAGTGGAATGCAACGTAAGTACACGAGGTGCTACAAACCACTCGCCCGAACACGAGGGACCACACAAGAGTTCCATCCGGATCGGATCGGCCCCAGTGCCCCGGTGACCGTCCGTGGAACTATACCTCGTTTCCGAGTTGTCCGCGACATGCACTTTCTTTTTGGGTCATTCAATTATCACGAGATACACGAGAACACGAGAACACGTGTGCACTTTGAACAAGAGAACACGAGAATACGAGTGCACGAGAATACGAGTACATGAGTACATGGGATACTTGGATCTTGTTCTTTGTACAATAACTTCTCTTGATGCATTCCCCTGGTTCGGGGCTGCCTGATGACCTAACGGTCCTGGATACTTGCAGGGTCAATCATACACGGAACGACTACTGAGTAGTCTCCCGGAGTTGGATGAAAATACGGCAACATTCAAGCAGACAAGCATGCGTTTCTAGGTACATAAGCAGGCACGTTGCTCGGGCCCGAAGGTAAGCCGAGAATTGAAACCGTTAAGGGACTTAGCATGCGAGGATCTGAATATAAGCAGTATTTCGATTTCCATGTTCTAGCAAGCAATACAAGTTGGGATTATTCCCTTAGCTAGGTGCGTTGGATTTATTAGCATGCAGGGGGTGAATCACCTAGCGACTAGCATAAATATTCCAGATTTTATATGTGCTGGCTAAGCAAAGACAAGTTCACCGTAGCCACCCACCTTAGCGATGATTCGCCTCGGTAGAGCGATACGTCTGAGCGAGCCTCTGAAAGTCCAAGCCAGATTCCTGTAGGGGCAAGTCTGGATATCCTTTGCTTCTCCTTTGAGGCAAAGCGGGTCGGGACAGCTGCACGATTGCCGTTTGAGACGGCAGTCCGCTTGAGCGGAACGGGGTGTTACACATGGGCCACCACAAAAAATATGTCACGTCCCAGTCCCAAAATACCAAGGGACCGGACGCGTGGTAATGGCCAACAGCACACACCGATGGACAAACCCAATTTAATGGATCCATCGGGGCATGGTTAAGTTGTAATATAACAATAAGTAGGTCCAATGATACAAGTTACAGTCTATACTAATCTCATCCATAAGAACAGTATATGAACTAAATAGCAAACTAGAATAAATGCTGAAGTAAAGATACTGTCGAATATCCAGCAAGAAATAATACTAAGTCGGGTGGAGACAAATCCACTACCGATAAATGGAAAATAGAGACAAGGAAATATAACTAAAACATACTAGAAAGTAACTAAGTATAAGCAGGGCCATCAACTGCTATCGTACCCTCGTCTGGTGTCGATCCGTAAAGCTGCGGGTACTCCTCGTCTGCTAAATCTGGAGAACAAAACCAGTCCTCAGCGGGACGTAACAAGATACAAAAGAATACGAGCCAAAAGTACAGTAAATGAACATGCAAGATAGACCAGAAAATAAACACAAGAGAAGCAAATAAGACACGAGAAATCACTATATCTAAGATGGTGGCGTACCGATGGTGCTATCAAACATGACTACAAGCAATCGGGATAATCGCAACTCAATGGGAGATCACGGTCCTATAGAAAGTAGGCCAATGGGGACTCCCAATCTATAGTATAGCTCTTTCGCAGCCCTATGGGAGCTCACGAATGAGGTGGTCAAATGAACAAGTCTCTATCGCAGCACAATGGGTACTCACAGTCGAGAATGCTCAAGTATAGTCAATGCCTAATAACGATCATCTAGGAACTAAAGAAACCAACCGAGTCAACTCAAGGAAGCGTAGAGTAAACATATACCATCACAATATGTCTATGGAATAATTAGTGATCCATGGAAAAGAGCAAATAATGTACATGCACGTAAAACGAGAAAATAAGACTATAGCAGCAGGAACAAATCAAATATGAAAAGCGCATCAAGAAACTATATACGACAAGAAAGTAACAACTGAAAAGGAAAGCATGCAAATAATGTGCAAGAGTTGGAAAGGTATCTTGCACGACAATGTATAAATAATTCAAGAAATAAGTAGCAAAACTGCAGGGTTTGGCAAGGTATACTTGCCTGGGGTCCTGCTGCTGGTATGAATCAGAGTCCAAGTCACAGTCCAAATAGCCTATGTATTACAATTTACCATGTCAAAAGATAATTTATTTTAACGTATTTAATTCTGGAATAATTACTCTAAAATCCTATTTTAATCTTATTATTCTGATTTTTAGGTTAATTCCTAAATTTCTTCCAAAGGAACTGAATTTTATCAACTTGAGACTCATGGCACGCAAGAAAAGAGGCGATCTGTTGACCAAAAAGTCAATCGACACAAACTCAACTTTTATGCATGATTTCCTGTAGATTTCATCATCAAAAATATGCTGGAATTTACGGCTCGTCCGAATTCAAATTCGTTTGGGAATTATGGCACCTACAAGTTCCGTATCGTGCACCGATGGTTAAATTCTAACCTAGAAGTTCTACAGAATTAACAGTATGAAAATACATCGAATTAAATTCTAGGTAAAATATATATGTCAATGATCTCGATATTAGCTTTCCGAAACTTTAAACGGTTCATGATTCTGATTCCTGGTTCTCCCGGAATCGCGAAAATATTGAAACACGTCTATTTTCGGACATGCTGTGCTCTACGAATTTTCCAGAATTTAATACTCATAATTTCGTAAAAAAAATTATATAATCAGAAATCTAACCTCAATATCGTTCTAACGCAAGAAATTAGGCCTCGTTTGGAGTCCGGAGCTATGCGCAATGACTTCTGGAAGATGAAGGAACCCTAGATGGTAATTTTCCAAAATCTCTCTCTCTCTAAAAATAATGGGATAATTAGGGTTATAATAATATATATATATGGATGTTGAGCGGCTGAATGAAAGTTGATAGGGTGACACGTGTCATGATTTGATTGGATGGTTTTGGTTATATTATTTGTTTTTTTATTTGCCTTTATCAAAACATTATTTAAGTCGTTTTAAATCTAAATAACTTAAATTAAACATTAAAAATAATCATAAAAATCTGGAAAAATTACAGAAAATATATTTTGAACCTAAAAAACCTAGAAAAATATTTGGGATAATTATATATTCATAGATTTCCTACTATAATTAGGAGAAGCTCTAAAAATTAGTTTTACCATAAAACTAAAAATAAATACAACATTATTCCAAAAATTCTGAAATAATTCCAGAAAATATATAATAATATTATAAACCTTAGAAAATAACGTGGGTCCATTCTATATTCCTGGGCTTGCAAAATAAATTCTACAAGTCCTAAAAATTAGTTTTAGCCGAAATAACTCCCAATAAATACTAAAAATACTCAGAAAATTCCCAAAAACTTCTAGAAAATATATTTTATTATTTAGAACCTAAAATAAAAGTTTGGGATATTTTTAATTATATTTGAATCTAAAATAAATTCTTGAAAATCCTAAAAAATTACAAAAAATTGTGAAAAAAATCCAAATTAAAAAATTTCTGAAAAATCAGGGGGGTTACACCTTCTCACCCCACCATACGATGAGTTGACTCATTCCATCTGATTCACCATCTCCATTCTCAAATTATAGCCCAATGCGCCATTCTCAAATTATCTCCACTGTGCACAATACCGCTTCTCGACACAGTGTTCCGATTGGTGCAACACCCCGCTCTAAATGCTCCGTGGCACAATGTCCCAACAGTGGCACAATGCCCTCTCCGATGCAGTTGTCCAGTTTTAAACAACAACTACACGCTTCGCTTGACAAAGCGTTCTGACTTGATACTCGTGCGCAACGTACGCTCGCTCGATGAAGTGTTCTCACTGGTCCAAATCGTAAAGCTCAACTCAAAACCATAAATTATATTCATCCAAACGACACACACTCTATGCACGCCATTGTGCGATATTTTTCACGTTCCAGTCCAAGTGTCCAAGACATTACGTGTGTTCCAATTATTATGCATGAATTAGTACAGGAGAAGGGACATAGCCCACTCACCAAGTCTAAATCCGCTAAACACTCTGTCTTGCCGATACGGCCGATTCCTTAAATCTGTGGTCCGATATGAAGCACGATCTACTCAATTGGTATGATCATGCGAGCAGGTCGTGCGCTCCAAATCATCTGACCCGATCAGACTAAAGAAGACGACATTATCGCTTGAATTCCGCTATCTCTGCACCACTCTAAGCAAACACCCTGATTCCATAGCACGACGTCCATGCCTAGCTCGTGCGAGGCGCTACTTTGATCCCACTGAAGTCCGCACGCAATATGCACATAAAACTAACTCAAATTAATACTTGCTCCAAAATCTAACTCATTAAAGTGCAACCAAACTTTTGTCTCATTTCAATCCGACTCAACTTAATGCACCATGCGGGTGTGAGGCATTACATAGTTCGTTCTCTGATTTCCAATTAGACTTCCAAACTTCAGACATATAACGTGGCACATATGTCTCATCCGATTTCTTCGATAGTTGATAGTAAGTTATTAAGTAATTATGAAATTTAGTTAGGTAGGAATGTGTATTATGCTCATATTTTGTGGAGATTATGTAGTACTTGTTGATAATGCTTAAAGGCTTTAGTAGGGATCCCTTTGTATTTTCTAATGATCTTATGATTTTGAGGAGCAACAATTACCAACATCGAGATGTAGATAATGATAATTAGGGATGCAACTCGGACGAGTTGGGTCGGGTTTGAGCTTAACCCGAGCTCAACCCGATGAATCATAAGCTTAGCCCGAGCTCAAGCCCGACCCGACCTCGGGTTCAACATATGTAGCCCAAGACCAAGCTCGGAGGATCGGGTTGGGTTGGGTCCATCAGGTTTATCGGGTTCGATTATGATATTTAAAATAATTTTAAACAAGAGTAATATTAAACATATAATCAAATAGCAATCATGTCTCAATCATTACAAAATATAAACTAAAATGAGATTTTGGATAAGGAGTTGAAGAATTTGGGTTGAAAAATTTAGGATTTAAACATTATATATATATATATATATATATATATATATATATATATATATATATATATATATATATATATATATATATATATATCGGGTTTCGGGTTCTTTGGGTAACCCGACACATGAATCTGAGTCCAACCCGATTTTTGATCGGGTTAAAATATTTTAACCCGAATCCGAATCTAAACCCGAGTATCTTCAACCCTAACCCAACCCATTAACTAGTTTATCCGACCAGGCTCGGATTTAGCCCGTCCGAGTTGCACCCCTAATGATACTTGCATGACATACATACAGGTGTCATTAAGATGGTACTTGTTATTTATTCATCCATAAAAGATTTTATTAAATATTTATATGATTTTTTTAATTTAATATTTATTAAACTTTTTAGCTACCTATAATGGAGTAAGCAGTAAAAAACGCTAATATCACTAAGCAATTTTACAACAAGGTGTGGATTATTTTAAAGCAGCCACAACACATGTGATGCCTACTTTAGATATCATGTCAGTTCATCCTGCAACACATCCCCATAGGTTATGCCGACAGTTACGAGCACACTATGTCAGGATCGCGAGGGCACTTTACGTCAGAGTGGTTTATGGACTTCTCGGCAACCCAACGAGGGTACTTCACTCTGAGGTGGTGCACGTACTTCACATGATGATACCTTTGATGTAGAGCACTATGCACTGATGTATTATCTTTATTCACTAGAATATCCATTCGAGTATTTATGACTCCATCAAAGCTTAGACCTACATAGGTCTCAAGAGGACACCTATGAATTATGCTGGGGGTTTAGAAGAGCACACGGAGGATACAATGAACAAGAGAGAGCGACTAGACCTTAGGTTTATGTGCTCATAGGGATTATATATGATTTGCAAATGGAGGACGTTGATTCATTATATATATATATATATATATATATATATATATATATATATATATATATATATATGAGACATTGACTCATATTCCTACATGGGTTAATGCACATGTGGACCAATACGAATGGAGTATACTAGTGCACATGGGATATAGGAATCCATTTCTATTGGTCTACATGTGCATGGCTCATATCCCGTTTACTCTCTCTCTTTCTCTCTCTCTCTCTCTCTCTCTCTATATATATATATATATATATATATATATATATATATATATATATATATATATATATAGAAAAAGGGATATGAGCCATAGGCATATTCCTACATGAGCTAATGCACATGTGGACCAATAGGAATGGAGTGTACTAATGCACATGGGTGCACATGAGATATAAGAATATATTCCTATTGGTCCACGTGTGCATGGCTCATTTAGAAAAATGAGCACTATGACTCATATCCCGTTTACCCATATATATTAGCTAATAAGCGAAGAGGATATTGGGCATGTTCGTTATGCCTATAATTACGTCCATATTGGACTAATATATGTTGCATCTAAACCTTTAACCTTACCAGGGTTAAATGCATCAATTATGACATCTCTCAAAGATGCAAGATGTCTAGATTGGAGTCAATCCTTAATGGGAGTAATGCAGACTAGTCTTTGTCACGGCCCTGTCTATTTTAATGTTTATCCAAATTTAACGCTGTCAATGACAGACACTCATCTATTCGAATCTATAACTCTTAATTTAAAAACATATGGTTATAATTTTCTTCATGGATCTGAAACTATAGCAGTAATCTATATGATCCATTATAAGGTAATGAATACCATTGCCCCGAATGCAAAGCATATTACCAAACCTGGTAAAACTACTCTGGTAGAAAGAAATTTGTTGACATCCAATTTTGAAATGGATAAAGAAATACATAGTACTCTCTCCCTCCAAAAGTTGGTCAGCATTCTGACAGAGAGAATAATATTGTGTCCAAGCTGCAAATAATTATTGCAGAGATGGTGGTAAGATTTTCAAAGTAGCATCAAATTGTAACCACCAACGAATAAACCATGCTAGAATATCCTGTTTAAGAATTTCAGGACAAATTCTGATAAACCATGAGTGATTTTGTTTGCTATTATCAAAGTAGAATACTTTAGTAAAAGCCTCAATGTAATCCCAGTAGGAATAATGCATATTGATATTCTTGTCCCGATGAACTAGTAATTTAGTTCTATTAGGGTGAAGTCCCCATGATTGAGGAGTAACAATGTGATGTATAATAATTTTGCTGTAATTTACGTCACTGCGAGAATTATTAACCTCATTATGTTAATGAGTAAAGAACTAGCAATTGGTTTTAATAAGAAAACCCTTACTAAGGGTAAATCTATAAAGAATGCTCAAAATTATTAGTATCCCTCAAAATTAGATGAACTAAACAAATGAACAATTCCAAGCTGCAAATAATTATTGCAGAGATGGTGGTAAGATTTTCAAAGTAGCATCAAATTGTAACCACCAACGAATAAACCATGCTAGAATATCCTGTTTAAGAATTTCAGGACAAATTCTGATAAACCATGAGTGATTTTGTTTGCTATTATCAAAGTAGAATACTTTAGTAAAAGCCTCAATGTAATCCCAGTAGGAATAATGCATATTGATATTCTTGTCCCGATGAACTAGTAATTTAGTTCTATTAGGGTGAAGTCCCCATGATTGAGGAGTAACAATGTGATGTATAATAATTTTGCTGTAATTTACGTCACTGCGAGAATTATTAACCTCATTATGTTAATGAGTAAAGAACTAGCAATTGGTTTTAATAAGAAAACCCTTACTAAGGGTAAATCTATAAAGAATGCTCAAAATTATTAGTATCCCTCAAAATTAGATGAACTAAACAAATGAACAATTCCAAAGGTAAAGTCAAATTTTTTTTACCAAATTGTTACTTTTGACTTTAAATCATCTATTTCCATAAAGACAAAGGAAAGAACTGCAAAAATTGAGATTAAAAATTTAAAATCTCAAGATCAGCAAATTCAAAGGAGATTGATAAGCTAGAACTAGATAATATATCTAGAAATACAGCCAGACTAATAGAAACTGGTGAATCCTCTGACAGTTCTTCTCATTTTAAAGAACAAGAGAGAGAAAATCAGTATGTTCAAATAGAACAGGAACACGTATATATATATACATATATATATATATATATATATATATATATATATATATATATATATATATATATGTGTGTGTGTGTGTGTGTGTGTGTGTTTACCTTCCATCATTTTATTTTATTAGACACATATACTTTTGTTTTCTTTGAAAATTTGGTAATTTTTGTTGTTAATTTCTGCCTTGTGCAAAAACATATAAATCATAGTATTGAAAGATCACAACATCAAAGATAAAAACAAGCATGAACTTTTAGTATTAAAAAAAAACTACAAATCAAAGATAAAAACAAGCATTAATGAATGACCTCCTGTTGTAAGTCAACCTAAACAATAATGTTGAGTTTATATTGTACGAATAATCAATGTTCTGCTTTTGGCAATGGATTTAGTGTACACTCTCTAGGGATAAACATTTAGTTTATTCGATTTCAACAGAATCAAAATAGTCAAAATTGAATAAACCAAAATTATAAAAATTCAAAACGAAATTGGACCAAAATTAACATAACCGAACCGAACTGAATCGAACCGATATAATCGATCCGGTTAATTTGATTTGTCATTTGGGCTATTTTTATTGTTTAATGGGCTGGGGCAAAGTTGGATTTGTGATTCAATTATATTAAAAAATATAATTTTTATACATACAATTGTTGAATTTTATAGTTGGACACAAAGTTGGACTAGTTATTAAAATAAAAGTTGAACTTCAAAAAATGTACACATAATTATTGTTTTAAAAATATAAAAGATATACACATTTTTAATCATAAAATATATATAATATTGAGGGTATCATAATTTCAAAAGTCTTATTCGGTTTTCGTTTTTGGCCGAAACCGAAATATAAACCCAAACCGAAACTTAAACCGAATAAGAAATTTTAGTATTTTTTAAAACCGAACCATAATCGATTTTTTTTTTCAAATCGAACTGAATCTCTTATTCGGTTCAATTCGATTCGGTTATCGGTCACAAACTGAATAATGCTTACATATACTCCCCAACAACTACTTGTTTCATCACAAGCATATACAATTTTTGGACATTGTTCATACTAGTTGAACAAGTAAAATTATATTTAATTACTATATTACTTACATAACTTCTAAATTGAAAACAAGATTCAAATATTTTTTCGACCAATATTTCGATAGTACTAACATTTAAAAATTATCCACATTACCATCTAAATAATCAATTAAATCATAACTAATTTCATCATCATCCTCTTCATTTAGTATACTTTCGTTTCAATAATGGAACAATTTAGTTTGAAGAATTAGGACAAACATTAAAACTTTCGTTATTAAAAAAATATTGACTACTTGAAATAATATTTGTGCCAAAAATTAAGAATGGTGGAATGACATAAATATTTATATACAATGAATGTAAATTACTTTCAACAACAAAATTACATGCTTCCTCACCATCAACTAATAAACAAGTAGAGAAAAGAATACACCTTTAATATGAATATAAAATATAAAAATAATTAATAATAAGATTGTGTAAATTATCCAAGTTAGTATTCTGATACGCTGAAAGAAGTTAGTTAAATCTTAATTGTAAGACAATCTATTTACCGTACCTCTATGATAACATATTATTCTTAGAGGTTGATCCATGAAAATACAATCAAGAGAATATAGTTTGTGGGAGATGAAAATGAAAATAGAGCAGGATGAAAATAGTGAATGTGGTTTGAAAGAGTCAAATAGAAGCCGTCTCAATTTGTAGCTGATTGTTGTAATGTCAGCATTCAAATTTAATCCTTGTAGTCCTAATCAGAATATTAAAAATTTTGACCGTCGAAGAAATTGGATCTTTGATAGAAAAAAAATACTGAAAATACCGCACCATATGATATTTTTACTTAAAAAAATCTAGTTAGACTAAAGTTGATTGTTCACCCACCAGATCTAGATGGAATGTTCATTCAATAAAAAAATTGACATGTGATAAATTAAAGATCAAAATTATTTTAGTGGATGAACAAAACTACTTACAAAACGATTTGTGTGAGATGAAAAGTCATGTGTCATTTTTTTTTTTTTTTTGGGTTAGAACATTCTTTTTAATTTTGGTGGGCGAAATTTTTTTTTACTAAAAGTTGATATTCTCAACCGACTTGTATAGGAATTTTATTGCTTAAAAACGTACAATCTGAAGTTGATTAAAAGTCATGTAAAGAATCTTCAAGTACTAGTTGGTGATCCAACGGTCCAAATCCCGCTCTCGCAGTACGGGTTAATCTCAGCCTTCCAGCTAAGCCGCAGAACGATCCAGGTTCCAGACCCGACAAGAAAAACCTGAACCAGATTGGAATCCGAGTTTGACGTCCGCACTACAAAAAATCAATCGAACAATTATTCACGTTTTTATTATTCCACTGCACTAAGCTCCGAGGAGGGAAAAAAACCGCTCGTTTCTGTTTTTTTCATCACTCTCAATATTACCCAATTATTTATCGATTTCGATCAGTTTCTCTTCACCGATCCACCGTAAGTAATTCTTCTTATTCTGTTTATTTCCAATTTGGTCCGAACTTTTACTTATTTTTGCATCTTTTGCCCTCCTCACCTCTCCTTGCTAGGGTTTCCACATGTTTAGTTCAGTGATCTTCACTCTTCCCCGTAGAAATTTCACTTTTTGCAAAACCATAAGTTAATTCTTATGATTTTTGGCTCTTGTTTATAGCTTAATTCAGTAATAGTTTGAATAAAGGTTGTAGTTTGGTTGAAGATTGGATTTTGCTAAACTGCATTTTTGCAGCTCACAAAATGCTTGAATCATAAGTTTAACATATCGGCTGGTGTTGCAAATCTCAAAATTTCTTGATTTGGCTCAGTCTCTTCCCTAATACTCCCTGCAAGTAACTTCTTGATCCGAAAATTTACTTATTTTTTTGCATCTTGGTCCTCAGTTCTCTGAGCTATGGTTTCAACACGTTTAATTCACTTTTCCCCGTAAAAAAAAATCACTTTTGCAAAACCCAAGTGGGGCTTTAAGTAAATCCTTATGATATTGGCTGTTTTTTGTGTTGATTAATTCCGTAGTAGTTGAATAATAGTTCATATTTTGGTCAAAGATTGGATTTGGCTTTACTCTACATTGTTCCAGCATGTGAAATGCTTGATTCCTTCATTTGAACCAGTTTCTCTTCCCTAATCCCCGCCTGCAATTAACAATTCTCTTTCTAATTGTCCTTTTTCGAGTTTTATTTATTTTGCATATTTGGTCCTCACTTCCCCGAGCTAGGGTTTCAACATGTTTAGTCCAGTGATAATCCCTTTTTCCCTTTTTCTCTTCAAAAAGTTTTACTTTTTTGCAAACCCAATTTGGGGCTTAAGTTAATCCTTTATTATTTTATACCGAGGGTTAGTGTTTCAGTAAACATCTTAAAATTTAACTATTTCTGAACCCTAGAAGGCTAGAACTTACTTTACTCTCCGGGCTTCATTCGCTGATGGAAAATTTCCATTTTTGTGCTTCAATTTATATTTACTGCAATTTCTTATGGATTATACTCGAATGAAGGCTATTATACTTTGATGCAAGATTAGATTTTTTTGTACTCTGCATTATTTGTTGGGGTTTTGTATTTGAACTCTAGAGAATAGTCCTACATCCGTGTGGTAACCCCAAGTATGTATTTCAATATAAGATTCATCTTTTATTGACTTGTGCACTTGGGAAGTGATAGCCAGTGGCGTAGTCAGAAATTTCGTTTAGGGGCACGACGCTTACTATTAAAAAATAATAAATTATAATAAATATATTTATCATTGCAAAAATATATATTAATACCAAATATCATAAACTATTACTAGATTAATACGAATAGAAATAATATAAAGTATCAACTTAATTAATTGATTAATACGAATAGGAACATTATAATTCATCTATTAGTTTAGGTTAAGTGATCCATTAATTGGATTGGCTCCGCGTAAAAAAATGATCCTGTAAACCACAGTTGAAGTAAGTGTGCGGTCGACCTCCATCATGACCGCCAATGTCTCGTCCACCATCACGACCAATATTGCAGCCACCACGTCGTCCACCATGACTACCGCGAAATCCAGTACGAGCGGCACCAAGTGCAGATCGATCAGTAGGAGCATCACTTGGAGAGGTCTCGACGACCTTTGCTGTCCGTAGAACACGAAAATGTGCTTCCATTAGAGATGGAACCTCGGCTCCTGCAATGATCTGAGAGCGAGCCGAGTCTGCATCAGGATGGAGAGAGGCAAGATGTCCCATCACATGAAACTGCTCACGTCGAGCCCTCGCTTCTTTGATATCCGTCGTCAGAGGTAATATACGGTTTGTCACGCCCCGATCTCCCGCAGGCTAGTCGGCCGTCCCCGCTAGGCGAGAATCATCGCTCCAGCGCCCCCGCAGGACGATCGCTTGACCGAGGCGAATCATCGCTAAGGTGGGTGGCTACGATGAACTTGTCTTTGCTTAGCCAACACACTTAAAATATGGACTATACATGCTAGTCGCTAGGTGAATCATCCCCTGCATGTTAATAAGAATACAACGCACCTAGCTAAGGGAATAATTCCAACTTGTATTGCTTGTGTTAGAGCATGAAAATGAAACTTTGCTTGTATATGTGGACCCTCGCATGCTCCCTTTGCCTTGTGCAACTAGACCCTGCTAATTCGAGTAGAACGATATACATATACTCTGTAGTGCACTGTTCACTTGTTACACTGCACGATCCTAGATTATGTCGTTCGGTATGTCTCTTTACGGTTTTATTTCCCGGTTTACCCTTAGGCCCGAGTCAACGTAAATGCTTGAGTTTTCTTATAAATGCATGCTTGCCTGCTTATATGTTAACTTGTAATGTTGCCTCGATCCAATACTTGCCACAACGAAACATACCACAATCAAATAACACTATCGCGTATCGTACATGCATCTAGTTAGCCAGGAGACTATCAAGTAGCTCTTCTGTGCAATGTGAACCTGCAAGTATCCGGAACCGTTAGGTCTCTAAGGCAGTCCCCGCACTAGGGGAATGCATCAAGGCAAGTTGGACACTGAACGAGAATCATGTCAAGTTTACATCTGAACATGAATCATGTCAAGCAAATCAAGTATCAGAGCTCTTGGAGCAATGCTCGTTTAGAACAAGGATCATGGATTATCATGTCAAGATGGGAATTTGGAAGACCCAAAACTTGCATGTCGCGGACAACTTGGAAAAAGGGGGATCTTCGGATCTCGTTCCACGGATGGTCTCCGTGGCACTGGGATCGATCCGATCCTGATGGAACTCACATAACAATCTTTTTTATGTACAAGTGGGATGGCGTGTTCGCTTCATGCTGTGCCATTCTCGTTCTAAGATTGATAGTCTCATGTACAAGACGGGATGACGTATAGCGCCTCATGTACTTTATGTTGCACTCCATCATTGTCTATGACTATGTCCTTTATGGCTATGCCAACGACTCATGTTTATATAGATAAGTCATCCTCGCTTAGCGGCAATCCGCGTGCGAGTCATTGCATCACATCGAGAAAATCGGAAACACCTGAACGATCCTGAGTATAAAACACTTGTGCATGTGGAACACTTGAATATCGTATGCAACAAACCTGATAATCCGTGTAACTCGTGCACCCGAACATAATCTCGCTCACCAACACTTGTGTTTGCATATGCTATTTGTCCTTGGACTTTATTATATATGCTCGTGCTTGAATTAACTTGGTTTGCCTTGGACATGGAAGGATAAATAGTAAGTTGGTAAGTCTCGTCGTGTTTTCTATTATATTGCACGGCACACTGCCACACGAGTAGGCTATTCAACATTGCCATGAAACTGATCCTAAGGCAAGACTAGAAAGATAATAGATGGTGCACGGAACCTATTAAACGTGTTTGGATTTGTCGAGCTGGCAAGTAGCCTTCCCACCAGTGCATTCATGTACTGATAACCCACCAGATTGCTTACAGGGTACGGGAGAACCTCGTTCGGTGCGGATGCCTCATTCGTGTGTGCTAAGGCGTGGAGTTTACTCTGGAGCCTTGGAGCGTTGCCTCCGGAACTGAAGCACATACACAAAACATAATGTTGGAACATCGTCTATACATCATTCCACAAATGTAGCCATTTGGCATGCTTTTACTGTTTCAGAGGCTTGAGCGACTTGTAATCTCGACCTAGCGTCACTTGTAACACTTGTTCATATCAATAAAGAGTTTGCTTTACTTATATACTTGTGTTATTCAATGCTTCCGCTATCGACGACTCTGTGAACCTGTTACCAATTGCCTATGCGTTTATAATTTCGCTGCACTCGGACAATCTGTGCGACTCTGTGGCTTAGATCTCTTACCGCCAGCATGGACCACGGCCTTGCATGGGCGCGGCTTACGCTCGTGCGGCATCACGTCCAAATGGGTCAAGCGATCGTCCCACGGGAGCGCTGGCGTGGTGATTCTTGCCTAGCGGGGACGGCCGACTAGCATGCGGGAGATCGGGGCGTGACAGATTGGTATCAGAGCATGGCTTTACGCCTTTGGACTTCGTTTCGATTTTCTGTTTCGAAAACTCGTTCGTGGATTATGTGCACTCTCTCTCGTTGACACAATGAGATGTTCCAAACGATGAGTCTAAGTACTTTCAAAAAGTGCATGTGAATGATGTGATTGCTTGTACGAAATTGTGATGCTAGGTCTTTGTGCCGACCTGTGCTAGACCCTTTGGGAATAGACCCGTGCTAGAATTCGCAAAATATGTGCGAACTCGTATGCCTATACGTGATTACCCAACTGGTTAGTGTACAGAATAGAATATCGTCCGAACGGTTAGCTTTGCACGCAGCCTTTTGGCTAAGTTGTGTAGAGTATCGCGCGCCAAGACCCTTTGGTGCAAGCTAAGTTGCAACGAAATTGGAACATCGTTCAGGAATAAGACAAGTCAGAGTTAGATTGGCAACCGATAGAAACATTATCAGATTATCGCTAAGACGAATATAGAGAATCGTGCTTGAATTTTGGGAAATAGCTCGAACGATATTCCGTGTCGGAAGATACAAATCGAATATGGATTTAATTGGGTGACTCAATTTCGAGTGGTGTATGGATCATTTAGAATTGTCCAAATGGATTCATAGGTCTCGTGCGATAGTCGGATTGAACGATTTGAGAATGTCTTGAACAAGTGATAATGCTTATATCGAATAGGGATTCATGGAAAGGAAATCAATATCTTGGTTAAGGAAACTTGGAGTATCGTGCGAACGATTTCGGATTGAAACAAACGGATTGAACTTGAATATGACATCGCTTGAATAGAAGTTAGCACAAGAATAAATATCGTGGTTCGATGAAAGAGAAGCGATAACGAATCTGACCTGGAGTTTGGAAGAACGATCTTAAAATCTAGTTCGAAACGATAACCTTCGAAATCAGTCATAATGAGAACGGTTATCCTGCGGGAGCGCCGGCGTGGTGATTTCACGTACGGCGGGGATGATCGAACTCACGGGAACATGTTCGGTGATTATTCCAAACGAACTCGATAAATGGAACATACCAAAGATGGAATAGACTTGGGCTTGAATAATTGAAATTAGTTGCTTGAGGAATGTTAGAAGTAAGACAAATGGATTTACCGAACGGTAACATTGAAGTTGGATGATTTGCTAGACGAATAATAATCACTGCATGAACGGACATGACTTGATGGATTTATATATATAACTTGGAAGGAGCAAAGTGAAATATCAAGGTGTCTCGATCGTGCCGAAAGATAACCATATTGTTCGTCGTTCTTGTCTTGTGCGAGCGTAATTCTATGCTCGTGCATGCGTCGCGCCCGAATTAGGACGATTATCCAGCGGGAGCGTTGGCGTGGTGATCTCACGTCCAACGGAGGTAATCGAACTTGCGGGAGACCGGAGCGTGACAACTGATGGATCGTCTTGACTTTGGTTCGACACGATAAGACGAATTTGGAAATGCAAGTGAATCAGAAGTGTTTCCGGATAAGTTAGCCTAGAACCTGAAATAGATCATGCTTGATGGTTTCGTGAATGGATACATAGATCAGGTTGGACGACTTGATGTTATAATCAAAAGGTTTAGAACTGAATCTTGGCCTGGTGGTCTAGACATGGAATGGATAGGAATTCTATCGTAACATGTTTGGAGAGATAGACTATGCAAATCACTAAGCTTGTCTTGCAATTTGGATATATCATTGATTTTACTGAACGGACTCGAACCTTGTGCAAATGAACGTGTTATTGTGTGTAGGATGATCCGTGCTCGATGTTTAGAAATATGAGTGAAACGAGCTTGGGTAGAATACCCCGTACAAATAAACAATGGTTTGACCCTAGGAATTGGGACGAGCATCGTGCGACGAATTTGCACGATGAATCGTGTGCTTGAAACTTGTACCTATGACTTTGTGAGCTGACCTAGCAATTAGGTAGACAACCCTGTGCCGAGTGAATGAACCGTGTGACCGACTTTATCATATTGTTTGAACAAGCTATAGAACCGGGGCAGCAAGACTTATGGTTAGACTTGGAACGATAATGTGTGCTATGTTTGACCCAAACAGATGTACGCTAGTCGGTTGATCGGATAGATCGTGCTTAACGGTAGTGCAAATATTTGGTTGGAATGGAAATGACTTGGAATTTGATTGACCCTGTCGGAGTATCCTTGTGATTCATAAAACGAGAGCCCTAGAGATTTTCGCAAAGTAACTTTTCCGATTTCACTATCTCTAAGTTTGGTTGAATGCATATGTTTGAGGGACGCCTTGAACGTGTGCACGATCCAAGACTCAATGATATGTGAAACTCGAGTGCTAAGACTTCGCTATTGCTAAGTTGGTTGGCGTGCGTATGTTTGAGGTGCACTTCGAATATGTGCACGATCCAGACTCGCGATATGCTGATCTCGAATGCTAGTGCAAGTGAATATCTGCACGACAAGTATAACGACTTGTATAAGTTTGCCTCAGCCTTAGATCGTTATTCAAGATGGATTATAACGTACTCCGCGTTAAGCGATATATGTTTCGCGCTAAGGCGCAAATGAGACCAACCCAGCATACACGCGACACGACGTAAGAACGAATAGGAGATCCGTTCGAACAAATTCAAATCTAGTTGTACCGATTGCTACGCTTGGAATAGATTCGATACTGCGATAGAACGACTTGCGCTCATGAAGTCTCGAGGATGAGACTTTTTCTGAGTGGTGTATAATGTAACGACCCGTTCCGCTCAAGCGGACTGCCAATTCAAACGGCAAAAGTGAAATGACCCAACCCGCTTTGCTTAGCGAGAATACTCGTTTGAGGCAAAAGGATTTTCAGACTTGGCCCTTCAGGAGTTCCGGCTTAGGCTTTCAGATACTCGCTCGGAGTATCGCTCGACCGAGGCGAATCATTGCTAAGGTGGGTGGCTACGATGAACTTGTCTTTGCTTAGTCAGCACACTTAAAATATGGATGATACATGCTAGTCGCTAGGTGAATCACCCTATGCATGCCAATAAGAATACAACGCACCTAGCTAAGGGAATAATCCCAACTTGTATTGCTTGTGTTAGAACATGGAAATGAAAATTTGCTTATATATGTGGACCCTCGCATGCTCCCTTTGCCTTGTGCAACTAGACCCCGCTATGCCTCGAGTAGAACGATATACATATACTCTGTAGTGCACTGTTCACTTGTTACACTGCACGACTCTAGATTATGTTGCTCGGTATGTCCATTTACGGTTTCACTCCCCGGCTTACCCTTAGGCCCGAGCCAACGTAAATGCGTAAGTTTTCTTATAAATGCATGCTTGTCTGCTTATATGTTTAACTTGTAATGTTGCCTCGATCCAATACTTGCCACAACGAAACTTATGCCACAATCAAGTAACACTATCGCGTATCGTACATGCATCTAGTTAGCCAGGAGACTATCAAATAGCTCTTCTGTGCAATGTGAACCTGCAAGTATCCGGGACCGTTAGGTCGCTAAGGCAGTCCCCGCACCAGGGGAATGCATCAATGCAAGTTGGACACTGAACGAGAATCATGTCAAGTTTACATCTGAACAGGAATCATGTCAAGCAAATCAAGTATTACAACTCGTGGAGTGTAACATCCCGTTCCGTTCAAGCGGACTGCCGATTCAAACGGCAAAAGTGCATGCCCAGACCCGTTTTGCTCAGGCGAGAATACTCGTTTGAGGCAAAGGATATCCAGACTTGTCCCTACATGAATTCAGCTTAGGCTTTCAGAGGCCCGCTTGACGTATCGCTCTACCGAGGCGAATCATCGCTAAGGTGGGTGGCTACGGTGAACTTGTCTTTGCTTAACCAGCACACAAAATCTGGAATGATACATGCTAATCGCTAGGTGAATCACCCCTGCATGCTAATAAAAATCCAACGCACCTAGCTAAGAGAATAATCCCAACTCATATTGCTAATGCTAGAACATGGAAATGAAACATTGCTTGTATATATGTTCAGACCCTCGCATGCTACCTTAGAACGTGTCGCTCGGGAAGTCCCCTAACGGTTTCACCTCTCGGCTTACCTCCGGGCCCGAGCTAACGTGAATGTTTATGTTTATACAAATGCATGCTTGTCTGCTTGTATGTTGCCTTGTTTTTATCCAAACCCCGGGAGACTACTAAGTAGTTCCGTGCAAGAATGAACCTGAAAGTGTCCGAGACCGTTAGGTCACCAAGGCAATTTCTGAACCAGGGAATGAATGAATCACTGAATCACAGCTCGTGGAGCAAACTACTGAATCAACTGGCCTGGCAATCGATACACTATTGTGAACAATCCTGCCTCAACAAGTTCTGTATATATACTGCCTCGAACTCGTTCCATACTGGACTTGTTCAATATATACACATACTGCCTCGAACTTGTTCCTGTACTAGACCAGAGACCTGAAGTATAGAGACTTGCATGTCGCTGACAACTTGGAAACATGGTCACTGGTTCCACGGACGGTTTCCGGGGCACCGGGGCCGATCCGATCCGGATGGAACTTCACGTTAGTCTACTGCATCTGGACATGATGGTCTGCAGCCACTACTGAATCTTTGTTGCTTTTCATCCTTGTTGAAGACTAAAACGGTCCTTTATGGCTATGCCAGCGACTCATGTTCATATAGATAAGTCATCCTCGCTTAGCGGCTATCCGCGTGCGAGTCATTGCATCGCATCAAAGAATAACTGAACACCTGAACGATCTTGAAATAACAGTATTGCATATGCTATCGCCTGAATGTTTATACATGTCCGTGCTTGAATTTACAATGTTTGCCTTGGACAGGGAAGGACAAATGGTAAGTTGGTAAGTCTCGCCGTGTTTTCTCTCATGTCGCACGGCGCACTGCCTCACGAGTTAGGCTATTCAATATTTGCATGAAACTGATCCTAAGGCAACTAGAAAGACAACATAATAGTTGGTGCACGGAACCTTTATTACGTGTTTGGATTTGTCGAGCGGGCGAGTAGCCTCCCTACCATTGCATTCAATGTACTGATAATCCACCAGGTTGTATGCAGGGTGTGAGGGAACCTCGTTCGGTGCGGATGCCTCCTTCGTGCGTGCTAAGGCGTGGAGATCACTCCGAAGCAGCGGTCCGTCCGGAACTGAAGCACATATACAAGACATAATGTTGGAACTTGCCTGAACATCGCCTGTACAATCATTCCATAATTGTAGCCACTTGGCACGCTTTTACTGTTTCAGAGAGGCTTGAGCGACTTGTAATCTCGGCTAAGCGCCGTCTGTAACACATGTTTATATCAATAAAGAGTTGCTTTACTTCTACTTGTGTTATTCAATGCTTCCGCTATATTGTCGACTCAGTGAACCTGATATCAATCGCCTATGCTTTATGACTCCGCTGCACTCGGACAATCTGTGCGACTCTGTGGTTTAGAACTCTTACCGCCAGCCAACGAACCACGGCCTTGCACGGGCGTGGCTCACGCTCGTGCGGCATCACGTCCGGATGGGTCAAAGCGATCGTTCCGCGGGAGCGCTGGCGCGGTGATTCTCGCCTAGCGGGAACGGCCGATTTAGCCTGTGGGAGATCGGGGCGTGACATGGAGCAATGCTCGTTCAGAACAAGGATCATGGATTATCATGTCAAGATGGGAATTTGGAAGACCCAAGACTTGCATGTCGCGGATAACTTGGAAACAAGGGGGATCTTCGGATCTCGTTCCACGGACGGTCTCCGGGGCACCTGCGCCGATCCGATCTGGATGGAACTCACGTAACAATCTTTTTCATATACAAATGGGATGGCATGCGCGCTTCATGCTGTGCCATTCTCGCTCTAAGATTGATAGTCTTATGTACAAGAGGGGATGGCGTGTAGCGACTCGTGTACTTTACGTTGCACTCCATCCTCGTCTATGACTGTCCTTTATGGCTATGCCAGCGACTCATGTTTATATAGATAAGTCATCCTCGCTTAGCGGCAATCCGCGTGCGAGTCATTGCATCACATCGAGAAAATCGAAAACACCTGAACGATCCCGAGTATAAAACACTTGTGCATGTGGAACACTTGAATATCGTATGCAACAAACCTGATAATCCGAGTAACTCGTGCACTCGAACATAATCTCGCTCATCAACACTTGTGTTTGCATATGCTATTTGCCCCTGGACTTTATTATATATGCTCGTGCTTGAATTAACTTGGTTTGCTTTGGACAGGGAAGGATAAATGGTATGTTGGTAAGTCTCGTCGTGTTTCCTATTATATTGCACGGCGCACTGCCACACGAGATAGGCTGTTCAACATTGCCATGAAACTGATCCTAAGGCAATACTAGAAAGATAACTTAATAGATGGTGCACGGAACCTATTGAACGTGTGTGGATTTGTCGAGCTGGCGAGTAGTCTTCCCACCAGTGCATTCATGTACTGATAACCTACCAGATTGCTTACAGGGTGCGGGAGAACCTCGTTCGGTGCGAATGCCTCTTTCGTGCGTGCTAAGGCGTGGAGTTCACTCTGGTGCTTTGGAGCATTGCGTCCGGAACTGAAGCACATATACAAGACGTAATGTTGGAACATCGCCTATACATCATTCCACAAATGTAGCCAGCCACTTGGCACGCTTTTACTGTTTCAAAGAGAGGCTTGAGCGACTTGTAATCTCGGTCTAGCGCCGCTTGTAACACTTGTTCATATCAATAAAAAGTTTGCTTTACTTCTATACTTGTGTTATTCAATGTTTCCGCTATCGACGACTCTGTGAACCTCTTACCAATTGCCTATGCGTTTATAATTTCGCTGGACTCGGATAATCTGTGCGACTCTGTGGCTTAGACCTCTTACTGCCAGCATGGACCACGACCTTGCACGGGCGCGGCTTACGCTCGTGCGGCATCACTCCCAGATGGGTCAAGCGATCGTCCTGCGGGAGCGCTGGCGCTGTGATTCTCGCATAGCGGGGACGACCGACTAACCTGTGGGAGATCGGGGCGTGACACGGTTAACTTCATCGACCATAGCTTAAGCTCGGAAGTGGTCCTTATGAGACTTGTCCTGTTTTGTCCGGTTGACGCCGACGACCGAGTTGTAGATACGAGACAAGTCACGTTTTCCATCAAACGTCGTCGATAGGACCTCCCATAACAACTTTACCGTGTCCGTGTTCTGAACCATGTCCTCCAACGATGGTTCCATTGAGTTTGTGTAAACAGTTGACTATCATCCGTCTCCTACTGCTCAAATGTGGGATCAGTCGTCTCCGGAGGGTTGTCAGTCAGATGCTTGGACAACCGTATTTTTCGAAGTGTTTTCCCAACTTTCTTCCTCCATGTTGGGTAGTTATCTGGTTCGTCCAACCGCCGATCGACGAGTTGAATCGAAAAAATCGTCGTGCCAGTGCCCGTTGGTTCCGCCAATGCGTTACCGGTAGTAGTAGCACTGCTAGTCGCATCAGTGTTAGTCATCCTGTTCTTTGATTCGACCGTCGCTGGATCTACCCAACCCGAATAATCACATCAACTTTATCGATGCGCTATCAGCGTGGCCCGAACCGGCACGCGCATGGAAAGTAGAGATCGTATGGGGATCACACAAGCCAGGACAAAGAAGTAATCCAGGTCACTCCCTGTGTTGATCCTGTGTGGATATCGGGGTAGGACGTAAACAAAGATCCACGTAAACAAGCTACTTGTCTACTCTTTGTTAACTCATGAAGTCGTAATCTAGGAACAAAGGTTGTGCAAACAAATAATTGTCTACCCTCTGGCTTCGATATACGCTCTTGAAGTCGTAATCTAGGAACAGAGGTGGTGCAAAAAAATAGTGTCTATTTTCTGGCTTCGATATACGACTTTTTCTTTCTTTAATTTTTATTTTTTCTAATTTATTGATTATTAAATTTTTTTTTTTGGATTAGGGTTTAGACAAGGAGGGGCGACGACTGTATGTTAGAGTTAGGGTTTTGGGCTGGAGGCAGAGGGGGGGTGGCCTGGAGAGGGGGGGTTGTAATGACCATTGATATATATTAGTAGTAGATTCGGCCTCTACGCTGTAGTAGGCCTCTGTTTACCCTAGGAAATTATGCCGATCCCATTTGGCCAACAACTCATGCATCGAACGTGGTTCTCGTTACATTTACACTTAGCCTGGTACACCATTATTTATTGCAGTATTTTCGTATCATTAATGGCATGTTTCTATGTATATTGTTATGTCCCTCTGAGGACCTGGTTCCCTTCCAGTTTTGCAGTGTTGATTGTCGTTGGTTTCTTCTGAAGTTGCTGTCGAGTATCTTTTCGGTATTTAGGTATTGAGAGTAGGTACTTTTATCATGTCTTCTGTAGTTTATCTATGTTGTTCTTACTGTTTATTTTCTGCTATTATAGTCTAGTGTTTGTAGACTCATATTGTTCATTCCGAGTCTACTCGGACAAGGGTAGTGTGGGGTGCATACCATGATACCAGTTGTCCATTCTTATATTTTATATTCTTGTGGATTGAGACGCAGATGTATTCATTATGTTATCTAGATAATGACCCTTACTGAACAGCTTATACGTACTCGAGCTGGACTGGAGTCCATTTGATACGTAGCTGGCCATTGCTACGTGGTCTGGTCCGCTTATTTTGGGACTGGGGCGTGACACGGGACGCCCTGGACCGGGGTGGGGGGCAGAAGGGTGGCGAGGGAGGCGGGGGGGGGGGGAGCGGGTGGGGAGGCAGGGGCGGTGGCGAGGCAGCATGGGCCGACGGCGGGGCGACGGAGCAGCGGGTGGGGAGGAGAGGAGGAAGGTTATGGCTCTGATATCATATAGAATTAGAATAATGGGATATTTGCATTGATGAAAAAAGACCATATATATAGGAGAGGTTGACCCCTTTCTCTATTATTCTACCCGATGTAGGACTAAAGCTCACTACCTAATATAACGCTTAACAGTATGCTATGGGTGCTACTAGATCGGACATTTCTTTCGCCGTGGGGATGCCGAGTCGGTTAACGAGGAATTTAGGTATAGAACACTAGAAAGCAGTAGAAAAAGTTATATTTTAAGAAGACTCAGAAGTTTGTATTGTTCTACAACGGTTATCCAGATTTAGTGGAAGACTTCAGTGATACTAGTTGGTGTTCAGAAGAATAGAGCGAAAGGTCCATGTGAGGATACATCTCTTCTATAGATAGAACTGTTATATCGTGGAAGTCGAAAAAATATACCATACTCTCACTCATCTATGAAGTAGGAGTTCTATATTTTGACGATTGCATCAGATGAAGCAGAATGACTTCGGAAGCTCATGTATGATCTTCTTTTTGTTGGGGCACAGATTTCGGCTATACCGATATACTGCGACAACCAAGCGACTACAATGACATCCAATGATCTCTTCAATAGAATAAGAGGACTAGAGAATATGACAGGTTCGTTCACCAAAGGTCTCAAGCACCAGCTGGTCGTAGACAGTAAGAAAAACGGGTTTGATGTCATTGCGTGAGTGGGAATGATAGCAGTTATGGTACTGAATTCAAGGTATAGTCCATTCTATATCATACTGTTGTTTGATCAATGCACGAAGATTCAAGTCGTAAGCGACATCTATCCTAATGCATAATGTATAGTCACCGTAGGAAATGTCTCTAGAGAATAGTTCTGCATCCATGTGGCAACCCCAAGTGTGTGTTTCATTATAAGATTCATTTTTTATTGACTTGTGGATATGGAAAATGGTATCCTATGTGGTTGGTATGGTGGGGTGTTTTCCAAGAGGACACGTTTAAGACCTCCAAGAAACATTTATGTTTTTGTCACTCATTTTCTTGAAAATTTTCTTAGGAGCTACGTCCTGAAGGGGCGTAGCGAGTCGTTGTCGGGCTCTAACTCGGATGAGGACGTGGGCGAAGGGTGGTGCTTTGATGGTTCAATTTGCACTTCGCACCAGCGTGGGTGTCGCTCTGGCGCAGTACGGGTGCAGTGCTGCATATGCTTCCGCATAGGTACCGCGTAGGTGCTTTGCGGGTGTCGAGTGGACGCAACAGGGTGCTGGTTTCCAACTAGTGACCATTGGCACGAAAATGGGTGCTGAAGGCTAGATTTTCGCGCAGTGATTGTTGGAGTGGAAATTTACATTTTCGTTCAGTAGCTGTTGGCACAGAAATTCAATTGGAGCGTAAATTCTGATCACGCAAAAAATGATTGTTCGCTGCTGCTTGAGCACAACTGCCATTTCGTGGGGGTTTACTGTTGTATCTGTCCACTTAATGAGGAGTTATTCTCCGACTATACAACCTATTATGGGCAGTTGGCTGCTAGGAGGATTGGCTCCCCTATATAAATTCAAGTTTACTCTTACAAGTGAGAACAAGAGAGTATATGCTACGAAAGGAGAGTTAGCAACAATCACTCGAAGCAACGAAGTGTTGTCGGTTCGTATAGTCTAAGTTCGGTCCGTGCAAGAGTGGCAAATGAGCGTTCCAGAAGTTTTATCTTTTGAGCTTGCTAGTTCCTGGGAGCATATCGACGAAATAATGTCAAATCTTGCTTTGAGCAACAATGATATTTATCATCCAAACGAGCTTTCTTCTCAAGAGTTCTTTTTCAGATTCTGTTGCTGTTTGTAACGAGTGTTTTATTAGTAACTGTGTTGCAAGTTTGTTAGCTTTACTTTTTCAAAAGTTGTATTCTTCAATTATGTTGTAATCGCCGTTGTAACAGTTGTATTTTCATATTTTCTACGTACTTTGTACGAACTTTGTAACTGCGGAAACAACATTATTTCAGCTTGCAAATGGTTGATTTTGCATTTTGTATGTTTGGACTGCTATTTACTACTGTTACTTGTATCTTTATTTGGACAGTTTGATTTTCGGGTTGACTCCTTGGAATGTCTGAACTGGACCCAAATGTCGAATTGGACGCGGCTGCTGCAATGCCTAATAGGTCTGATACGCCACAGGAAGCTTCAGGAGGGGAGACAGACACTGAAAAGAAGGTTGCAGATGAAAAGCATAGTGGGGAAGAAGTGAAGGCTGGGAAGACATCTGATATTGTGGAAGAGGTCAAGGATGGGGGAGGGGAGAATGATGTGGAAGAAAAGAATGTTGTGCATGAAGTTAAGGAAAAGGATGTTGAAGAAACAAAGGATGAGAATGAGAAGGATGATGTGGAAGTAACAAAGGAAATCAATGAGAATAATAGCAGGGAAGTGAAGATGGAAGAGAAAGAAAACAATGGTCCAAAAGAAACAAAGGATGAGGATGAAGAAAAGATGGGTGTGGAAGAAATGGAGAATGAGAATCAGGACAGTGTGGAAGAACTAAAGAATGTGGAAGTGAAGGACCATGTGGAAAGAGTGAAGAATTGTGAAGAGGAGAGAGTGGCAGAAAAGGGTGATGGGGAGGAAAATATGGATGAGGGGGAAAATAATGCTGGAATGGTTAAAGATGAGGAAGAAGGAAAAAATAAAAAGGAAGATCCTGAAGAAGGAAAAGATAAAAAGGTTGCCGTGGACGAGGATGTGAAAGATGAAGAGGAAGTGAAATTGAGCACAGTTGAAACAGAAGAAAATGAAGGAATAGAAGTGGAGAATAAGGATGATATAAAGGGAGAAGAAGAGGGTGGAAATACTAAGGAGGTTGACGAAAAGGGAACAAAAGGGTTAAAGAAGAAAAGGAGTAAACGGGGTAGGGCTGGTGCAAAAAGGGAATCCAAGGAGAAGAAAGATGGCGGGAAGAAGAAGGAAGAGGGTGATAATAAAGAGAAGGAAGAGGGCGAGAAGGAGAATAAGAAATTAGGTGAGGAGGAGGAGAAGAAAGAGGGTGAGAAGAAGTCCAAATATTCATTACATACCCCTACACCACCTATTGAACGACCTGTGCGGGAGAGAAAAACTGTGGAGAGACTGGTAGAAGTTATCGAGAAAGAGCCAAATAAGAGAGTCACAATAGAAAAGGTACTTGATGTGATTTTCTCTATATTTTCCTGGTTAATAGCTTGTTTTCTGCAGTATTTTTTATTGTATTCATTTTTTTAATATTCTTATTTGTAGGGTCGTGGCACTCCCCTAAAGGATATACCAAATGGTATGGTTCAAAACTTCCTTGGTTTCCTCTTGTTGCAGCTCGTAGTGTGCATTTTACTATGCCATATCCAGATGTTTGATACTTTTTTAAACATTTGCATCTTTGACTGTACAAGTTCATCTTGTTCTCTCTTTCTTTGCCTGACTTTAAGTAACCTAGCTTGACCTGGTGCTTCTGTCTTGGTAAATAATAATTCTCTTCGGTGGTGGTTGTTGACACTGGACTGGATCTGTTGGAAACACCCTAATATAGTTGTTTTGGTCATAGTGGTATGTTTTTTTATTTCAGCAAAACTCCCATATTACTTTGTAGTGTATGTTTTTGGCTGGGGATGTTTCACCATCTTGTTTTATCAAAGGAAAATCATAGCTTGATCCCTTTTATCTCAAAATTTTATGTATAGTAACTTAAAATGCTCCATTATTTGCATTTGTCTTGCTCTCTCTCTCTCTCTCTCTCTCTCTCTCTCTATATATATATATATATATATATATATATATACATATATATATACACAGCTGACTACCTTTTAAAATTAAGTCTGTGTTTGCTAATGCTGCCTCACTAATGGTTCCACCTATGATAGGCATGTATCTCATTTGGTTTTAGTAACTTGACCACATCTCTGATCCCAATTCTGCTTCCTACCTATCAAAAAACTAGACCCACACATTTTGAGGTTATGGGCCATCAAAACTGTCATTGCACGGTTTTGTACAATTCTACAATTTCTCGCCACGGATAAAGAATTTCTCTACGTACACTTCCTCATTTGTTCTTTCTAACTCTGTCATTTAGCAGCTTCCGCTTACCTTTGTAATGTTTAGGTAATGTGTCAAGGTTTTCCCTTTATACATAATATAATGGTCCATACAAACTATCTTATGTATTGCTGTGCAAGCACGATTCAAAGTTTCCTAGATCAATTTCGCTGTTGACGTCATCCAAGTCTTTTTCCATTAAAAGGGGACAGATTGGAACATGATTCAGAGTTAAATCAGGTTGAACCTGACATCAAACCTCTATATAGCTCTAATAATACCTGGTAGAGACAAGAATAGTGTTGATATCCTAGAAAGCTAGCAGAAGCTTGAGCTAACCATGTCATGCTCACACAGTTGCATCTCTCATGAAGCCCAATCATACTGTTCCTGAGCTCTACCAGTAGGTTTCCTATAAAATACCAGAGATATGACTCTGAGTATGCTCTCTTAGTTGGTTCTTATTTTTTGGGATGAACACACTTTGAATTTTATTCCAAGTGGGAATATGATGCCCCCATAAACCTCCCCTTACTCTATGTACAAGCTCATAATTCATCCATGTGGTCATATTATCAAGTGAACTATATGGCATTTTAGATTAGTAGACAATTGAGCGCTTCTCTATATTGGTATTTAGTTTGAAAGGTTTTGGCATCTTTGACTAATATACAGATGGCCATATTTTCAAGTAAACTATGGCATCTCAGATTGATGTACAAATGAGCCCTTCTATATGTTGGTATTTAGTTTGAAAAGTGCAACTGTAGATTAATATACATTTGGTCTACCCTAGTTGCTAAACTTGCTAATAGTTTTCTTAACCATCTTCACTAACTCAAGCTAGTTGTAAGTTTTCTGTAAACTTCTTTTGGTGCATTCTTATGCTTCAGTTGTCCTCCATAACCAAAACCATGTTGGTAGGAAATGTCCTAGATGACAAACGATTATGATGGTGTTGATACTATATCTTTAAATAAGGACATATCATGTGCACATCCTATATGAATCCCCAAACTGATGATCCACATCCCCTGCAACCAAAATCTTGTGCAACTCTGTGCTCCCATGCCATATAGAAGGATGCATGAGATCGTGCAAATTCTCGTGGAGCCCTTTATATGGCATGACTGTACGGACTACACAAGGAATTGAGTAGTGGATTTAAATTCCAAACTGATATGTCAAGCTTAGTATCTGGGAAATGGTCCAAATGCCAAGTGGGCTCCACGATGTCTGGCAGCTGCATCTGGATTTGGTCTAAACTTTAGCCTGACTGTGAGATCTGTGCTTTAATTATAGGGTCTGTAATAACAAGTACAGTGAGCTTGTGCCTTGATGGTTAGTGCTTTCAGGCTTGAGCTCTAGAAGTTTAGGTTGATCAGCATTCATGTTCTGGTTGAGTCCATCCTTTTGGATTCCCTAATCAAGATGTTTAGTAAATATTTTTTGGGAGTGTGCTCCACTATTAGTTTGTAAGTCTACTGTTTATTGTTTAAATTCAACTTATTAACTTATTAGACTAGACTTCGCCAATTTTTAACTAGTATGTAGTGTGTGTGTGTGTGTATTCCGGCCGAAGGACCGGCCGGCGCCCACCCGACTTTACAACTTTTGCGTTTTTTTTGTAACATTTGTGAATATTTCGTGAATAGAAAGCACCTTGAATATATTCTCGACTAATTCACAATTTGTGAACTCATCGACTTCTCCTGAATTATTCGATCTGCTCATGTTTATTCGCGAATAGAACAGTTTAATTTGCAACCCACTATTCATAGGCTGGGCGTCCAGGATAAAGCAAAAGTCCTTCTAGCGATATTTGGGGAAACTATTCTCTCCATATCTATTTATAAAGGCTTCTCTCTCTTCCACTTTCTTTCCCATCCGATGTGGGCTAAAGCTAATAATGTATGTTGTTGAAATTAGTTGATGATTTTATTGATCGTCTCATTGGCATTATATAGCCTTACAGTCATTAATACAATGATTTCAATCATTATGACAATAATCTCATAATGGAATATCCTGTGACATATTCTGGCATCCCAAATATGTCCTCAGGATATTCCCATGTGCTTATACTATACTTAAATATGACACCCAACATACCATATCAACACTCCCCCTCAAGATGGGTGAAAGATATTCACTAAGCCCATCTTGTCACATCCTCTAATCATGCTCACTGAGGCGAGTCCCTTGGTTAGTCCATCTGCTACTTGATCTCTGGTTGGAACATGGCCAAGCTCCAGTAATCCTCTATCCAACTTCTCTTTGATGAAGAATCTATCAATCTCGATGTGTTTGGTCCTGTCATGCTGTACTGGATTGTTGACGATACTAATAGCTGACTGATTGTCACACCACAACTTCATCTTGGCTCCTTGATCCAGCTTCAGCTCCACCAGTATATTCTTCAACCATAGCAGCTCTGCAACTCCCAAGGCCATAGCTCTGTACTCTGCTTCAGCTGTCGATCTGGCCACCACAGACTGCTTCTTACTCCTCCAGGAGACCAAGTTACCTCCTACAAATATGCAATATCCCGAGGTAGACCTGTCATCAACACAACTAGCCCAGTCAGAATCACAGTAGCCCTCGATGCTCACGTGATTGTTCTTCCTGAATATTAGTCCCTTCCCGGGAGCACCTTTCAAGTACCTCAGAATCTGGTACACTGCATCCATATGACCCTTCCGTGGGTCATGCATGTAGCAGCTCACCACACTTACTGCAAAGCAGATATCAGGACGTGTGTGGCTCAAATAGATCAACTTGCCAACCAGTCTCTGGTATCTGTCCCGATCAACTGGTTCTCCAGCCTCAGCATCAATCTTGAATCTCTGATCTATTGGTGTCGCTGCAGGTTTGCACCCCAACATCCCAGTTTCTGTGAGAAGGTCCAGTGCATACTTCCTTTGAGAGAGAACAATCCCCTCTGCTTCTCGAGCAATCTCAATCCCAAGGAAGTACCGAAGAAGGCCGAGATCCTTCACCTCGAATTCCTTGCCAAGCTTTCCTTTGAGTTGGGCGATCTCCTGCTCATCATCTCCTGTGATAATCATATCATCCACATACACCGCAAGCATGGTGATGTGGCCTCCACTTCGACGGAAGAACACAGTATGATCAGCATTGATCTGCTGATATCCCATCTCTATCATCGCCCTTCTGAATCTGTCAAACCAAGCTCGAGGAGACTGCTTCAGTCCATAGAGGGACTTCTTCAACCTGCAGACCTTGCCTACTGTCTGATTGGTGCCAAATCCTGGTGGTATCTCCATGTACACCTCCTCCACTAGATCTCCGTGAAGAAACGCATTCTTCACATCCAGTTGGTGTAGCTTCCATCCACCATTCGCTGCCAGAGAAATCAGAGTCCTGACAGTGCTCATCTTTGCAACTGGTGCAAAGGTCTCGTCATAGTCGATGCCGTACGTCTGACTGTATCCTTTGGCTACTAGTCGAGCTTTGTAGCGATCAACCTGTCCATCTGGGTTCTGCTTCACGGTAAAGACCCACTTGCATCCAACTGCTCTCTTCCCCTCTGGCAGTCTCACAAGCTCCCAAGTGTGGTTCTTCTCCAGAGCTCCCAACTCCTCGTGCATTGCCGCTTTCCACTTTGGATCGTTCTTGGCAACCTGCCAATTGTTAGGTACAGTAATACTATCCAAAGATGCTATAAATGCTCCATGAGAAGAAGGGATATGGTCATAAGAAACAAACTGAGCAATATTCCAACCATATCTGTTTGGAGGATTTTCTGCATTGCTGCGAGTGGTCCTCCGTACAGATAGTGGTGTGGGAGTAGTAGTAGTAGGAGGAATGATATCTTGTGAAGGAGGGGGTATCACCTGAAGGGGGGTTGGTGTCGGTGCCTCAGGAGTTGGGACGAACGCAGGCAAGGGACTTGGCACTGGCACTGTCGGTACTGGTCCTGCAGTTTGCTTCTCTCTCCTGCTGTAGGTAAGTAACTCTCCCTGAGCCGTAGGCCTAACACCTTCACCTTCTTGTCCCTTCTCCGTGCCTCCATGCCAAACTTCTAAATCGGTTACCACCAAGTTCTCCATCTCCCCCTCTCTCGCCTAATACTGGCAGTATTAGGCGTGTTGTGTGAAGTTCCGTCCTGGCGGTAGTATGGCTCATGCTCCCGAAAGTGGACATCCATACTGACAAACTTCTTCTTCTCTACTGGACTCCAGCACACATACCCCTTTTGGGTCGCCGAGTAGCCTACGAAGATGCATTTGACCGCTCTAGGGTCAAGTTTCCCAACTGATGGCCTGTTGTCTTTCACAAAACACACACACCCAAACACCTTCAGTGGGAGTATCCCACTATTATTGCCTTGCAATACCTCACATGGGGACTTCCATCCGAGGACCTTCGAGGGCATCCTGTTGATGAGTTGAGCTGCTGTCAACACTGCATGCCCCCACAGACTCTGTTCCATTGTCAGACCTCAGTACCTTCACAACTGCTTTGTACTGAGTCTGGACATGCTTATGGAAATCCCGAAAACAAGCAGGTACATTACTCTTATTTTTCATCAAATATAACCAGGTAACACGAGAGGCACACTCAATGAAAGAAACAAAGTACTTATAACCATTCATAGTGTTAGTAGCACATGGACCCCAGACATCAGAATGTACTACCTCAAAAGCAAAAGTGCTCCTATGACCCGTGCCAACATATGAGCTCCTAGTAAGTTTTCCTAACTCGCACGCATCACATACTAATTTCTCTTTATTTGTTTTTGCATAAATCTCTGGATACAACTTACTTAGAGTATCAAAGGAAGAATGTCCCATCCTCCGATGATGGAGTATCAAGGTATCCTCAGTCCTCTGCTGCAGTCCTTCCATGCCAGCCTTCTCTGCCATAGATACCAATGCTGAGTCCAGTCCTTCTCGATCTAGGTACCACAGTCCCTCATGCCAAGTGCCAGTCCCAAGTCTTCGTCCTGTCCCTTTCTCCTGGAAGGTCACCTTAGGAATATCAAAAGAAACAATGCATTTAAGTTGGAGGATTATAGAACTAATGGACAAGAGACTGACTGGAAAGGATGGAGCATGTAAAATATTGGATAATCTTACTGAACCTGTACAATTAACAGTACCCTTACCGACCACTGGCTGGAAAGTGCCATCAGCTGTCTGAATGCTGTCTGCTGATGCTAGGTGAGTGTAGGAAGAAAACTCACTAGCATTCCCCGTCACATGTTGAGATGCTCCCGAGTCGATAATCCAGTTTGATGATTTAAGGGAAGAGATAGACGCAAGGGCAAGTGATTCGTCAGTACCTTCTGATGGATGGGCATACATGGCAGCGTTGCCCCTAACAAAGAATGAGGTGGACGCCTCCTCTGTTCTACTCCTCATGTCTCCCAGTGCCTGGTCCTCCACAGTAAAGGTGCCATCAGCTTCTCCGTTCCCTTCTGATATCAGGAGGTTTGCCCGATAACCTCCTCGGCCGCCTCGTCTATCCCCTCGACCACGACCACGACCACGTCCTCCATTATATCCTCGTCCGCCGAACGGTCCTCGTCCACCACCTGAATCTCCCTCCCTAGGTGGTTTCGTACAAGCATACCGATGATGACCCATCTTCCCACAGTTGTAGCACTGCCAGGGCTCTCCCTTAGATCCTGTGTTACCTGAGCTGGTGATCGCTAGTGCTGACTTTGCTTCAGGGGGACCACCTGTCCCGGCTTGCAGCCTGATGCGTGTCTCCTCCTGGATCATGGCTGAGATAGCCTCCTCAAGGCTAGGGATCTTTGGTTGGGCTAGAAGTAGGGCCGTCCTCTGTGCGAAAGCTGCAGTCAGCCCTTTGAGGAACTTCATCGTCCTCTCCTGCAGACACACCTGTCTCTCCTTACACTTAGGGTCCCCGCAGCTCGCCCGATCTGAGGAGTGATCATAATCCAACCACAGACGCTCCAACTTCGTGGCATACTCCTGCACCGTCTTCTCTCCCTGTACGGTGTCATCAATCTCCCCCTTTATCTGGAAGACCCGTAAGTTGTTCCCCACACCATCATAGGTCCTTCTCAACTTCTCCCACACATCTTTCACCATCTCAATACCGTCTACTGTGGCGGCAATAGACTGGACTAAGGAGTTGAGAAGCCAGATGTAGATCACCATATGAGTGGACTTTCACTCATCGCGTCCTGTCGAGCCCTCGTCCGGCTCTGTCGTCTCGCCCGTCAGGAACCCCTCCATGTTTTTTCCTGCGAGGGTTCTTCTCACCCGTCGTGACCAACTCAGATAGGTGGCTGGTCCATCTAATTTCAGATCGATGGAGGGAAGCTTCAACTCTGGCGACGTTCGTGTCGTATTTTCACCAGCCGACATCGTCAACAACTTCATCAATGTTGCCACCTCTGCAGAATCTAGCTTCTTGATGATCTCCTCCATCGATGCGTCGTCTATCCAGTCACGTTACGTCCGCTCCACGACTCACGCTTGTCCTTGTCTTCCGCTCCTAGATCCGAACATGTCCCCCCTTTTTCAGATATAGGCATCCCTATTAGGCGCTGCCTCGTGCTGGTGCGGAGGAGGCGGCAACACGCATGTCACAACCGCCGTCGCAGCAGCAGCAGTTGCAGCAGCAGTAGTAGCGGAACGAGGCAGCAACAGCGAAGGACGGCCTGCGAAGGGCGGAGAAGAGGAGAGGAGGGAAAAAAAGGAGGGAGGGGCGTGAAAGAGTTCGGTGGAGGAGATCTAGGAAATCCTCCTGTGGGTTTGTGGAAGCTTGGTGACGGCTAGGGTTTGTGGAAACTTGGCTCTGATACCATGTTGAAATTAGTTGATGATTTTATTGATTGTCTCATTGGCATTATATAGCCTTACAGTCATTAATACAATGATTTCAATCATTATGACAATAATCTCATAATGGAATATCCTGTGACATATTCTGGCATCCCAAATATGTCCTCAGGATATTCCCATGTGCTTATACTATACTTAAATATGACACCCAACATACCATATCAACATATGTCTATCAATTTCAGCTGCTCGATTCTCAAGTGACCTGGGAATCTTTACTGCACACGTGGAAATAATTTCTGAGCTTTATTCTGAAGTTGGTTAGCTGGCCAATGTTTTATTCTTTAAATAAAAAGTTACCATTTTTGTCAAGTGCTTTTTATCTGATGGAAGTAGAAGGGTGGGGAGTAATGGTAACTATTTTTTGGGCTAATGTTCATGTAAATCCCATGAATTTTCATCTTTTTGCAATTTACTACCATGAACTTTCAGAATTTGCAATTAGTTCCATGAACTTTAAGGTTTGCAAGTTAATACGATGAATTATTATTTTTGTTGCAAATAAGTACCATGAACTCTCTTATTTTGCAAGTTAATACCATTAATGGACGATACTTCATGGTATTAACTTGAAAGCTCGAAAATTCATGGTATTAACTTCCAAACTCGAAAGTTCATGGTAGCAATTTGCAAAAAAAATGAAACATAAGCGATAATTCATGGTATTAACTTGCAAAAATAAGCGATAATTCATGGTATTAGTTTGCAAACTCGAAAGTTCATGTTAGCAATTTGCAAAGTGAAAGATCATGGTATTTAGTTGCAACTTAGCCTCTTTTTTGCTATTTACTTTCTGATGGAATTTCTTAGTAAATAGTTTTAAACTTTTTGACTTATTAATAATACTTGTAGTTGCTAGTTTTTAGAAAAAATATAATCCTCTTTTATATGTTTTTGCATAACTTATTCCTGAAACTTTTTGACATTTACCCGATTTTCCGAACTTGTGCCGAATTCCGAACTTCTCGACTGTGACGAATTATCCCCAAATTCGGAACTTGTGGCTGTGGGTTTTTCTTTAATGGTACATTATTCAGGTGATATATTTTTAGTATTGTATCCAGTCGTGTCATCAGAACTGCACGCCCTGCTGTTTTATCCTGTCTCATTACAAACTAACACTGTCTGGTACACAAATTCAGGCTCATCTTAGTTCTCTGGACTTGTTTAGCCTCTGGTTCATAGTGGCATTCATCTTGTGCTTCTTGGTGTGATGAATTTAGGTTCTATTTCCATGTTTCTTAGATCTAGGTGCGTGAAGCACGATCACTTGGGTTCTATAGTCATGAATTTGGATAAGGACAGCACGATATGGATATTCCAAATACAACATATTTTAGAAAATTAAGGATAAAGGTACAACTATCGGAGTTTAGTTAGTGGAAAATAAAATATGTATTGATATGTGTGCCACCATGGGGGTATATATACCTGATGGCAAGAGGTAGTGATACAGTCTAGCCAATGTGGGATTATCTGTCAGCACTATGCATCTGTCTCTTAACACATTCCTCCAACTCATAAGGGTAGTACGGTCGGAAATAGTCATGTGTTCCAAATCCCTGAATTCCTTTAAATCATTTTTGTCTGTTGATAAATCCATGTAATAAGGGTAGTACGGTTGGATTGAATTCACATTGAGAAACTCATTTATTACCAGAAGGGGAGGACCCATATTCAAATATACATTAGTGTAAATATGTGAAATCTCTCTAGCGTAAGACATGGTTATGAAATTATTGTGAATTATATAAAAATCGGAATCTTTTTCAAAATCTCAACTTTGGGTAGTGACTTGTTCTTTTATCTATTTCGGTGATTCTATCTATTTCCATATGATCGGGGGAGCTGACGCATCCAATCTTGTAGGGGGGAGAGCAGCAAAAAGTTTGGGTTGCTAGCAAGGATACATAAGTTCACTTGAAAAGGTCTATTACCTCCCGACTCGGTCATCGCGGAGTGGTTCGTCTTTGGGCTCTTACTCCTTAGAGAGCAAAGTCTGATTTCTGCTCGTTCCCCTTACAATAGAAAGGGAATCGATAGCAAAGGTGAAAAAAGTCGAGAGATTGAAACGTCAATTCACTTTTTCGTTTCGGATTTCGAGGATGAGTTGGCAGATACATAATTTATCAGGAGCCGGGAGACGAAGCCTCCTCCTTAGATAAAGGTGTCTCCGACGCGACCGAACTAGCTAGTCATTCACATTTACCTCTTCTTCATACTCTGAATCTCATCCACAGACATGGAAGCCAATTAAGACTGATTATAGACGCTACGGTCTCTATTATATGGAGAGTCTCACCCTACCACATCCTACTTCTGGTGTGACTTGCCTTGATCTCACTACACCTTCCACCCGCAATATGTGGCACCACCGTCTTATTGATAGCAGAAGAGTAGTACGAGATTGACTACGACGAGATGTTTAGTCCCGTGAATAAGGTTCGAAATGGTGAATTGAGGTAGAGTAGACCTTTCTTCCAAAACCTTTGAATGAAACTGAGCGAGCAACAAGCAAAGGCAATAGTGTCCGTAGGGTGGGACGCGCTAGCTAGCGGAGCTTGGAAACACTTACTAGCTAGCATACTCTTCTGCTATCAAGGAAACCGAAATAAAAGAAAAACCAGTGTTGTTTCGCCCTTTCCTTTGCGCTTGGTAAGTGCTTTGCTGTACCCAAGCTTAGTGCTAGCCTATCGGCTAGAGCCAAGCTTCGACCGCGGCTACTCGTCACTTTTTGGCCGCCATTTATTCCACGCCTATGAGAGTTCAGAGTAGGCTACATAATAAGAAATGTGAATAGCGGTAATGACTCTCGTCCTTGATCATAGAAATGGAAGATAAAGTATAGCTAATGGCATCGATTATAGCTAAGTAAAATCTGGAAATTTACGTGGTAGGTTTGATTGCAAGTGACCGATGCAAGATATAATTTTATCAACTGGACAATTTTTTTAGGAAAATTCTCCGTGTATCGTGATTTTCTCTTCCGCCTATATTAGGGATTCTTTCTTCACTTATTTATTCATTTATTTATCAAAGTATGCTAAAATTATGAACTTATCATGTACATTATATAATACCCTCTGATCAGCTAAGTCTTCTAAACTCATTTCACAGATCATGACGATTGTACTTTTTGTTTTTGGAAATAAGGAGAGCAGATATGCCTGACAAACTTCCAATTTGACTCTTTCTTTACCAGGGCTATAGACTTCCCTTGTATTATCCCTTTGGCAAAATCATTTCTTAGGTTTCTTCTTATTTCCGCATTCTTTTCAGAAAAAAAAACTGAACTTCCCATTCGTGCGTTCTATAAAGTTATTATGGGTTATATATCTTTTGACATAAAATGGTGGGAATAAATCCCATACTTTTTCTTTTCAATGGTGGTAATTAATGTAACAAATCTCAATTACAATAGCTCTTCAAGAACACAATGAAAGAGAGAAAACAAGAATAGAGACTCTAGCAGGGCTAGAAAGACAAAACCATATATTTTGGTTTCTCAAAAGTTTGCAGTATTGGAAATTTATCGCAATTAGGACGATTTTGGACCCATGTCAATATCTTGAAGTATCATTTGTCATCGCCATCATTGCGACACCCCACCTCTGAAAGTTACCTTAGGAGAGAAAACAACAACTAAAAAGAAATAAAGTAGGTATCCGATCAAACCACAACCGTTTCTTCAAAATTAGATGTGGCCCTTCCATTCATCAAAAGCGGACCCTTTGTAGATCACACTTATTGCTTCATCTTTTATGTGGCCTAATCCCATTCATTAAAGCCCTCACATTAATATTTGATGTGACCCATCCTTGTTCATGATTCATGAAATCTTGATCCCTTGTCGAACCTTGCTCGTCTCGTCGATGTGTGATGTTGCGTATCTCCGTTCAGCACTATTGCTTGTCGAGCCACATTGGTTGCATGTGTTGATGTTGGCCCATCTTCTTCATCAAATCCTGATAAAACAAATTAGCGGTGTGATAACATCCTCCAATAAGTGACATCCCTTGCCTCTCCATCAGTATCGGTCCCCATGGAGCTTCATTGTTTTAGGGATGTATATTGTTTGCATTCTTTATGCCCGCTTTGAAAGTCTGTTATTATCTCTGTATTCTTCTTTCATCCAATTATGTCATGTTCCTAAATGTGGGGCTGCGGCATGTTTATGCTATATATTTGGCAAGGTATTTGTAACTTGTAGGTGAAATTGGTATATTCATATGGCATTTTTCATTATGTTGTAAACTTGAGTCTTTCACCAAATGTTGATGCTAGGCTTATGAAAATAATGACCAGTTATATGAAAAGTGTAGGAACTTCAGTAGCTTCAAGATGGCCATTTGCTTGTTTTGTACACCATAAATACATATCGATCCAATGCAACCTATCTTAGTACATTATATGAATGTTGTTGAATTGTATTTTAGTCTTAATATACCATTACTTCAAACTAGTCACCTATTCTTTAAATTCCTTATTCAGTGGCTCACAAATTAGCAAGAAAGAAGCCCGGGGATCTTAGATTGCTTCATCAGACACTGTTCGGAAGGATAGGAAAGGTAGATCATTTCTTCTCCTTATAGCTCCATAGTTAAATTTTTTTTATGTTGGTAGCTTAATATACTTATTTTTCTCAATGTTCTTTATTTACTTCTTTCGATTTTTTGCTATTGTTGTTGCCCCACTTGTTGTCGGTTTATATGCACTCTCGCAGATGGATTTTCTTTCTGAGCAGTGCTGTTTTATCGGGGGGAGCATTTGGTCGGTTTGGTTTGACCAAAACTGAAATGCCTTACACCGAGTAAACCGAGCATGTCAAATCTAAAAACCGAATACTGAACCGTTAATTTGAAAACCGAACAAAACCAAACCGAATTAAAATGGTTCGGTTTTCAGTCGGTTCAGTTAACTGGGCCAATGGGCCGGGCCACATTTTAGCAAGTTGGCCAAATGTAAAATCCTGGGAAGTTTGTTACTTAAATAACAAAACTTTTACAAGAAAAATCATGGACAGTTTGCTATTTGCTAAAAAATGTAACGAAAAATCCATTTTGAATTGCCAAAACCGAACAAAAATTCTGATACACAGTTTGCTAATGCTATTTGCTACACAGAATTAATACAAAGCATAAGTTATGCTGCATAACATCAAGAATTAATACAAAGATTCTGATACACAGTTTGCTATTTGCTACAAGGTTTTCATGCCTTGCCAATATTGTTAGTCTGGCCACAGCTAACCTGATCCCAAACCATCAATCCTGCACAACACATGAAAGAAAAAGAGGGTTGCAAAATTTCTAAGCCTCATATGGCTTTTTATGCATCAACGAGGATGCGCTGTAATATTATTTTCTCACTTCTGAAGCCTATCATCATCGTCAATATCTTATAGATAAATGTTACCAACTGTTTTCCAAATAGGAAAAAGAGAGAGTAACCGATGGGTTACCTCGCCACTATGTCTACAGTTTATGCCTTGCCACTGGTTACAGTTTATGTGTCGTGTCGTCATTGGCTGTAGATTATGTCTCGCCATTATTACTGCAGTTTATACCTATGTAACAACATTAAAAGATAGCAGTAAGTTACTACCAGTAAGAGCATAGTTCAAGCAGTAACATAATAAGTTCAAACTCTAATAAGTTACAGTGGTAACAAAATAAACAATAAAAGACAACAATAAGTTACTGCCAGTGCCAGTAACAACATATAACAACATAGTTCACGCAGTAACATAATAGCCAACAGTGGTTACAAAATAAGCAGTAAAACACAACAATTTTTCAAAGTATTGCTGCAATTTTCTGAAGTGGTTACAAAATAAGTTTATACAAGTAACAAAGCATAGTTAAAAATGACTGCAGTTTTCCAAAAATGCTAAGAGTGGTAACAAAAAAGCAGTAACATAATAACCAAAGGTGGTAACAAAATAAGGATATATGTTTTCCAAAGAAGCCAAGAGTGGTAACAAAATGGCTGCAGTTTTCCAAAAAGTTTGTCACCGCAGCCCGCAATAACATAATAAGTCACAACAAAATAGGCATATAAAGTATAAAGTTCCGAGTCTCCCACAATATTACAAAATAAGTTACAAAAAACAAAACCAGCAGTAACATAAAGTCCACATATAGACATATAAAATCTGAGTCTCCCAAAATATTACAAGCAAACATAATGTTATAGATATCTTCAAAATCCACATAAATGAGAGAATGAACAAGTTAAAACACAATAAAAAAATAAATCTAAATATCAATAAAATAATATAATTAGAAATTATCCATTTTAATTTTATAGATATCTTCAAAATCCTTTTCAATAAGAGATATAATAGGTCGATCAGAAGGCTCCTAAAATCAATTTTGACAACAAATAAGAGTTTGAACAATATTTGGATTCAAAGAGCTCCTATATGAATCAAGTGCACAACCACCTATACTAAAAGCGGACTCAGAAGCCACAGTAGATATATGCACGACCAACACGTCACGTGCAATCTTCGGAAGGATCGAAAACAGGCTTCCACCATCCCAAAAGATCAAAATTATCACTCTCATTATCACCATCGACGCTACTCTCATCTAGATAATGATCGAACTCCGATTTACTATCACCACCATCCAATTCCATCTTGTGTTTCTTGAATTGCGCTTTCATAATTTTTTTCAATTGTAAGTTTTGCACCGGTTGATTTTCTCTAGAAGAATGTACCCTTTCACTAGTAGTAGTAGTAGTAGTAGTAGTAGTAGTGGTGGCATCACTTTGGGAAGCGCTCATTTTTTTGTAGTCATTGAGCATAGAGTACCCAACTTTTTTTACTTTCTTTTTCATGGAGTCGCTCCTCAGTATCATAAAGATGATCAAGAGCATATTCAACATACTCCAACTTATGTTGGAGATCAAGAATTGGTGCAATAAATATAATCATATTCATTTTCTTGATGTCCCCCCAATACTTCTTATACTTCTCATTTTAACGACCATAATAGACAAGTCAAAGTCGTCACTCTCCTTTGAAGTGCGCGAAAGAATGTCAATAGATGTAATCTCATCAAAGAAATTATTGCAAGTAATATACAAGGAACCCGAGATACGCAAGGTAAGTTTATAAGTGTATGGTAGAAAAGTACACAATCTCCGCTAGCTCTACCTTGAGCGAAGGATTTTGTCCGGTGAATCTCTCAAAAGGTTTTTGAGCTGTATCCAACATCATAAACGTAGAGTTCCAAAGGGTGTTCACATGAAGATACAACTTTTACTTTGTATATTTTTGGTTTTATCGCACTCTTTAAACTTTTGAAATCGACTAGGAGAAAGTCTCACTTATCTTATCGCATTTCTAACACGAGAAATCGATGGAGACATCAATTTCAACCCGTCAGCGACAACGAGATTGATGATATGTGCAATTCACCGTATATGTGAATATTTGCAATGTATAATGCTATTTTCACAATTTTGGATATTTTTGCTCAAATAAGAAACATTATTAAAACTAGCATTATCAATCGTGATAGTAAATATTCTATCAATATCTCACTCAAGCAAACACTTTTCTACCGCTTTCTCAATGGTCTCACCTTTATGACTAGAAATTGGACAAAAAATTATAATTATTTTCTTGAATTTTCAATCTTCATTTATGTAATGTATCGTAAGACACATAATTAATCTTTTGCAACGTTGTCCATGTATCCGTCGTAAGACAAACAATTTGCTTGGACTCTTTCAAGTATGTTTTGAACTTACTATTTTCAGTAGAGTAAATATTATAAGAGTCTCGTGCCATGGTTCATCTTATGGAATACGAAAGCTAGGACACAACATTTATAAAGTGTCTAAAGCCTTCACACTCCTCAAACCGAAACGGAAGCTCATCAACGATCACCATACGTGTCGAGGCCTTTCTCAAATTTTCAACTAGTTAGTATTTATCCTTGTCCTTTGCATTTGATTGTAAGTTGAGTATTGTTTGATTAGGGTCATGTTTTTTTGGATTCAACGATCATATATTCCAATGATTTTTCACATTACTTGTCCCATTTAATTTACTATGACAATGATATTTTTCTCCACAATGTTTGCAACTAGCTTTTGGACGACCTTCCGCATCAGCAAATTCATTAAAATCCATCCAATGCGGAATCTTTTCTTGATAGGTAAACCGAAACCTCGAATTAGGAGAAATAGACTCATTTGTGCCTTTAGAACTAGTTGGTGGTTGAGTATCACCTTCTTGCTACATCTAAAATAACGAATTTGTGGCTTTGAATATATGAACAATAAATAACAAATTTAATAAAAAAATTAAGAAATACGCACATTGCATGAATATGAAGTTGTTGCCATTGATTGGTTTGGTGCTACCTACTAATAATGACACAATTAAGTGAGTAACCTAATTTACTATGCTACCTAACCTTTACCCAACCTATTAGACATCAAAAAATATGTAGGATCTGTTGAACCTAACACCTAAATAAGTGAGTAACCTAATTAAGTGATAGTATTCTTATGTTCTTATCAGTTCTATTCTTATCAGTGAGTAACCTAATCGAAAACAGAGAACAAAAACAAAAACATATCTATATATTTTTTGCTGCAAGCCTGCAAAAATTAAAATAACAAAAACAGAGAACAAAACCAGAGAGAGAACATATAAATTAATTTATTGCTTTTTGTTTGCTATATATTTTCTGCTACAAGCCTGCTGACTGTTGTGCTGCATGCTGAGAACACTTTTTATCATAAAATTTAACACAGAGAAAAAACAAAACCAGACAGTAGCTTAAAGAAGATATAAGAGAACCAAACCAGACAGCTGTATTTACAAAGAACATAAATAAGAGCCGATGAAATTATGTATTAAGCAAAGTTGTTCTGGGCTCTAGGCAAGGCGAGGCAAGAGGGTGGCCGCCTCGCCTAGGCGTCCGTCCAGGTCGCAGCAGCAGCAGCAGTACGAGAAGAAGCAGCAGCAGTACCAGAAGAAGAAGACGAAGAAGAAGTACCAGCAGCAGAAGTAGTACCAGCAACAACAGAAGAAGCAGCAGCAACATTATTTTTTTTATTTTTGAGCACCAGTAGCAACAATTGCATAGGCGTCCGCCTTTCCTTTCCCTGGTCGACCCTAGGTGTCCGTCTAGGCGTCCATCCCCAAACACGGAAAATATTTTTCCTGGTCGAGGCGCTCTCCCCTCAACAGGCCGCCTAGACGCTTAGGCGTCGCCTATAACCACATAGGTATTAAGAGAACAAACCAGGCAATAGCTTAAAGAAGATATAAGAGAATGAAACCGGACATTTCTAAACATTAATATCATACCTATAAAAGTAGCTTGTTTTAAAAAGAACCAAATAAAATTACACTACCTATTGATCCCAAATTGGATTTCCAATCCAATCTATAATTAATATCATACCTAGATCTTAAAGAAGTTTGTTCTGTTATTACTTCTGTTATGTTAACATGGAGTATCATTTTGAAGAGGACTGAATTATTACATACAAGTTTGCAAAATTGAGTAAACTGGACAGGGACAGTGAAATTTTAACATGTAAGTTTGTTCTCATGAAATTTTGAAAGGGACTTTGAATTATAACATGAATGTATTGAACGGATTATATCATTTTGACGGATTATATCATTTTGAAAGGGACTTGCAATAAGATCCGATACGACAGAGAGACGGACTCAGAAAGTTAGACGAGCAAATCGGAACCGAATCCAATACCCAAGATTTGCTCAGTCTCAAACCTGAGTGGTGCAGAAAGTATTGAACGGATTAGTTAATTTAGTTCACTACTTAATAATTTAAAAAAAAATCAACATTACAAAAAAATCAAACGTCTCTATAAGAAAATAACCTGAGTCAGAGCCAGAGGGAGAGAGCGGCATCGTTCGTAAGATTAGATTGGAGTCATGGAGAGACTCGAGATATTTGAGAGTATTTATGTATTTAGGTATTTAGGTTGGAGTCTTGGAGAGAGTCGAGAGTTGACCGATCATGGAGAGAGGGAAGTGATCTCAGACTCAGAGGAAGGGAGGTCCGACCGAAGTCGAGAGAGCTCAAAGAGGGGTGACACTTTTTCTTTGGAGATATCAGGGAGAGAGGGGAGTTGAGATGAGAGAGCTCAGAGAGGGAAGGGAATTAGGGCTCAGAGTGAGAGGGGGAAGGGAAAGTAACGCTCTGTGAATGCTTTGGAGAGGAGAGTGTCTTAGGTTAGGATTTGGTCGTTTATATAATGCAGCGGGGGTAAAAATGTAACAACACAGATTATATTCGATTTTTGTGTTGGGTTGGAAACCGAATCCTGAAATCGCGACCTGAACCAAATATAATTGGTTTTCACTATTAGAAACCGAATCTTGACCGGTTTAATCCATAATTGATCCGAATTGCTATTTCGGGTCGGGTCACTTTTGGTTGGAAATCCGACATTTGCTCACCCCTATTGTTTAACCAAAAAAAGTCACTCTATTATCAGGAATCGAAGAAGATAAAAATGTGAGAGAACTAGTATGAAGAAAGTCAATTTATGTGTTTGAAACTATGTTATATTAAGCGTGAGACGAGGCGAGGCGATGAAGCTGGCGTCTCGCTTAAGCGTCGCCTAAGCGCTTAGTTAGTTCTTCACCCATTTTTACCTACCTACATGTAAAATACTCTATATACACATATTTTAATATATTTTTCATACAATCCTATTAGTATATGCATGAATAACAATACCAATTATCAATCAAGCAAAGACACAATATAAATACTATAATCTAAATAAAAAGTCATCAAAATACCATGGCAAGCGATTTTTTTTTCGATACCATGGTCAAGCAATTTTTATTTTTTAAAGCTTGGCGCTTTTTCCAGCGCCAAGCGGTAGGTGGGGCACTGTTAAGTGTCGCCTAAGTGGGGGTCCACTTTTTGGGGCGAGATTTTCCTAAGCGATGTGTCCATGTCTCCAAAACCGCTATAACGACGCTTAAGCGCGCTTTTCAAACATAGGTTTGAAATCTAAATCATATTATGAACCTATTTTTCTATGTTAAGATTTGATGTTTTGTTGATGATATTGTGTTGGTTGAGGCTAAAAAAGGGTTATATGCTAAAATAGAAGTATGAGACATACTTTGGATCTAAATGATTAATGATTAGTAGAATGAAAAAAGTATATATATATATATATATATATATATATATATATATATAATTTGAACTCGAAGTCAAAAGAAAAATGAGACGAGAGTCTGTATAGATAGACAAGAGATACTTAAGAGCGATAGCTTTCAGTATTTAGGATCAATCATTCATCGTGATGGCAAGATTGAGAAGAATGCAATACATATAATTAAAACAAGATGGTTGAAATAGAGGAGTGCTTCTGAAGTACTTTGTGATCGTAAGATATCTCTGAAGATTTTTTTTTCTACAAGACCAACAATGCTTTATGGCCCACAGTGTTGGACAATTAAGAAATATCATGTCCAGAAAGCTAGTGTAACCGAAATGAGATGTTAAGATGGATTAGTGGTAATACATTAAAGGATAAGATACGAAATTAATGTATCCATGGAAAGTTAGAGAGGTGACGCCAATTAACAACAAAATGAGAGAAAGTCAACTTAGATGATTTGAAAGTGTGCAATGTAAACCAATGGATCCTCCTGTAAGGAGCGATAATATTGTAGTTAATTGAGCCTCTATGACTAGAGGTAGGTATTGACGAACATAATTTGAAGTGTTAAAGAAAGAAATGGATTTTGATAGAGTTAATAGAGTATATGACCCTTAATAGAGCTGAATGGAAGAAGATGATTCAAACAGCCGACCCCAGAAATTTGGGATAAAAACTTTGTTATTGTTATTATTATTTTTGTTAATATGTAATGTTATAGATTTCAAAAAATGTCATGCGTATTTAAGTTTTGTGCGGTAACATCAGGCCTAGCCAAGAAGCCCTTGTAGCTAGTTTACTTTGCCACTTCATCCTGATTAATATGTTCTTATGATACATATCAATTTTGAAATAAAATATTCATAGAAATATTTTTAGGGTTCTAGGTCTGATTGCTCTACTGATACAAAGTTTAACTTCCATCTTGTCCTGGGTTGTTTAAATCCTTTTTAATTGAAGCCGTTGTTTGAAATTTCTTTCAAGACATAATGCCTCTAATTGCAGGGCGATGAACCTCTATTGATTTAGATGCGATACCATCTCTATTGGTTGCAATATCTTATTCTTTTTTCTTCTTATTCCTTGATTTTGTTTTTCTGCCGCTCCCTCTTTTCTCTGTCACCATAAGAATATGCTTTCCTCATTAACGAGGGACAGAGAGCAACATCATTAAAGTATAAAATCTTCAAGTTTTTATATGCTTTTGATGGTTTGTAACTTGTAACAAGTATATTCTTCTATATGTGACAATACAGCTTTATCTTTTTCATCTTACTGCTCTTTAATTATCAGTCTCCACAAAGTTGGCACTTGCAAGGACAAGAAGACTGAGCTATTTTTTTTATCCACTTCATAATCGGAACTTCATTTTTTCACTTAACTATCCTGAAATATTGTGCCTTGGTGGGAGCCGGTGGGGCAGTGCTGATGAGGGATGGATGCAGTGGTGAGGGTTAGAGGTGTGTGTTACGTTTTTTTTTTCCTTCTCTTTTTCCTTTTTCTTGTGGTGGTGGTGGTGGGTTTTTTTGTTGTGGTGGTGGGGGTTGGGGGTTGTTGGGTCTGAGTGGTCGAGTTCTTTTTGGTACAATTTTTTAAGGGGGAAAAAGTCAGAAATTGTCATGAGCTGACTAATGGAGGGTTTAATTTGAAAAACTTGAATATTTCAAGCTATTTACTTTGATAAAAAAAAAACAAAGTTCAGGGTATTAAAGTAAGAAAATGTGATAGTTCAAGGGTATTTAAGTGAAAAGTAGCCTATTTCACTTTAAGTGACAAGTAGTTTGTTCCATTCAGAAAATTAAGGTTCTGTTCCCATTGAGTATCATTTGAAAAGTTTCTCTTTTATTCCTCTAATGGAGATGGTCGTTTCTCTTGGAATTTACAGGCAGCTGATTTCAAGCATCACATTCTCCAATTTTCTGGATTTGTGTGGCGTGAGAGTGATGTAAGCTTCTCATTCGTGCTTCACTACTATTGTGACCTTCATAGATACTTGTAGTGTTTCTCAATCTTGACGCCTACTTTTTACCTGCTTATTTGCTCAGAAGAGTCTATTCAATTTCTTGCAGGAGAAACAACTAGCTAAAATAAAGGAGAAACTTGATAAATGTGTAAAAGACACTTTGTTGGACCTTTGTGATTTATTTGATATATCTGCTTCAAAAACTAATAGCAGAAAGGTCAGTTGAATTTTGTTCTTTCTTTTAACGTTTTGAGAGTAGTTTTCAGCTAGTTTGACAAAAAGGTATGTACCTAACCATGTCATGCGACTGATGTGTTTGCAGGAAGAACTCCTAGTGAAGCTGCTGGACTTTCTTGCTGCTCCTCATGCTACAACCGAGGTAATGCTTGCAGAGAAGGATCTGGTTTGGCTCATTTGTGTGTCTAGTCTGCGATATCTTCTGCCTTGAAGTGTATATACAAGGAGGATTTTTCCGTATTTCATTAGTACAATATACCTCATAATAGGTCATCAGATTTTCTGGCAACTGTATCTTGACCTATCTTTCCTATCCTGTTTCTCTGTAGCAAACACCAAATTCTGGAAAGCGCAAGCGGGTTAATGAAGGAAGTGTATCTAAGAGCAGGGAAGATTTGGTTGTGAAGCAACCTAAAAGAGTATGTTAGGTTCAACAAGTACCCTTAGATAGTTTCCATTTATGTTATTTTGCAATAATTTGCTTGGATCCTTGCATGGGGTTACTCGGTGGTGTATCAGGGTGCAGTGTGAACTGTTATATCACTTGAAAAGTTGAATTATTGTTGTTGTGGAGTGGTTCTTGTTTGAAAGTAGGGCCTTTCTCTATTGCTTAAATATTAGTAGTTTTGTTGCATATTTTGATTCCTTGACATTAAATTCTTGCAGAAGCGAACAAAGAGTGAGGGTACACCTAGTAACAAATGGAAGGGTACACAAGATAGTGAAGATGGAGGCGACAGTGAGGAAGAGGATAGTGAGAATGGTTTTCCTGATGAGGATGAAAAACTTGGGGCTTCTGAGTGTGAGAAGGAAAATGGATCTGAAGATACAGCAGGTGAAGAAGAAGATTCTGAAGACTCTGGAAAAGGCAAACAAACTACAAAAATTCCTTCAAAACAAACTGGTTCTTCAAGAAAAGAGAAAATGAAGATGGGAAGCAACTCTAAGGAGGAGGTCCCTTCAGTAATAAGTGCAAAGAGCCCGACAAAGACACCGTCAACTGGAAAGAGACCCATCACGACATCATCAGTTACAAAGAACTCAATAAAGACACCACCTTCTGCTCGCTCTTCTAGGTCTGCTGATGAAAGCAATGATGTAGGTGAACAAGTTTTCTCTAGGAAGAAGAAAAAGGATGATTCACCTAAGAAGAATTCAGCTTCAAAGTTGGATATAAAAGAGAAATCTAGTGGTATGATTCTGATTGATGAAACCGTGTTTTATATGAATATAAACTAGGGCGAATGCCACATAGGAATGCAGTTTCTTCCCCCCCCCCCCCTCTTTCCCTTCTTCCTCTTTTTTTATGGTGTGATAGCACGAACAGCTATCAACCATTTGACTCGACAGTTTTCATTGATAATGAAAGTATAAATTTTCAAAGGGAAAAGCTATCAATGACATGACATAGTGATCTTCCGTAATCTGAACTTGTTTAAATTGTAAGGTTTAAGATCTTGCAGAATTTTTTGTATTTTCCTGTATCTTAGTTTGTGAGAAGATCCTAAGCTTGCTTCTTATTGTTCATATTCTTTTTCTATAGCCCCTGGCATGCCAATCCAACTTCTGAAAAACTTTGCTTCAATCTTTCTAATCTCATGAAATCAATCAGGACCGGGTTACAATTTTTTTCCTAATATTTAATACTTCCAACCAATAATAGAAAATAGCTAGTCATTCTTATTGTTTTGATTGTATATATTTGTCACTAGTGTATCGTTAGCAAAATATTGAAATGTATGAAAGGCTTCGAGAATGTTCTAGTACAAGTTTCATTGTCATTGTGATGACTAGGAAGTGAAAAACCGGTTAGTAAGTGTAGAAAGAAAATACTCCTATGCAATGGCAAAAAGAAGAAAGGAGAATCATTCCTTAGGTGGAGGGATTGAGAAAAGTGATAGCTTTCGGTATTTAAGATTAATCATTCATTATGATGGAGGGATTGAGAAAAGTGATAGCTTTCGGATTTAAGATTAATCATTCATCATGATGGAGGGATTGAGAAGGATGTCACACATTGAATTAAAAAATAATAGTTGAAAATGTCAAGTGCTTCACTTAAGTTGAAAGAAAAATTCTACAGACCAACCATGGTGGATAAGAGTTAGCAATTAAGAAACAACATATCCAGAAAGTGTAGCGGAAATGAAACTGATAAGATGGATGAGTTGTAATACATTAAATGATTGGATAAGTGATGAGTGTATCCGTGAGAAGTTAGAGGTGACACCAATTGAGGATAAGATGAGAAAAAAATCAACTTAGGTGGTTTGGACATGTGAAATGCATTCCATTAGATGCTCCTGTAATGAGGATCAGTAATCTTGTAGTTAATGGAGCCATTAGGACTGCAAGTAGGCCGAAACGAACATGGTTTGAAATATTAAAGAAAGATATAGATCTTGTTAGCGCTTATAGAAGACATGACCCTTAAAAGAGCCGAATGGAAGAAAAGGATCCAAATAGCTGACCATAAATTTTGGATTAAGGTGGTGTTGTTCATGGAAACAAGTTGCATGTTTAGTTATCGTCTTGCTCTTCAATGCTCACGAAGGAGAGGTAGCTTTAAGTGTCATTGCTCCATCTTGTCGTCTTTTGATGTTTCGATTGATTACAATCCATGATAGTCTGTTTTTCTTGGATTGACCATTATCTGACACTTTTTTTATGTGCTCTAGGTAAAAAAGTAGGCAAAGGTAAGCCCAAGTCAGTAGGGCCAAAGTCAGAAGAGGTAGGGCAATATGGTCCAAGGACCGCACAATTGAGGAAGACCATATATGAATTCCTCACAGGAGTTGACTTTAACACAGTGAGTCTCTTTTTGATAGAGAGAACACGGTGAGCTTGTCTGGAGCATCCGTGGTGTAGTTTTTATCTCACAATAAGATTTCCTAAAAATTGTTCACGTGCATGAAAATACATATTCCTAGTTAGTTACCAGTCTAGAACATATATTTTTCACAATGAAGGCCCACCTCAGGCTGCTTTTATGCATTTATTCCTCTCCTTTTTCGTATCAGTCAGTTTGTTTGCATATGATCCTATTGATCTTCTGTTACAAATTTACATTTCAGGCTTCTTTCACTGACATTCTTAAACGGCTAGGTATCTGCCCTTAAACTTGATCAATCGTATTATTTCCTAAGCTCTGCTTGTTTGCTTATAGAATTTCATCATTTTTCAGCAACCCATTACAAGGTGGATCTGACACCAAGAAAATCATCTATAAAACAAATAATCAAAGAAGAATTGACCAAGCTTGCTGATGCGGCCAAAGAGGACGAAGATGGTGATGAAGAAGATGCTCATGAGGAAGAAAATCCAAAGCCTAGAGGTAAAAGAGTTGAAGACTTAATTATATAGGAGAAGGCTTGTAAATGGTGTTGTACCGATCATGTTAATAACATTTCTAAGTTATGCCTTGTGTATTGCCATCTTTCTAGTCTCCGCTTATTTATAGTGGTACTTGTAGTACTGAAGTGCCTGTTCTGTTGCATGGCTGTATTTGTAACATAGTTTCTTAGGCACTTTCAAACCTCTACCGACAAAGAGAGGCATATTCTTAGGCCTAATCTTGCGAAGCTAAATTTGAATTCTGGACAACTTCCTGTGCCTCTGATGCTGCTGACTGATGTGCCATATTTACTTCCAAATTCTCACAAGTATTTTGCAATAACTTTGGTGCTCCAGTATCATTATTTTCATTGCAATAGGGGTATGAAGCTGGGATTTTTTATTTTATTTATAGGAATTATTCAATTTTTTTTGTGGGTAGCGTTATTTTCAAACGTCTGTTCTCCAGCTATTAGGATGCGAAGGTTGTGCAAACAAGAACATTACCATGCTTGTTTTGGATTTCAAAGAGAATACCAAGAATTGAGTTGGCGGTTGTTTGAGGTATTCTGCTGTTTCTGTCTGTTCTCTTATTTCATTCTCTAGTGATCCACTGCAGTTATCTGTGAGATGGTTTGCTTTGGAAGTAATTTACAGACAATTGAAGGAGGAATAGTATCAACTCTCGGACGTGGGATTGTGTGTAAATTCTCCCAAACAATAAGATCGTTTTCATTTCTGTGTATAATAAAACTGAAGAGTTTAGACTAAGCTTGTTAGTGCAGCCATCGGTAATAACTTGATTCATGGTAACAACTGTCAAATGGAGTGTATCCATCTATATACCTATGGTTGGAACTGCTCTATTTTTTTGTCCTGGATTCATGGGATTGATATTGGAATTTGTGAAGTTTGGTAATCTCCGACATATACTCATATTGGTTGACAGGATAGTCTATATTATCATGTGGTACTTTTAATAATTTTCTCGATGACTTTTATCATAGAAACAAATGCTCAGATCAGGTACTTCAACAATGTAACGGTTCATTGGCCCATTTCTCTTTTGTAACTTGCGAATTGTTTGTTTCTTCTGTTCATGTCTGAATCCTTTGTTGCCATTTAAAAAGAGTCGCATTTCACTCGTCACTGCCTTGATGGTTTTCTTCGAAATGGTTTTGTTGAGCTTGGCATGCTCTAGTTTGGTTAGTTTATTTATCAAGCCAACCTTGAGCTAAAGCATTCTAGACCCTCGTATGATTTCAAGTTTATTGAACCTAGTGTGAGTACTCGACAATCTTCACGGTGAGGTTGTTCACGAATTCTATGTCCAAAAATGGGTGGTCAAGGAAGTTTAGCATAATTTCATGTTCAAACTCGGGATGAAAATGAGTGTTCAGTGACCGGCCTGGCCTCACCACGTTTTATTTTGGGACTGTGCGTCACTTATTATTAAAAAATAATAAATTATAATAACATCTATAATTTTAAAAATATTATATATTAATACAAAATGTCATAAAGTATTACTGGATTAATAAGAATACGAACATTATGATGTAACTGTTAGCTTAGATTAGTGATCCATTAATTGGACTGGCTGTGGATAAAGAATGTATTGTCATTATAATTAATTATAATAAGAGTTTCAAAGAGTCTATTTGCGTTTGAATTTGACTCTATTACACATCACAAAGTCATTGGTACTAGTTTAATATTTCAAGATTCAAGATAAATCACATGAGAGAGTGTGTTACATACACATTTCGAGTACCAGGTGGAACAAAATTGAATTGGCTCAGATGAGATCTAGACAATAACACACACTTCAATTGCTTTCTTTCGTAGACATTTTTATCTAGCTAGAGAATATATATATATATATATATATATATATATATATATATGAACGGTGAGAATTGACCATTTTCATATTTACGTCTTATATGAATTGAAGTGATATACATGTTCTCATAGGAGTATGATAGACCTAATTGATATGTTAAATGAAAAGTTACAATTATTTAATATAAGATAATTAGATATTCTTGGCCAATGTGACGTTAGATTTCTACTAATGCACAAAAGTTAGAAGACGGAGAACAAAAGAAACCTTAAACAAAAGCTTGTGTATATTTCTTAAAAATACACTAGTGTTGGTTTTTTCTATCCACCATGTTCAACTTGTAGGAACCATGGTATCAGTGCTTTCCAGTGTTTTAATAATCATCATGTATGTTGATGACAGCGTCTAATACTTTGAAGTTAGGAAAGGTCTATAAGCTACCTAATTGTCCTTGTCTTTAACAAATCGGTACTGCTTCGTATCTTCAGATAGATTTGCAGACAATGTATAGAGATAGATAAATAAATTAATAAATAAATTTAAAATCTGACGATTGATATAAATAAAAAAACAAAAAAATTAAAATATGAGGGAGTCACAACCGCACCATGTAGCTACCTCTATGCACCTGGCAGTGGTGCCACGTGGTGAAGTCTTATTCCTCTCCAATAAAAATTTGACATATCACTCAACTAAATTGAAAAAAAAATAGAAACTAATGTGTCGTTCTTGAAGAAGAATAAGATTTTACCACGGCCATATGGTGAATCCATCGTGCTGAATAATCTTTTCATGTAGAGCTCACGAGATGTTTTGTCCATTTGCAACTCTAGTCCTTGCTCTCTCCTTGTTTGGACTCATTAGTTCATAATTGAAGAACTCCAATCTATATTAACCCAAAAATGTTTCTTATTGTTAAACAGTGGTATTTAAGTTTCCTAGTATCCACATTCACGTTTCTTAACTCATTAATAACGATAATAAAATAGTAATAATTTAATAATATACAATATGCCTACCAACATATTGAAAGTTGACCTTGAGAAACGAATCACCCACTATATCCTTTTCGGGGGGTCGCAGTGCCCATTAGTCACTCCCAGTTGCTCAAAACCAACGGCCTGGATCACGAGCTCGTTATCAATCAACGGCTACGGATGCTCCACATGGCCCCAACTCTTATCGGGAAACAAACGGTCCCTGCTCCTCCACGTGTCCTTCACGATTCGATATTAGGATCCACCACCGCTCTCTTTCTCCTACTACCTCTTCTCTCTCTCTCTCTCCAAAAATCCCCCAAATCTCCTAACCCTAATTTTCCAACAACAAAAAAAAAAATCCCACCTTTCCGCCAAATTCCGACCCTTTTCCCGCCAAAAATGGCCGACTCGGACAACGAGTCGGGAGGGAACAACGCCCTCGGCGGCGGCGGCGGGAACTCCGGCGAGTACTTGTCCCCGCGCGAGCAGGACCGGTTCCTCCCGATCGCGAACGTGAGCCGGATCATGAAGAAGGCCCTTCCGGCGAACGCGAAGATCTCCAAGGACGCGAAGGAGACGGTCCAGGAGTGCGTCTCGGAGTTCATCAGCTTCATCACCGGCGAGGCCTCCGACAAGTGCCAGCGCGAGAAGCGCAAGACCATCAACGGAGACGACCTCCTCTGGGCCATGACCACGCTGGGATTCGAGGAGTACGTCGAGCCCCTCAAGGTCTACTTGCAGAAGTTCAGGGAATTGGAGGGGGAGAAAGGCACCTCCACCTCCACTTCCAAGGAATTAGGTGGAAGCGGAAGTACTGGCAGTGGCAGTGTTGTAAATATGGGGGGTAATTCGGGTATTTACGGGGGGATGATGATGGGCCAACAGATGTATGGGTCCGGCTATGGTGGAAGTGGAAGCGGAAGTGGAAGTGGTGGGAACTCCACCACTTCAGCTGGATTTGGAAGGAGAGTATAACAATACAATAAGCATTTCTTCTTCTTCTTCTTCTTTTTTCACATGTATAATGTAAAATAATGTTTGCTGTAAATTTATGATGAACTACTCTACTTGTAAGTGGACAATTACATTACTTACTAGTGTGGTTTATGTACTGTGTACACTAGTTAGTTGCTTATTCAAGTTGCGCAGGAATTGGTTAAGAATTTATGACCAAAGCATCGAAAAGTTGAATGTCAATTTCCGTCAACGGCAGCTTTTTTGGAAAAGGTGAAAGGTTTAAGGACTGTTGATAGGTACGAGCAAGTATATGCTGTCGGCAAATTTATAAATTTTATATAAATTTAGTATATGATTATATGTGGACCAATATTAATTATTTTAATATATCTTTATTTTAACACAATGTTGGACATGTTATGTTAATTGTAAAGTAAGGGGCAACTCACCATTACTTTTGACGAGCCCAACTTTAGCAGACCAATCCGTCATTGCTTTTGGCGGTCAGGCATGACAGTCCGCCAATAGAGTTGGCGAGTTATTATCTTTCGGTTACAGACCGTCGTAATGATTGACGAGTTACTATGACGAGTCACAACCTACTTTCGCATTGTGTACAACAGCTCTATAACATACACTGTCTCACCAATTTAAGTGGCGATATCATGCCAACGTCTTTCCAATATCTACTACCTCGCCAATTCAAATGGCGATATTATTTTCTCTCTTATCTTTATAAATAGAATAAGAACACTATACAGAGTTACAGTTTTCAGTCTCACAAGATAATAGATCTCTACCACTTTTCCTACCTCTTACTTCTCTCTCTCTCACAGCATTTTCATTCTCTCATATCTCAAACTTTTTCCATCCTCCGGCAGAAGTTTCTCTCAGCCAGCACGCAAATACTTTTTCAGCCAAAGCTTCACGCAACCTTCAGACATTGAAACTCTCCTCCATGGATCGCAGCAAAAGAATAGTATGCTCACACGGAGGTAAAATAAAAGGGTTAGATTACGAAGGAGGAGAAACCCAAATTTTTTCACTTATCCGAATATTAGTTTTAAAAATATACGTAATATTATTATTGAACGTTGTTCTATTCATTACGAATTTATTTTAAAGTCTATTTTTGGTTCTAGATGTTATTTGATAGATGGTGAAGATGCATGTAATTTTGTCATTGAGATTAATTCATAATCACGGTATATAAATTTATAAGTTATTCAAGTAGCACCAACATTATATAATAGAAATAGTGAATATTTTTCTAAATATCAGTATGTTAGTTCGGGTGCTAGTTCTTCTTAACAAGTTGTTCCATTTTCTCAAGAAGATCATTCATCAGATGAATCTAACCATGATGATGATAGTGACGACGACGATGGGAATAGTGATGATTTAATTGAAAATGTAGATTATGAGGTAGATGATGATGTTCATAATGATATCACAGATGAATTATTTATGGGAACAATATTTTCTAGCCGTTCTAAATTTAGAAATTTTATAAGTAATTTAGCAATTAAATATAATTTTAGTTGTTCAGCTAGTACTATGAATAATGCTCGTGAAATTATATATAATTGTGATCAACCGAATTATAATTGGAGAGTATATGCCAAATCTATTGAAAATGACAAGATAGTTAAAGTTAGTACATTAGATAGTCGTTATTCTTGTTTATGTGGACTTACAACAGGACGTCATCGACTAGCTACCGTTGCATGGGTTAAGATCTGTGCAATTGATATAATTAGAGATAATCAGGCATATAGTGCATCACAGATTGTTAAATATATATATATATATATATATATATATATATATATATATATATATATATATAGGTAACATCGTATACATATTACTTATTCGAAATCATGTAGGGTCCGAGAGATGGCATTAGCTGAAATAAATGATAGTTATAATGAGGCATATGCTAGTCTTGAGGAGTATGATTTTAGAATTATGTAGACGATATTTTCTTAAAATTGTCGATAACAATAGCTTTCAATTTTTTTTTATTTGTTTCAAGGCGTGTATTGGCGGATTTTTAAATGGTTGTTTACCAGTTATTAGTACTGATGTTACATTCCTTTTATCTAAATATCAAGGTATTTTGTTTATTGCTTGTGCTCACGATCCTAACTATCAATTATATCATATTGTCTATGTTGTTGCTGAAGGTGAAAATACTGATTCTTGGACTTGGTTTTTAAACTATTTTAGAATATCTGTTGAAAGTTCTTTTAATGAATGGAGTAGAATTTTATTTATATCTGGTAAACAAAAATGATTAATACATGCTAATGTGTAATATTTTCCCAGAATTACCTCATTTTTTGTATTCAATATTTTAAACAAAATATGATGGTGGTTGCGAAAGAAAAAGTATTCAAAACTTGCTAGACTCGCTTGCCAGATCGTATAATCAAACGAACGTAGAGAATTTGTTTGAAATAATTAAAGCCGAGAACATAACAATGTACAATTGGCTTATTGGTGTAAACGATAAAAATTATCGTTTTGCACATTGGATAACAGCGTATGCTCCTTGTCCTAGATTATATATTAATACTTCTAATCTTGCTGAATATTTTAACAACTGATTACGAAATTACGAGATAAACCAATAACAATACTTCTCGATGGTATTAGAGCCAATATTATAACACTTCATAACAAGAATATAAACATTGCTGAAAATATAGACACAAATTATTGTCCAAAGATGTTAAAGACTATGACTAGTATCATCAAAGAAAAGCATCATCTAGAAATATTAGATATTGATAGTTATACATTTGAAATAGTAGATCGTGCAACAAGTAGAACATATGTTGTATAATTAGACGACAGATCTTGTACATATTTTAGGTGGTACCATACTTGTATACCATGTATACATGTATGTTTTGTGTATAGATATTACAATATAAATATTAAAAATTGTTATCATGCACTATTTTCTACGAAAAATTTGAGAAGTGTATATGCAGCAAAAATGGAACCAATTCCAATTTCCTACAAGATTCAAGCTCCTTTGGTTAGAGGAGAAATTGGAGTATCGGATATACGACGCAAAGTCGGAAGACCAAAGAAGAACCGCATAAAACCAAATTAGCCATCGACAATAGAACTTTGTTGCAGTAATTGTAGTGCGATGTGATACAACTGAGAAGATGTACTAGTCAGCCAAGAGACTGAAGTAGAATCGCGACGAGACACGACCAAAGTAGATGTCATTGCAAATATTGTAGTAGCTAAATATTGTTACAAATCATACTTGCAAATAAAAAAAGTTGATAGACTATATTTCAATTCAAACTTGTAAAGATTGTACTAACCAAATATTGTTACAAATCATACATGCAAATAAAAATAAGCTTTGATTGTAAACTCCCTCACCCAAAATAGGTATTTTGTGTATATTTTATATTATTATATTTATTATATATGTTGAATTTATTTAGAATATGCTCTTAGTTAATTAGAAAATAAATTTCTTGATATATTTACTTATATAAATATTCATTTAGAATTATTTTAGGTTATTTTAGATTTTTGGAGATTTTTCTAGAATTTTTGGTAATTAAAACTTAGAAAACATAAATTTCTAGGACTTCTATGATTTACTATACGACCATACTTGCATGTCGTTTCTACCAAATATTTATTTTAGTTTAAAATAGTTAATTATATTTTTTTGTAATTTATTTATAATTTTAAGAAATTTATTTAGATTTTAAAATTATTTAGGATTTATTTGGATATATATAGTCTTAATATTAGATAGATACTAATTTAGTGTTAATAGATATTAATAAGATTTTATAAATTATTTGTATTATCTTTAATTATATTTAAGATTATAAATTATTGAGATAAATTCAAACTCTATTTTAAATTAATTCAAATCCTGAACCTACTAGGAAATCAACTTCATGCATATCCTATCCTTATTTAAATTCATCATAATCCTATCCAAATTAACCAATCCTATTCGTATTTAATTAAGTAGTGTCCACCATTATAAATACCTCATCCTTCATATTTTTTTTCCCAAATTCCTCTCTTTTTCGTCCAAAAAATAGTCAAAATTCGTCATAAATTCAGCCTCATTTTCTACTAGTTATGACGAATTAAAAAGACGATATCTCCTAGCTCCGGAATCCAAACACGCTCCAGTTTTTTTTGTTAGAACGATAATGAGGTTAGATTTCTGATAATATAAATTGTTTTTCTAAATTATTAGTATTGAATTCTGGAAAATTCGTAGAGCACAGCATGTCCAAAAATAGACGTGTTTCGATGTTTTCGCGATTTCGGGAGAACCAGGAATCAGAATCATGAACCGTTTAAAGTTTCGGAAAGCTAATGTCGAGATTATCGACATATATTTTTTCCAGAATTTATTTCGAAGTATTTACATACTGTTAATTCTGTAGAACTTCTAGGTTAGAATTTAACCATCGGTGCACAATACAAAATTTGTATGTGCCATAATTCCCAAACGAATTTGAATTCAGACGAGCCATAAATTCCAGTATATTTTTGATGCTGAAATCTACAGAAAATCATGCATGAAAGTCGAGTTTGTATCGGTTGACTTTTTGGTCAACAGATCGTCTCGATTTGCGTGCCATGAGTCTCGAGTTGATAAAATTCAGTTTCTTTGGACAAAATTTAGGAATTAACATAAAAATCAGAATAATAAGATTAAAATAGGATTTTAGAGTAATTATTCCAGAATTAAATAAATTAAAATAAATTAATGGTTATATTATTATGTAGTTATATGAATATATATGTAAGTAAATGCTAATTGATAATTATGACTAAATATTCAGACTGTATGATCCTAGGACATTGTGGACTATCCCATACTTACCTTGACCATGTTGACCCTAAGAACTTGTGAATTTGTCTGCCTTGCGTACACTAACGTACTAGCATAGACACCTGTCAGTTGACTGACTGATTTCGTACAGTACTTGAAGATGCGACACCCGCGTAATTCAATGCGTAATTGACCGTGTTAGATGACTAGTGTTACCCCTAGTATACCCCCTGATTCCAGTGTAAATGTGGTTGAGTATGTGCTAGTGTAATGACTAATGATTCTATTATATTATATTTATGTGTACATAGGATATTGGATTGTTCTGCGCGATTTCTGGAGCAGGTTATTGGTACATTGCAGCTTCCTTGTCAGGCAAGTATACCTTGCCATTGTACTGTTATTTTTATTCCATATGTTGTATGCATCTTTATTTTCTGTCTTTTCATATATTTTAACTGTTATATAAAATGCGCGCGACGGTGTCGTCGCGGTATATTTTTATTTATGTATTTACATTGACCCTGTTTATGAGACCACCCCATCATCATGTAGCATCTTTAGGTTCATTGGCCGTGACACAGTTGTTACACGAGTTGTGAGTCTCATGTAGATCATAGACTTGCGTGCAGGTTGGCCTCTGTACGTGTGGGCCGTGCGTTAGGAGTAACTGCTGTTAGAAACTTTGCATGCTAGTAGACTTGGCAGTTATTTAGAGGTATTATCGTGTCATGGATGTGACATGCTTAGAGCATGGGGTGGGGAGAACAACAAGTAAGGCGTGTGGGCTCCGTTGTACTTTCCTTGTGTAACCCGTACACTCCGCCGGAGATGCGCGGTCATGATGACCCCTATATATACTACTTGGCGGGCCTCCGGTGTTCGAAAGATGCCGTGCCTTTGTAGGCCCCTGGATCTTCAAGAGAACTATGCCAATCCTATTTTAGCCAGATAGCCCACGCGTTGGGAAAGTTGTTCTTAAACTGCATTCACTTTAGACGGTTAGGCGACCCATTGGATATTTATTTCAGTACTTTATTGGCATGTGTTTAAGTATCTTGTTATGTCCCTCTGAGGACCTGGTCCGCTGCCAGGTGTACCTGTTCTTGAGTATTTGCAGGAGCGCGGATTTGGATGGTTGGGTATGCTTCATGGATGTCTTCTCTTCGAGCCGTGATTGATAGCTGGTACTTATATTGTTTGAGTGAGTGGTACTTATATTGTATTTACTTTTCCCATTTGAGTTGGTAGTGGATTTGTTTCCATCCAACTATCATCCTTAGATACTTCTTATTGAGATCTAGTTTCATAGATACTGTTTATTTATTTCTATATGATTTTCATGGATGAGATCTAGATTATACCCTGTGACTTGTGACATTTGTTTATACCACTTGTGGATTGATATTCATATTACAACGTACGTGTGGATTTGGTTTTCATATATTGGAGTTGCCATATCCATGCGGCTGGCATGCTTATGTGTTCTAGTTCTACGTATTTTTGGGACTGGGACGTGACATGTTTTTGTGGTGGCCCATGCAGGTCGAGAGCATGTTGTCTCGGTTACGTTACTGTACCGAACAAGCCTGCACATAGGACTAGAGTATAGGATCTCATCCACAATTGACTATGATTCACCTTCCTCCTCTATGATCTATTCGAACAATTATATCCTGCTTGATTCCTGTACTTCCCTAATAAGTTCCTTGAGTATATATGGCCTTCTGCTAGAATATAGGAACCCCTGTTATTTGGATGATAATTAGAGTAGCACACCTATTAAGAATACAACGAGAATATAGACACACCACTAAGTTTAGAATATCTAGTGAACCCTAGAATTCCTTATCTTTAGAATTGATTTACCATTACCCCCTGATGTATTATGAAGACTTGAGAGTAGTATAGACACTACTAGAGTTAGTTAGAAGTTTTACCATAATGTTTGACCCTAGTATTGAGGAACCAATGGAGAACCAATATTGAACATTAGGACTGAACCTAACCCTCATAATTGGATAGTATTAGAGAACTATAAAACTTATGTCATTGTCTTGTTACTAGTAGACAGCACCCTAGGAAGCCTAGAGGAATGTAATCAACCCTTTCCCTTGATCATACCCCGAACATGGCAACTAGCATGCCACCCCCTTAGAGAACCATGATGCTATCTAGAGCCCTCTATTTTTGATTTCATAACTTGTCCCCCTGCAACCTTAGCGTTCGCTAATTGTGTGACGACTAAATTATGATTCTTCTTTCTTCATCATTTAACTCGTGCCACATAACTCATATGATTGAAGGCCAAGTAATCTTATTCTATGTTAGGACATGTAGTTTGCTAGGGTATAGCTTGGTAATTTGAACTTTGAATTTTGTGCGTGATAGTTGGGATTTGATAGTTTGCGTAGTTCCCTTAGGTTGTGACCTAATGATTACCCCTTAGCTTTAAATCACGAAATTTGTACCCATAGCTCGATACGAGTTAAATCCCTTTCCCCTTAACGGCTAGTAACTCTTCTATCCCTACGATTGACACCTGTTCTATGAGCACTTGACCCTTACCTATATAATGCAATAGGAGACCCTAATAAGAGTTTATGTTCTATGTACATGTGCAAGATTATTTTTGTAGGTATCCTTAAGGCAATACAATAGTAGTTAAATTATTTTAAGTTGGATAGTATACCTCACCACCTAGTATCACGTAGTCCCTGTGATCCATTGATGAAGTGTAACTGAATGACATTAATTGTATGCTAGCAAAGACGACAGTATTTATTCAGACGATAGAATTTAGAGGTCCATGTCCCTATTGGTCGACTAGCGACTTAGACAAGGAATTAGTATGACAACTGTAGAGATTGTGTAGTCTTTCATTATTATTGCTTATTTTGCTTTTGTTTTTGTGAATTTGAATTGTTATGAACCATCTTTCATCATAATCTAGCGTATTCATATTTGCTGTACTACCTTGACTTATGCTACTATTATAGCCTAGTTTTTGCAAGCTTATTCTTTATCGAGCTTGTTCATGACATACGTATTATTGGGGGCCCACAATAATACATTTCAGAATCAGTGTATTAGGGTCTAGCTAACCTTAGTGCGCTTGGTTCGCCCTTCGCATAACTACTTTACGTGGATTGAGATATGTAGTGATTAGTAGACGAATATACTTACCCTCTAGATACGACAAAGCATATCATATCAAGTACATAACTGCATCGATGTGAGCATGCGAATAGGAAATTATCAAATTAAGATTTTAATCCACAACTGTCTTGACAATTCCCATTTGAATTCTTTAAACCCTTTGATTCCCATACTTCCATTCTATTACCTCTCCTTGAACTCTTTTCCGTTGCTTTCCGTCTTCCCTTGTTTCGGAAAGACGAAATCTCGTGCTTGGATATAAGTGATACACGGATAGTACAAGATATACCCCATAGGCCAATCACAATATTTGGTGACTATCTTTCATAATTGATTAAGGGCATATCACATATGATATAGTTGGTGTTAAAGTTTTGAGGATTGAATGACATGAGAAAATAAATTGAGGAATATTTTTCTTAAGTGTAAGAGCCTTATGTGATAGATGGGTAAATTCTAAGTTGGGTAGAAATTGCAGTATTAAACTTGAGGAGAATTCTTTTAGATTGTGATCAAGTATGATTAGATTGAGAGATTAAGTCCTTTTAAATGTGGAGAATTTTAAAAGAGGGATTAAGATAATGAGGATTTAATGAATTTTAAAAATCTTGATATTGAGGACCCAATATTTATACTTTGAGCACATGATTTAAATTTTGAATATTGAAGGATGAATCATCGATTTAAATTTTGAGGATAAATATATAATTTTAGACTTAAACAATTGGTTAATTAGATTTAAATTTTACAATTTGATGATTTGAATTAAAAGTTCAATTTTGATTGTTGGGTCACCTATTTGAAATATTGAGGATGTAAATTGAGTTTAAATATTTGAATAATACAAAATTCTTAAGTTAAGAATAGGAATAAGATTTGATTAGAATTGTTTATTATTCAAAATCTAGAGGAGATTATGATAGTTGGAAATTATGATATAAATTTTGATGTGGGATGTCATATAGACTTGAGTCAGATTTGGATGTTGATTATTTAAAAATCGAGAAGAGATTACGACAGGTTGAATTTTGGTTTAAACAGTGGTTATATTAATTTTGAAGTGATCGCGATAGATTCGAATATATTTTGTTATTTAAATTTTTGAAAGAGATTGCGATTGACATACCTTATGTACGAATGTGAAGGATTTAACAAATTATGTCTTATTTTAATTTCGAGGACGAAATTATTTTAAGTTGGGTAGATTGTAAACTCCCTCACCCAAAATAGGTATTTTGTGTATATTTTATATTATTATATTTATTATATATGTTGAATTTATTTAGAATATGCTCTTATTAATTAGAAAATAAATTTCTTGATATATTTACTTATATAAATATTTATTTAGAATTATTTTAGGTTATTTTAGATTTTTGGAGATTTTTCTAGAATTTTTGGTAATTAAAACTTAGAAAACATAAATTTCTAGGACTTCTATGATTTACTATACGACCATACTTGCATGTCGTTTCTACCAAATATTTATTTTAGTTTAAAATAGTTAATTATATTTTTTTGTAATTTATTTATAATTTTAAGAAATTTATTTAGATTTTAAAATTATTTAGGATTTATTTGGATATATATAGTCTTAATATTAGATAGATACTAATTTAGTGTTAATAGATATTAATAAGATTTTATAAATTATTTGTATTATCTTTAATTATATTTAAGATTATAAATTATTGAGATAAATTCAAACTCTATTTTAAATTAATTCAAATCCTGAACCTACTAGGAAATCAACTTCATGCATATCCTATCCTTATTTAAATTCATCATAATCCTATCCAAATTAACCAATCCTATTCGTATTTAATTAAGTAGTGTCCACCATTATAAATACCTCATCCTTCATATTTTTCTTTCCCAAATTCCTCTCTTTTTCGTCCAAAAAATAGTCAAAATTCGTCATAAATTCAGCCTCATTTTCTACTAGTTATGACGAATTAAAAAGACGATATCTCCTAGCTCCAGACTCCAAACACGCTCCAATTTTTTTTGTTAGAACGATAATGAGGTTAGATTTCTGATAATATAAATTGTTTTTCTAAATTATTAGTATTGAATTCTAGAAAATTCGTAGAGCACAGCATGTCTAAAAATAGATGTGTTTCGATGTTTTCGCGATTTCGGGAGAACCAGAAATCAGAATCACGAACCATTTAAAGTTTCGGAAATCTAATGTCGAGATCATCGACATATATTTTTCCCAGAATTTATTTTGAAGTATTTACATACTGTTAATTCTGTAGAACTTCTAGGTTAGAATTTAACCATCGGTGCACAATACAAAATTTGTATGTGCCATAATTCCCAAACGAATTTGAATTCAGACGAGCCGTAAATTCCAGTATATTTTTGATGTTGAAATCTACAAAAAATCATGCATGAAAGTCGAGTTTGTATCGGTTGACTTTTTGGTCAACAGATAGTCTCGATTTGCGTGCCATGAGTCTCGAGTTGATAAAATTCAGTTTCTTTGGAAAAAAATTTAGAAATTAACATAAAAATTAGAATAATAAGATTAAAATAGGATTTTAGAGTAATTATTCCAGAATTAAATAAATTAAAATAAATTAATGGTTATATTATTATATAGTTATATGAATATATATGTAAGTAAATGCTAATTGATAATTATGACTAAATATTCAGACTGTATGACCCTAGGACATCGTGGACTATTCCATACTTACCTTGACCATGTTGACCCTAAGAACTTGTGAATTTGTCTGCCTTGCGTACACTAACGTACTAGCATAGACACCTGTCAGTTGACTGACTGATTTCGTACAGTACTTGAAGACGCGACACCCGCGTAATTCAATGCGTAATTGACCGTGTTAGATGACTAGTGTTACCCCTAGTATACCCCCTGATTCCAGTGTAAATGTGGTTGAGTATGTGCTAGTGTAATGACTAATGATTCTATTATATTATATTTATGTGTACATAGGATATTGGATTGTTCTGCGCGATTTCTGGAGCAGGTTATTGGTACATTGCAGCTTCCTTGTCAGACAAGTATACCTTGCCATTGTACTGTTATTTTTATTCTATATGTTGCATGCATCTTTATTTTCTGTCTTTTCATATATTTTAATTATTATATAAAATGCGCGCGACGGTGTCGTCGCGGTATATTTTTATTTATGTATTTGCATTGACCCTGTTTATGAGACCACCCCATCATCATGTAGCATCTTTAGGTTCATTGGCCATGACACAGTTGTTACACGAGTTGTGAGTCTCATGTAGATCACGGACTTGCGTGCAGGTTGGCCTCCTGTACGTGTGGGCCGTACGTTAGGAGTAACTGCTGTTAAAAACTTTGTATGCTAGTAGACTTGGCAGTTATTTAGAGGTATTATCGTGTCATGGATGTGACATGCTTAGAGCATGGGGTGGGGAGAACAACAAGTAAGGCGTGTGGGCTCCGTTGTACTTTCCTTGTGTAACCTGTACGCTCCGCCGGAGATGCGCGGTCATGATGACCCCTATATATACTACTTGGCGGGCCTCCGGTGTTCGAAAGATGCCGTGCCTTTGTAGGCCCCTGGATCTCCAAGAGAACTATGCCAATCCCATTTTAGCCAGATAGCCCACGCGTTGGAAAAGTTGTTCTTAAACTGCATTCACTTTAGACGGTTAGGCGACCCATTGGATATTTATTTCAGTACTTTATTGGCATGTGTTTAAGTATCTTGTTATGTCCCTCTGAGGACCTGGTCCGCTGCCAGGTGTACCTGTTCTTGAGTATTTGCAGGAGCGCGGATTTGGATGGTTGGGTATGCTTCGTGGATGTCTTCTCTTCGAGCCGTGATTGATAGCTGGTACTTATATTGTTTGAGTGAGTGGTACTTATATTGTATTTACTTTTCCCATTTGAGTTGGTAGTGGATTTATTTCCATCCAACTATCATCCTTAGATACTTCTTATTGAGATCTAGTTTCATAGATACTGTTTATTTATTTCTATATGATTTTCATGGATGAGATCAAGATTATACCCTGTAACTTATGACATTTGTTTATACCACTTGTGGATTGATATTCATATTACAGCGTACGTGTGGATTTGGTTTTCATATATTGGAGTTGCCATATCCATGCGGCTGGCATGCTTACGTGTTCTAGTCCTACGTATTTTTGGGACTGGGGCGTGACATTGATCTACCTAGACCCTCGAGCAAGTCGTCTGTAATCTCTTCGTTGTTCAGGTCTAAGTCCTGATCGCCTTCTAGGGACTATTCAAGTCTCCTCCCTATTATCCTCCTCCTCCTCCTCCACCTCTTGAGTCTGGGTAGGCATCGGTGCTGATGGAGTTAAAAAAATTTGTGTATAGCATGACATAAAATTGATAAGATCCGCTGCATCTGGAGTAGTGTATTGAGAACTAGTGCCCTCCCCAACATAGTGTTGATAAATACCCAGGCCAGAGTACTGCTGACTAGTTTCCTCCCCAGCATACTATTGAGAAATACTTGGCCCAGCGTACTAATGACTAGTTCCCTCTCCAGCATACTGTTGAGAACTACTCGGCCCAACGCCCTCTCCACCATCCCTCATACGACGACGGAACTGTCTCCGACGAACAGTGCCAGTCGAATAATCTGATGGGATACGTGTATGTGTCATGCCCCGATCCTGAAGGTCCCGACAACGCCCCCGTCGGGCGTGAATCACCGTGCCTCGGCGCTCACGCGGGGCGTGTATTGTCGTTTGCCATCGGGACATGATACCGTACAAACCTGGGGTTGCGCCGGCATAAGGCAACATCATTAAAGTTGTGGCTATTATCGAATCGAGTAAGCAGCGGAGGGACAACGTTGCAAGCATATCAAGGCACAGGGTTTCCATCTGAGTATACGGGACAATCGAGGCACGGGTTTCTCTGAATACAATGGCATCGTTCCATACATTATATTCCTCTAAAAGAAAGCATCTCAAGGCAATCGATATGGCTCAAGCCATCGAAACCAGATTTTTGGGTCTTGGGGATGAGGCATGCTTATCGCTTCCTCGGATGATTCAACACCTGCGAACAAGTAAACTGTTGGTGGGTCAGCACTTTAGAGAAAGTACTGGTAAGTCTAAAATTAACTGAACAGAAGCAACATTCACTAAAACCAATACTAAGTAATCATGTTATAAAATATTACATTACTAGTGATCTTTCTAGTTTTACCTATGTTCGTTACATGCAGTATAGGAACAGAGTCATTTTACTTCTTTTAGAAATATCTTTAAAAATAGAGTTCATATTTAATTCATTCAAGCACACAAGGCAAGCCGATTGTTTTACTATCAGGGTGTGCGCAGCGTGTCTCGTGAGCTATACCCAAAGACTCTAGGGACAAAGCACCATCTAGGAGCTATCCTCACTCAAGCCAACATGATGAACTATCTATATGCTTTTTGGTCCCCGAGAAGCTCAGGATCGGTAGCGGTAATCCAGCTAACCAATGACTCCTTTATCTGATGCTATTAGCAACTGTGACTCATGGTTGCTCTTCACTATCGTTGTAGGAGCCGTGACCAAGGTTCAACTCTTCACCAATAGCCATTGTCCGACCGATGCGAATGCATGAAACACATCCTCTGTAACACTTCTGGATAATATGTATGCTCGTGCACTCGAAACGTAATCTCGCTCACAAATGCTTAAGTGTTCTATTATGTACAAGTATCTTATATCCATGATCGTTCAGGTGGTTCCAATTAACTAGATGCGATACAATAACTTGCAAGCTACTTGCAAAAATCTCAAGGGTTCTCATTTAACTTCCAACAGGGTCAATCAAATTCCCAAGTCTTTTCCTTTCCAACTGAATTCAAGTATTTTGAACTACCATTAAGCAGGATCTATCCGGGTTAACCGACTAGCGTTAATCCGTTCAGGTCAAATATAGCACACGTTATCGTTCCAAGTATAACCCTAAGTCTTGCTGCCCCAGTTCTCTGGCTTGTTCAAGCAATATTGTAAAGTCGGTTACACGGTTCTTTCACTCGGCACAGGGTCGTCTGCCTAATTTCTTGGTCAGCTCACAATGTCATAGGTACAAGCTCAAGCATGTGACTCATCGTACAAATTTGTCGTACGATGCTCGTCCCAATTCCTAGGGTCAAACCATTATTCATTTGTACGGGATATTCTATCCAAGCTCGTTTTACTCAGATTTCTAAACATCGAGCACGAATTTTCCTACTCTCAATAACACGTTCATTTGTACAGGGTTTGAGTTCGTTCAGTAAAATCCATAATATTGAAGATGCAGGATAAGCCTAGTGATTTGTATAGTCTATCTCAATATATATTTTGAGATTGATACAAGTTACTTTTCTTTGAAGGAACAGCCTCAGAGCCGGGTGCACAAGTGCAGATGGTGGCGCAAGTGCAAGGGAGCAGTTCCGGCACATCAGACAGCTCAGGAAGTCCAGCTGCCGCACCCTCTGTCGATCCGTTCGAACGAATGATGCGTTTAATGGAAACGCAGCAGAGACAAGCCGAATTACGACAGAACCAGTTCGAGTCCCGGATTGAGGCTCAATTTTTGGCACAACGGACTCAGATTGAAGCACAGCAGAAGCAAATGGATACCTTGTAAATGATTGTGACGACGCTAGTCGCCAGCAACCATTATGCATCAGCGGCCGCCGTGGCAATGCCAGTTGTAGCCGATACTGCGGGACCTCGGGACTCTCCGGAACCTCCGCCCTCAGACGAAAAGGGTCCTATCCTGCAAATATCAGAGTTCAAAAAGATGTGTCATGCTACCTTTAAGGGGACTGAGGACCCCTCCGTGGCGTTGGATTGGCTAGTTGAGTTGGAAGACCACTTCGAAGTGCTTTTCTTGGACAAAACCAAGAGAGTTGCTTGCGCTCGACTTCAGCTCCGTTTAAACGCACATGATTGGTGGGATGTGCACAAACAAGCTATAATGAGTGAAGGTGGCAGGACGACTATCTCTTGGTCCGTGTTCCGTAAGGCCTTCGAGGAGGAGTACCTTGCACCCGCCGTCCGTCGCGAAAAGGAAGACTAATTCACCCATCTGCAGTAAGAAAACATGACAGTGTGGCAGTATGCCTCAGAATTCAACAGACTTGCAAATTTTGCTAAGTCTCATCTTTGTGATGCCATAAGTCGTGCACGTAGGTTTGAGATAGGACTGCGACCTTCAATTCGTGCACATGTCGTCATTCTCCAGTACCGTACCATGCGGGAGTCTCTAAACCATGCCATTTTCCTAGAGCGCAGTACCCCCCAGTTCGCACCGGCGTTGTACAAAATTTCAATTACAAGCGCCCTAGCAACACATGTGGTAACAATGCATATAAGCGCCACAATAACGGCGACTCTCAGGACTCAGATCCAGGGAAGAATCAGGGGCAACCTTGTTCCTACTGCCACAGGACAGGATACCACATCAACGAATATCGTATTCGAAAGGGAGGATGTTTCGTTTGTGCCAAGTTTGGCCACGTTGCTCGAGATTTTTGGGATCGCCCCAACGATCCTCCGCGCCGTTCCTAGTAGCAGAATCGCTTATCTCAGAATCAGGGGCAAACATCTCGAGCGAATCAGACGACACCGTAGAAAGCTCAGGGCCGAGTTTATGCTCTGACTCGGGATGAGGCACTAGCATCAAACACGACGGTGTCAGGTATATTACTCTTCAATAATGTACCGGCTCGAGTATTGCTTGATTCTGGCGCCACATATAGTTTCATATCGACATATTTTTCCGCCGAGAACACATTTCCTATAACACTGCTAGGCCTAAACCTTAGCGTCAGTACTCTATCGGGCGTGGATTTGCCGGCTCATTTAGTATGTCGTGAAGGTAACATTTACATCGAGGGAAGAAAATTATCACTATATATGATAGTCTTAGACATTAGGGACTACGACATCATTCTGGGGATGGATTTGCTCGACGCTTGCTCGGCTACCATTGATTGTATGAAAAAGGAAGTCGTGTTTCGTCTACCTGGTGAGATCGAATTTTGCTATGCGTGTAGTCCACAGTCGGGAGCGCTGAATGCCTGCATGGTGATCTCTGCAATGTCTGCTCGGCATATGATACATTTCGGCTGCAAAGGGTAATTTTCGTCCGTTCGAGCCACACAGCGAGATTGCAGAAATGTTGAGTCTATTTCCGTTGTGGCGGATTTCCCTGATGTATTCCCCGACAAGTTGTACGATATGTCGCCCGTTCGAAAGATAAAGTTCACTATTGATACATTTCCAGAAACTCGCCAATTTTTAAGACTGTATCGAATGGTCCCGGCAGAACTAAAAGAATTAAAGATATAGTTGCAAGAATTGCTAGATCGTGGGTATATTCGTCCGAGCGTGTCTCCGTAGGGTGCGCCTGTATTATTTGTAAAGAAAAAAGGATGGCTTGTTGCGGCTCTGCATCGACTATCGTGAACTGAATAAAGCTACTGTTCGAAACAAGTATCCCCTCCCCAGGATAGATGACCTCTTCGATCAACTGCAAGGTGCAACGGTATTATCGAAAATTGATCTTCGCTCGGGATTCCATCAGCTCAGGATTATATCGGACGATGTGCCAAAATCAGCCTTTCGCACTCATTACAGCCACTATGAGTTTTTGGTGACGCCATTCGAATTAACCAATGCCCCTATCGCCTTTATGGATTTAATGAATCGTGTGTTCCGGCCATACCTCGATAAGTTTGTAGTAGTGTTCATCGATGATATCTTGGTGTACTCGAAGAATGGGGAGGAACATGCAGAGCACTTGCGGACCGTGCTACAGACTCTTCGGGACAACATGATATAAGCAAAACTGAGTAAGTGCGAATTCTGGCTGAGCAGTGTATCTTTTCTCGGGCACATCATTTCTCCAGGAGGCATTTCAGTCGATCCAAAGAAAGTTGAAGCCATCATCGAGTGGAAGCGGCCTGCATCCGTCATTGAGATTCGAAGCTTACTCGGGCTAGCGGGCTACTACAGGCAGTTCGTAAAAGATTTTTCTAAATTAGCATCACCTCTGACTCGCCTTACATAGAAGGGAGTCACATTTGAGTGGTCCGCCGACTGCGTAGCCTCGTTTGAAGAGTTAAAGCATCGCCTCACCTCTGCCCTGTTACTTGCACTACCAGACGAGACTTCGGGATTCCAAATCTTTAACGATGCGTCAGGGCAGGACTTAGGGTGTGTACTTATGCAATATAATAGGGTGATAGCCTATGCATCCAAACAACTAAAAAAGTACGAGAAGAATTATCCTACGCATGATATAGAGCTAGCGACAATTATGTTCGGGCTAAAATTGTGGCGACACTACCTTTATGGAGTGGCTTGCCAAATTTATATCGATCAAAAAAGTTTGAAGTACTTATTCACCCAAGCGGACCTTAACCTATGACAGCGGCGTTGGCTAGAATGAATAAAGGATTACGACTTGACTAAAGACTATACACCTGGTAAAGGAAATGTAGTAGTGAATGCGTTGAGTCGAGTCTTTGCGGGATCCCTGTCCGTTGATCGCAGGTTACAAAAGGACTTAGAAGAGATGGGCATTGAACTCCGAATTCGATATCGTGGCGCACGGGTTAATCAGATGTGATTCGTACCCAACCTGTTAGAGAGGGTCACACCTACTCAGAGGGACGACCCATTCCTAAGAAAAATGCGCGAGCAAATTCTAGCGGGAAAGGCGAAAGACTTTACAGTAGACGAGAATGGAGTATTACGAGTTAAGGGAAGGCTATGCGTCCCTAACGACTCAGAACTCAGAAAGGTGATCCTTGCGGAAGCTCACTATGCAGCCTATATGGTCCATCCCGGGAGCACGAAAATGTATAGAGATCTTCGCACTATTTTCTGGTGGCACGGCATGAAGAAGGATGTGGCGCTCTTCGTGTCGCAATGCATAACCTGTCAGAAGGTAAAAGCAGAATATCAGAGGCCGGGCGAAGAAATGCAGAATCTTGCCATCTCGGAATGGAAGTGGGAGCACATAAGCATGGATTTCATTGTTGGCTTGCCGAAGACGCGACGGGGGAACAACGCAATCTGGGTCATCGTCGACCGGTTAACCAAGTCAGCACACTTCATTGCATTAAAACAACTTGGAGCACTGATCACCTTGCCCAGACCTACCTTGATGAGATAGTTCGGCTGCACGGAGTGCCAGTTTCTATAGTATCAGATCGGGACGGACGATTCCTATCACGTTTCTGGAAAAGCCTTCAGTCAGCGATGGGGACGAAGTTGAAGTTCAGCTCAGTCTACCATCCTCAAATAGATGGCCAAACAGAACGGGTGAATCTGGTACTAGAAAACATGCTGTGCCTCTGTGTAATCGACTTGAAGTCAAGTTGGGACGTCTACCTACCATTGGCCGAATTTGCATACAACAACAGTTATCAATCCAATATCCAAATAGCTCCGTACGAGGCTCTGTATGGGCGAAGGTGTAGGTCACCGATATGCTGGGATGAAGTTGGGGAGCGACAAATCCTTGGGCCGAAACTGGTTGAGCAAACAGTCCAAAAGGTTCTGTTGATTCGAGAGCGATTAAAAGTAGCACAGAGCCGGCAGAAGAGCTATATGCCAACATTCGTCGTCGACCCCTTGAGTTCCAGGAGGGTGATCATGTGTTTTTAAAGGTCTCGTCCATGCGAGGAGTCATGCGATTTGGAGTAAAAGGAAAGTTAAGTCCGAGATTCGTTGGGCCGTTCAAAATTCTCAAACGAGTCACTTCAGTTGCCTATCAAATTGCATTGCCACCCGCCCTGTCAGAAGTGCATGTTATTTTCCATGTGTCACAGCTTAGAAAGTATGTGCATAACCCGAACCACGTGTTAGAATTTGGTCAGCTGGATCTGCAGGCAGACTTATCGTACACGGAAGAGCCCGTTCAGATTTTAGATCATAAAGAAAAGCGGCTACGGAATTGGACGGTCTCGCTAGTGCGCGTTCTTTGGCGGAACCACTCGGTCGAGGAATAGACCTGGGAACGCGAATCAGACATGAGGGAAATGTTTCCCTCATTGTTTTCTAGGGGTAGGTTCTATTCTTAAGTTTAGAGGATGAAACTTTTTGTTAGTTGGTTAAGATGTAGTGCCCCGTTTCACCTGTTCGGGGAACGCGGCTAAGAAATATTTTGTATCGTTCGATCAGGACAGATTGAATCAAGATTATTTCCTCGTTATGTATTGGTTTCTTCGGAATCAGGTCCCTCATTTAACGGATCATGCCTCAAGGAAGGACTCGACGGCGGAGTCGAGAGAGGCCTTTCCGTTGCGCTGGTTTCCTTGCCCCTTTTTGATTCCGCTTGATTGCTTTCTTGTTGATTTTGTGACTTGCGTTTTCTTGAACGGTTTTGATCAATTTCATTGCCTTCGTTCTTAGAATTTTGCATTTTGTATCGAACCCTTGGAGACTGAGACAGGAGATATTTATCATCTGTTGGTGCTTGCAGGTGATCGGGTAGGCGATGCACGAGCATAGTCTTGAAGATCTTCCCTTCTCTCTCTCAGTTCACCGACTTGTGAGTGGCTTTATTTCGATTAGCGCCCTTCTTCCAAGTCTTCGTTCATAGTAAATTGACTCATTTGTGCATCCCGATCAAACGATACCAAAACAATAAGATTGAGTCAGAATAAAGAAGAAGTAGACTTAAAACACTTATAATGCTTGTCACACAGAATTCTATGCGATCATATTGATGCGTGTATGCCCATTATACATATAGCTATTTTGTATTCAGTTGTAGTTAAAACTTATTCATCTATGACTGCTCAATGAATAGTATATAACTTGTGAATTGATCATAACAGCCAGTAGACTATGCCATCGTATTGTGCTAAAGCAGTTCCGTTCGTATTAATGTTTGAAATGCTTCGTATATTAACTTAGTGTTCAGATCGTCAATGATCATGGATAATCTTGTGCACAAGGGTCTTAGTTCCTGCGAACGATCGACGGGGCACTGGGGCTGATTCGTCCCGGGCGAAACATCAGTGATTTGCGTAGTCTCTCTCCAAATATGTTTTGATATATCTCCAAGTTGCAGGACAATTCTAGTGATTTGCATAGTCTCTCTCCAAACATGTTTTGATAGAATACCATTCCAAGTCTAGTCCACCAAACCAAGATTCGATTCTAAACCTTTATTTATAACTTCAAGTTGTCTAACCTGATTTACGTATCCGTTCACGAAACCATCCAGCGTTACTTATCTCAGATTCTAGGCTAACTTATCCATCGAAACTTTTTTGATTCACCTGCATTCCAAATTCATCTTATCGTGTCGAACGAAAAGTCAAGACGATCCATTAGTTGTCATGCTCTGGTCTCCCGTAAGTTCGATCACCCTCGTTGGACGTGAGGTTACCACATCAATGCTCCCGCTGGATAATCGTCTTAACCCGGGCGTGACGCATGCACGGGCATAAGATACGCTCGCACAAGGCAAAAATATTTGAACAATATGGTTTTCTTCGGCACGATCGAGACACCTTAAAATTTTACTTTTACTCTATCCAAGTTATATATCTATTGAGTAAAGTCCGTTCATGCAGTGATTATTATTCGTCTGGTAAAATCATCCAACTTTACTGTTACCGTTCGTTAAATCTATAGTCTACCTCTTTCATTCCCCAAGCAACTATGTTTCAAATATTTAAGCCCAAGTCTACTCCATTTTTAATACGTTCCATTCATCGAGTTCGTTTAGAATAATTACTGAACGTGTTCCCGTAAGTTCGATCATCCCCGCCGTACGTAAAATTACCACGTCGGCACTCCCACAGGATAATCGTTCTCATTGGGACTGATTTTGAGAGTTATTGTTTCGAACTTGATTTCAAGATCGTTCTTCCGAACTCCAAGCCAAATCCATTATTGTTCATCTCTTTCATCGAACCACAATATTTGTTTCCGGTTAACTTCTATTCAAGCGATATTGTATTCAAGTTTTAATCTATTTGTTTCAATCCGAAATCGCTTGCACAATCCTCAGGTTTCCAATAAGTTTTCTTAACCGAGATATCGTTTTCCCAAATTTGATATAAGCCTTATCGTTTATTCAAGACATTCTCAAATCGTTCAATCCAATTATCGTATGAGACTTATAAATCTGTTTGGATATTTCTAAATGATTCATACACCACTCGGAATTGAGTCATCCAATCAAATCCTTAATCAATTTGTATCTTCCGATACGAAATACCGTTCGAGCTATTTTCTAAAATCCAAGCACGATTCTCTATGTTCGTCTAAGCAATAAATATAAGAATGTTCTATACGTTGGCATTCTAAGTCTGACTCGTCTCATTCCTGAACGATATCCCATTTTTGTTTTAACTTAGCTTGCACCAAAGGGTCTTGGCGCACGATACTTTACACAGCTTAGCCGAAAGGCTATGTGCAAAGCTAACCATTCAAAAAATATTTGATTCCGTACTAACCAACTGGGTAAGCACGTATAGGCATTTCGGGTTTACACACAAGTCGCGATTCTAGCATGAGTCATTCCCAAAAGGTATAGCGCGGGTCGGCACAAAGGCCTTTGCAACATAATTTCGTACAAGCAATCACATTATTCAAATGCACTTTTGAAAGTATTTAGACTTATTGTTTGAAACATTCCTTTGGGACATTGAGAGAGAGTGTGCACATAATCCACGAACGAGCTTTCAAAACTGAGAAAATTGAAACAAGGTCCAAAGGCGTGTAAAACCCCTAATCCTGAAAGTAGAAATAGATTTTATTTAATTTTTATTTAAGATGTCTGTGCATTTAGGAGATTTATGGAGCCATTATAAATTTTTCCTAATTTATTCCATGTAGGAGACCCTTTGGACAGTTGTTAGCTTAATGGTATGCACCAATATAATTTTGTAGAATTTTCTGTGAATATATATATATATATATATATATATATATATATATATATATATATATATATATATATATATATATAAAATTCCTATTGGATATCAAACCGCAACTCCTAAACCCACTACCCGCTTGCACCGAACCCGCGTAGAAAATATCAGCAGCAGCAGTAGCAAAAATTAACTTTGCTTAACCTTCTCCGCGCGTGTGAGCTTTCTCATTCCACTGTTTCTTACTCTAGTATTACTAAATTTTCCTCAGCTGAATCCAAAACCAAAGAAGGAAAGAAAGAAAGAAATAGCAGCAGTGGCTTTTGAGACCACAAAATTTCCCCCACCGCCTCTTATTCTCTATATATATATTACAACTCTCCTAAACCATAATCCCACTTCTTCTTCCAAGCATATATATTGGACGCGGTTGCACTATACAGAACTCTCGCTCGGCAAGTATACCTTGCCATTGTACTATTAATTACATTCCAGCTGATGCATGCATATTTATTTCTGCTTATTTAGTTCAATTATTGCTAAATAAATTGTGCGTCCAAGGAAACTTGGATGCAACGACGATGTCGTCGTATCATGTTCATTTATGTAGATTTTTGGACCTACTTTATGAGACCATCCCAGTATTATGGAGCATCATTAGATTCATTGGATGGACACAGTTGTTACACAAGTTGTGAGTCTCATATAGATCACGGACTACGTGACAGGTCTGGCCTCCTGTATATATGAGCCGTGCGTTAGGGATGACTGCTGATAGAAACTTTGTATGCTAGTAGACCTGACAGTTATTTAGAGGTTTTATCGTGTCATGGATGTGGTATGTTTAGAGCATAGGGTGGGGAGAAGAACAAGTAAGATATTTGGGCTCCTTTGTACTTTCCTGTCACCCGTACGCTCCTCCAGAGATACGCGGTTTGATGACCACTATATATATTGCAGGCGGCCTCTGCCGTTCAAAAGACGGTATGCTGATAGGCCCCTGATTCTCCGAGAGAATCATGCCAATCCCATTATGGCCAGATAGTCCACGTGTTGGGAAAGTTGTTCTCAAACTGCATTCACTTAGACGGTTAGGCGACCCATTGGATGTTTATATTTTAGTACTTATTGGCATGTTATATGTATCTTGTTACGTCCCTCTGAGGACCTGGTCCCTTTCCAGATATGGACGAGCAGGAGTATCCACAGGAGTATGGACCTGGACCTGACTCTACTTACCTGACTGAGGAGGTCTTACCCTCAGAGTAGCTGTGATTATTTCAACTGTTTAGAGATTTTGTTACTACTTCAGTATAGTCGTTTTGTAGTGGATTTGTTTTCACCCGACTATCAGACTTGATACTCATCTTGGATATTCATTTATTATTCAGCTCTTTATTCCTACTTATTATTTGTGCTGTGGATGAGATATAGATTCTGTGTGACTTGTTGTGACAGTATATTACCACTGGTGGATTGAATATTCATAAACATTGTACGTGTGTATACGGTTTCCATATATTGGAGTATACGGTTTCCATATATTGGAGTTCGTATACATACGACTGGGCATGTTACGTATTCCTAGTCCTACGTATTTTGGGACTGGGGCGTGACAAGGCATATAGCCAAGCTCTGATACCAATCTATCACGCCCCGATCTTCCGCAGGCTAATCAGTCGTCCCCGCTAGGCTAGAATCACCGCACCAGCGTTCCCGCGGGACGATTGCTTTGACCCATCTGGGCGTGATGCCGCACAAGCGTGAGCCGCGCCCATGCAAGGCCGTGGTTCATTGGCTGGCGGTAAGAGGTCTAAGCCACAAAGTCGCACAGATTGTCCGAGTGCAGCGGAATTATAAATGCATAGGCGATTAGTAACAAGTTCACATAGTCGTCGATAGCAGAAGTATTGAATAACATAAGTTGAAGTAAAACAAACTCTTCATTGATGTTTGAAAGTGTGTTACACGCGGCGCATAGCCGAGATTACAAGTCGCTCAAGCCTCTATCTCTCTGAAAAAATAAAAGCGTGCTAAGTGGCTACATTTGTGGAATGATGTACATGCGATGTTCCAACATTATGTCTTGTATATGTGCTTCAGTTCCGGACGTAACGCTCCAAGGCTTCATAGTGAACTCCACGCCTTAGCACGCACGAAGGAGGCATCTGCACCGAACGAGGTTCTTCCGTACCCTGCAAATAATCTGGTGGATTATCAGTATATGAATGCACTAGTGGGGAGACTACTCGCCCGCTCAACAAATCCAAACATGTTCAATAGGTTCCGTGCACCAAATACGGTAAGACTTACCAACTTAGCATTTGTCCTTCCCTGTCCAAGGCAAACCAAGTTAATTCAAACACAAGCAGCATATATAATAAAACTCAGGGGCATAGCATATGCAAACACTATGTTGTGAACGAGATTACGATTTGGTTGTACGAGTTACACGAAATATCAGGTGTGTTGCATAAGATGTTAAAGTATTCAATCCATGTACAAGTATCTTATAACCATAATCGTTCAGGCATTTTCGATATTCTTGACCCGATGCAATGACTCGCACGCGGATAGCCGCTAAGCGAGGATGACTTATCTATATGAACAATTGTCGCTGGCATAGCCATAAAGGAACATAGTCACTGACGAGGATGGAATGCAACGAAAGTACGGGATGCGCTACAGACCATCTCATCTTTGCACAGGAAGACTACACAGGAAGCTCCATCCAGATCAGATCGGCCCCGGTGCCCCTGAGACCGCCCGTGGAACTTGAGATCCGAAGGTCACCTTTTTCAAGTTGTCCGTGACATGCAGGTCTTGGTCTCCCAAATCCATAATTTGACATGATAATCCATGATTCTTGTTCTGAACCGAGCAATTGCTCCACGAGCTGTGATTCTTGATTTACTTGACATGGGTTCTCGTTCAGAGGTAAACTTGATGTGATTATCATTCAGGTGTAATCTTGACAAAATTCTTTCTCAATGAACAACTTGCCTTGATGCATTTTTCTGGTGCGGGGACTTCCTTAGCGACCTAATGGTCCCGGATACTTACATGTTTATAATACACAGAAGAACTATTTGATAGTCTCCTGGCTCACTAGATGCATGCACGATAGAGGTAGCATTTATTTGATTGTGGCATAAGTTTCATGTGGCAAACATTGAGTCTAGGCAACATTACAAGTTAACTTATAAGAAGGCAAGCATTGCATTCATAAGGAAACTTAAGCATTTACGTTTTCTCGGGCCCGAAGGTAAGCCGAGAAGTGAAACCGTAAAGGGACTTACAGAGCGACATGATCTAGGGTCGTGCAGTGTAAACAAGTAAATAGTGCGCTAAGAAGAGCATATATATATCGTTCTATCGAGGCATAGAAGGGTCTAGTTGCACCAGACAAAGGTAGCATGCGAGGTCTGAATATAAGCAATATTTCATTTCCATGTTCTAACATAAGCAATACAAGTTGGGATTATTCTCTTAGCTAGGTGCGTTGTATTCTTATTAGCATACAAGGGGTGATTCACCTAGAGACTAGCATGTATCGTTCCATATTTTAAGTGTGTTGGCTATGCAAAGACAAGTTCACCATAGCCACCCACCTTACCGATGATTCGCCTCGGTTGAGCGATACTCTGAACGAGCCTCTGAAAGCCTAAGCCGAACTCTTGAAGGGACAAGTCTAGAAATATTTTGCCTCAACGCGTATTCTCGCCTGAGCAAAGTGGGTTGGGACGTTGCACTATTGTTGTTTGAATCGGCAGTCCACTTTAGCGGAACAGGGTGTTACATCATACACCACTGTAAACTCCCTCACCCAAAATAGATATTTGGTGTGTATTCTATATTAGTATATTTATTATAGATTATTTTAAATATTGAATTACTTTAGAGTATTCTTTTAGTTAATTAGAAAATAAATTTCTTAGTATATTTACTTATATAAATATTTATTTAGAATTATTTTTAGGCTATTTTAGATTTTTAGAGATTTTTCTAGAATTTTTAGGTAATTAAAATATATGGAACGTAAATTCTAGGACTTTTATTATTTACTATGAGACCATACTTGCATATTGCTCCTACCATATATTTATTTTAGGTTAAAATATTTAATTATATTTTTCTGTAATTTATTTAGAATTTTAAGAAATTTATTTAGATTTTTGAAATTATTTAGGATTTATTTGGATATATATAGTCTTAATATTAGATAGAGGCTAATTTAGTGTTAATAGATATTAATAAGGTTATATATAAATTATTTGTATTATCTTTAATTTTATTTAATATTATAAATTATTGAGACAAACTCAAACTCTATTTTAAATTAATTCAAATTCTGAGCCTACTAGGAAATCAACTTCATGCATATCCTATCCTTATTTGAACTTATCATAATCCTATCCAAATTAGCCAATCCTAGTCGTATTCAATTAAGTAGTATCCACCATTATAAATACCTCATCCTTCATATTTTTCCCCCAAACTCCTCTTTTTTTTCATCCAAAAACAGTCAAAATTCGTCATAAATTCAGCCTCATTTTCTAGTAGTTATGACGACTTAAAAAGACGATATCTCCTAGCTCCGGACTGCAAACGCGTTCCAGTTTTTTTGTTAGAACCATATCAAGGTTAATTTTATGAATATATAAATTATTTTAATAATTTATGAACCTATTTTCCCAGAAAATTCTAAGAGTGCCAGTTGTCCGAAATCAGACGCGTTTCCGTATTTTCGAGATTTCGGAAGATCTCGAATTCGAAATTACGAACCGTTTGAAGTTTCGGAAAGTTAACATGATGAAATTACATAAAATAATATTTCAAGAATTTAACATATAAGTTTAATCTACTGTAAAATTTGTGTAACGTAGACGTAAATAGAAAATTACCGTAAACTGTCATCTGTGCGCCCTTGCGGACACAACTCTTTACCGACTTCTGATTTTATGAAACCGTTAATTTTGAAGTTCATGTAGTGCTAAAATATATAGGATTTTACACAAAAATCCAGGATTTGAGTTGGTTGACTTTTTGGTCAACGGATTGCCTCGATTTGCGTGCCACGGATCACAAATCCGTAAAGTTGACTTTCTTTGGACCAAAATTAGGGTTTAACAATAAAATCAGATTATAATAAGATTAAAATACTATTTTAGGTTATTTTATTCAGAATTAAAATAGATTAAAATGGAGGAACCGATTCACCCACTTTTGTAACCTAACTTGTTTAATTTATGTGACGGGTAGATCGGACTACGCCTTGAGTTGGGACTTCATTCTTTTTCAGACCAGGCTAGATACCTTATCAAATTACTTATAGTACTTTGCATGCTTATCATATTTTTATATATTCATTATATATGTGTTTTGTTTCAGTCATAATTATATACTATATATGTTGACACACACTTGACACATAGTATCATGGGAGGGGAGGACAATCAGTGTAACGCCCCACAACCGTACGGTGCGTTACGCTGAGTCAGATTGAATGAAACAAATGCTGGTTCCATTTGATTTGTTGGATTTTGGAAATAAGTATTGATTGAGTTGTTTCATGTGCAGATGGCTAGCGGGTTCGATGGAAATCAGGTGTTCGTTCAGAGCAGTACTGAGATAGCTGAGTTGGAATGATAATGCCATCTTCCTTAGTCCGATCGGTCGGATGATTTGTAGAGCACGGCCTGCTCGCACGGTCATACCAGTTGAGTAGATCGCGCTTGCATCGGACCACGGGTTCAAGGGATTGGCCGTATCGGCAGGACAGGATGCCTAACGGGATCAATCATTGTGAGTGGGCTCTTTCCCTTCTCCTCTACTCCTTCATGCATAATAATATAGAAAACACGTAAATGGCTTGAACACTTGGGCTGAAACATTGGGAATCACTACACTGAGGCGTGCATAGAGTGTGCGTCGTTGGCTTGGTAGGATTGTGGCTTGAAATAATTTACGCGTTGGATAGTTGGAGCTAGAGTTGGAATATTGCATTTGAGGCAGTTGGTTGATTGATTGGGATTATGCTTGGACAGTTGGAATGATGCATTGAGAGATTGGGAACATTGGGATTTGGGCGAGCGAGCGTGCATCCGTGCACGGGTATCACTTGGTCGCTTTGTCTTGCAAAGCGAGCAGTTATGGTTCGAAACCGAACAACTGCATCGGCGAGGGTGTTGTGCCGCTTGATGGGGCATCGTGCCACGAATGGGGCATTGTGCCACTGAAACGGCATTGTGCCATGGGTTAGCTTTGAGCATGGGTGTTGCACCATTGGAAATACTGTGTTGAGAAGAGGCATTGTGCCTATGGGAATAACTTGTGAATGGTGCCTTGGGCTATATGTTGGAAGAATGGTTATGGATGTGTTGGTTGGATTATTGGCGGAACGAGTCTAGGATCGCTTGGTGGGGCGAGAATGTTCGATCCTCTCGTCATACCTACTTGGTGTCTGCATGTCACGGACAACCTGTATTGCACAGGGTTTGGTCTCCTCGAACGGGTACTCCGGGGCACCGGGACCGTTCGGCCATGGAGGAGACAATTGGGTAACGCGTCTTGGGCGCGGTGCCAGCGGTTGGAATCGATCCAGGTGGGTTAGCTACTTAGCGCTGTTTCGAGGAGAACCGCATTTGATCAGTCCGATCAAAGTCCTTTATGGCTTGGCCAGTGACTTCATATAGTATAGTGTTGGCTTGCTTTTCTTTTGTTGGTTTGGCTTTCGTGTAGGCGCGGCTACCTTGCCTCGGCAAGAGTGTGCACTGTGAGATTTGGATTATAAGTGTTGGTTGAGGATGGATATTGAGGCTTGGTTGATGGTTCGACATGTTATCGTATTGCTTGGACTTGAGCAGGACGGTTTGCATGCTAGTTTCCCTCGAGTTGCTTATATATTTGCTTGTCGTTTGGTTTGAGTTGAGTGCTTGCATGCTTAAACTGCTTTACAGCTTTCCTTAACATGTCATCCCTATGCCATGAAATGAATATAGGATTCAACTAGAAAGATCACCATATAACTGTTTGCATTCACTATTTTTACTTAGTGTCGGCTTAGGCGAGTGGGTTACCCCGCTCACCAGTACGGTTGCGTACTGACCCACGTTTGTGGGCATTATTTCAGGTACGCAGGCGTAGTGGCGCTGCTTGGATATACGGGACATGATGTATGAACTATAAGTACCTTTGTGGGCTAGAGAAAAGAGCAAGAGTATTTCATCGCCTTCGTGACATCGCCTTCGTGGCCTTGTCTTCGATGAGGCATTTCATTTGACCCTATCGTGAGCTTCGCTGCGTATTACTCTGATTGTGTGCTTGGTACACAATACTTGACTTCCGCTGCAACTTGGTTGTTTCAATGATAACATTTGGTGTTTGACAATATTGCCTTGTACGAGAGCAACTCCAGGCTCGTACGGCATCACGTCCCGATGAGAACGATGGTCCTGCGGAAGAGCTATAAACGTGGTGATTCACGTTCAGCGGGGACTATCGAGCTTGCGGGAGATTGGGGCGTGACAATCAGTAGGCGTATGGGCTACCCACTCTGGTAAACCGTAGTAACTAGCACGCACTACGGGAGTTGTGTCGCGATGGTCGCTACCCTCGCGGTATATCGGCTGATGGTGTCAGGATGGTCGCTACCCTCGCGGTATGACGGCTGATGATGTTCGTGGACGTGTGTGTGAGTTGTGAGATAGATAGAGTATACTACACCTACCCATACGTCGAAAGGTTATCCTCACTATGCATTTTCATATAGATTGTCTAGTACATCATAGTTATATATTTTCTGTCTATTATGCATGTTTACTGTATTCAATTGGCATGCTTCTATGTATCTTGTTACGTCCCTCTGAGGACCTGGTCCCTTTCCAGGTGTAGACGAACTTGACTATTCGCAGGAGCACGGATCAGAACTTGTTACTTATCTCTCCTTCGAGGAGGTCTTCTCTTCGAGTCTCATTGTTCATTAGATGTACTTATGATCAGTTTCCGTGCACCAACTATTATGTTATCTTTCTAGTTGCCTTAGGATCAGTTTTATGGCAAGTATTGAATAGCCTATCTCGTGCGGCAGTGCGCCTGTGCGACATAAGAGAAAATACAGCGAGACTTACCAACTTACCATTTGTCCTTCCCTGTCCAAGGCAAACCAAGTTAATTCAAACACAAGCAGCATATATAATGAAACTCAGCGGCATAGCATATGCAAATACTGTATTGTGAACGAGATTACGATTTGGTTGCACGATTACATGAAATACCAGGTGTGTTACATAAGATGTTGAAGTGTTCAATCCATGTACAAGTATCTTATAACCATGATCGTTCAGGCATTTTCGATATTCTTGACCCGTTGCAATGACTCGCACGCGGATAGCCGCTAAGCGAGGATGACTTATCTATATGAACAATTGTCGCTGGCATAGCCATAAAGGAACATAGTCACTGACGAGGATGGAACGCAACGAGAGTACATGATGCGCTACAGACCATCTCATCTTTGTATAGGAAGCTCCATCCGGATCGGATCGGCCCCGGTGCCCCGGAGACCGCTCGTGGAACTTAAGATCCAAAGATCACCTTATTCAAGTTGTTCGTGACATGCAGGTCTTGGTCTTCCAACTCCAGAACTTGACATGATAATCCATGATTCTTGTTCTGAATCGAGCAATTGCTCCACGAGCTGTGATTCTTGATTTACTTGGCAGCGGTTCTCGTTCAGAGGTAAACTTGATGTGATTATCATTCAGGTGTAAACTTGACAGAATTCTTTCTCAATGAACAACTTGCCTTGATGCATTCTTCTGGTGCAGGGACTGCCTTAGCGACCTAACGGTCCCGGATACTTGCAGGTTTATAATGCACAAAAGAACTATTTAGTAGTCTCCTGGCTTACTAGATGCATGCTCGATAGAGGTAGCATTTACTTGATTGTGGCATAAGTTTCGTGTGACAAACATTGAGTCTAGGCAATATTACAAGTTAACTTATAAGCAAGCAAGCATTGTATTCATAAGGAAACTTAAGCATTTATGTTTTGTCGGGCCCGAAGGTAAGCTGAGAAGTGAAACCGTAAAGGGACTTACCGAGTAACATGATCTAGGGTCGTGCAGTGTAAACAAGTAAACAGTGCACTAAGAAGAGCATATACATATTGTTCTATCGAGGCATAGCAGGGTCCAGTTGCACAAGGCAAAGGTAGCATGCGAGGGTCTGAATATAAGCAATGTTTCATTTTCATGTTCTAACATAAGCAATACAAGTTGGGATTATTCCCTTAGCTAGGTGCTTTGTATTCTTATTAGCATGCATAGGGTGATTCACCTAGCGATTAGCATGTATCGTTCTATATTTTAAGTGTGCTGGCTAAGCAAAGACAAGTTCACCGTAGCCACCCAACTTAGCGATAATTCGCCTCGGTCGAGATATACTCTGAACGAGCCTATGAAAGCCTAAGCCGAACTCCTGAAGGGACAAGACTGTAAATCCTTTGTCTCATCGAGTATTCTCTCCTGAGCAAAGTGGGTTGGGACGTTGCACTATTACTGTTGTGGCCGTCTGGGTCGGCGGAGGTCGTCGGTGTTGGCCGGGGGTTCGTCGGGTCGGGGGTGGCCGGAGCTGGAGTGGCGGTGGCCGGGGATTGTGATTGTGGTAGATGGGAGCGGGGGTCGGCTGAGGTTTTATAGTGGTGGTGGTGGTGGCGGTGGCGGACGCTTTGGGGAGGGGGATCGACTAGGGAGGCGAGGTGGCGCGGGGAGCGGGGGAGACGTAACCGCCGGCGGAGGGGAGGCGGATCGGCCGCCGGGAACGGCCGGGGAGAGGAAACGGGGAGGAATCGGTTGGGGGTTACTGTGCATAGGTTAAAGCGGGTCGGGTCGATGCGGGTCGGGTCGGTGGTTACAGACCCGAATCCGACCCGCTAGAATTTGGGAATTGGGTTCGGGTCTTAGCGGGTCGGGTGGGTTAATGGGTCAGGATCCGACCCGCTAGGGGTTGGTTTGGTTCAGTTGGGTCGGTCCAGTTCAGGATTAAACCGGTTCAGGGTTAAACCAGTTGGGTTCAGCTCGGTTTGTTTTGGTTTATTTAAAAATTTGGTTTTTAGGTCTTTAAAAATAGTTTTTGGGCCCAATAAATTCCAGAAAAATTACACTATGTCTAATTATTCATTTTACATTCAAAAATATTATTTTCATAATATTTTAATATTTAATAAAATTACAATAATTATTTAATACCAGAAAATATTTATTTTAATTAGTTAAAATTTCCAAAAAATCCCGAAAATTTATTTTTAAATTCTAAAATATCTAGGGGTTTACACACGAGTTACACAGATTATAAGGCTTGTTGCAAAAGATGTTCAAGTGTCTTATACTCATATCATTCAGGTATTTCAGATTATTGAATGCGATGCAATGACTCACACGGGGATTGCCGCTAAGTGATGATGACTTATCTATATAAACATGAGGTCGCTGGCTTAGCCATAAAGAACGATACATAGTCTCGGACGGAGATGAGACGTAGCACTAGAGTCATTAGGCGTTACCCATCAATCCGACTAAACATGGTGAGACTACCATAAATCATGGAGTCAGACTGGTTATCCAAGTGTAGGATGTACTACCAAGGGTCCGACTACTGAATATATTGCGTCGCCCCAAACCGGAGGGCATCCTACCGATTTGGTCATGCAATACCCATATTCCTCCTAGGATGATACGATCCCGGTGCTCCGATGATCGTACGAGGAATCCATGTTATTATCTCGTGCACGAGTTGTCCTTGACCATGCAAGTCTAGGATTTCAGATTCACGGGATTCATGATATGACATGTTGATTCTTGATTCTTGATTCTTGTTCAGAACGTATAGCTCCACGAGCTATGATTCTTAGATGATTGACATGGTGCAAATCCCCTGGTTCAAAAACTGCCTTGGCGACCTAACGGTCCCGAATACCTTCAGGTTTATATTTGCACGAAACAACTATTAGATAGTCTTCCGGGGAGAACTAGATGAATGCATGACATGGATATTGTTACTTGATTGTGGCATAGATTCATATAGCAAGCATTAAAATGAGACAACGAGTACAAGCTATAATGTAAGCAGACAATCATGCATTTATATGAAATATAAGCATTTACGTTGGAACGGTCTATGATATAGTGCGAGGAGTGAAGTTGTACAGTGACATATCGAGCGACATAATCTAGGGGACGAACAGTGTGAACAAGTAAAATAGTGCACTACGGAGTGTATATAACGATCTACTCAAGGCATTGCGGGGTCTACTTGCACGAAGAAAATGTAGCATACGAGGGTCTATGTTATAAACCAAGTTTCATTTTCATGTTCTAACACAAGCAATACAAGATATGATTATTCACTTAGCTATGTGCGTTGATTTCTTTATTAGCATGCAGGAGGTGATTCACCTAGCGACTAGCATGTATCGTCCATATTTTAAGTGTATTGACTAAGCAAAGACAAGTTTATCGTAGCCACCTACCTTAGCGATGATTCATCTCGGTCGAGCGATACTCTGACCGAGCCTTTGAAAGTCAAAGTCTGAACTCCTGAAGGATAAACTCTGGAAATCCTTTGCCTCAAATGAGACTTCTCGCTGAGCAAAGCAGTTCAGGTCATTGTACTTGCACCGTTTGAATCAGCTGTCCGCTTGAACGGAATGGGTTATTACAATTGATACGACTACAAGTTCATGTACAAGAACTTCACTATGATTGGGGGGATATCTCTCTGTTTCTTGGAAATAATCTTTGGCGAGACCACTCTGAAATATGAAACTTATAGATTAAAATTTGTATGATATCTATGTATATGTAAATTTGAACTTGTAATGTATATGTAAATTTGAACTTGTAATGAAGTCATACTAATTCAGATATGTCATCAACAAAAGTATGTAAACTAGCATCATCTAGGGCTCTGTACTTGAACCTTTGTTCCTCAAATTGGTATGCGATATTACTTATACGAGGGCATCCCCACTATTGCCTATAAGCAAAGTCACCCATGTCTGCAAAATATAAATGAAAGTTTAGCACACTATTTGTACTTAATCAATCAAAATATGTAGTAAGTTAGAACTTTCATTCATTTTGAGATGCTAGCATGAGAGACATGTTCCTCACATTATAATTCTCATACCGACTATAGTAAAATCCCTCGACCAAATTTAGGTCTACTTAGCTTAGATAGAGAGACTAGGGTTAGTTTGAAGCCAATTAGAATTAGAACACAGCATTTTAGATTTATAGTGCAATATTTGTATCACTTTGTGCATCTTACCGTTGCTTCAATACTTGGAGCGCCACACTAGCATTTGCTTTCAAACAATTTTTACACACTTTTCCTAGACGTGCCAGCCTTCCATTCTGACCTTTGTGTAACTCATAAATACCTTCCCTTGTACTTTATTTTAGTCGCACAATATTCATTACAAACGTCTATTTTTAAATCCGAATAAATCCAATTTTGCATCCTTGTCCGTTCCAATCAAAATTGGAGACACAACCTCAACCCGTTTTGTCTAACCCAATTTATGATAATATTCTATTCTGAGTCTACTATTGTGTCCCACCCAATTTTAACCCTATGCATTTCCAATTAATTAAAGAGCACCCCTCACACTAATTTTAATTAAATTGGTGTAAGGACCCAACCTCACCCAAAACTAGACCCAACTCCAAACCAAACCTCCACTCACACCCTCAAGGTTCATACTAAACACCACATACCATTTTAGCCCACTACATCACACCAAACATGATATTTTGCTTCATCCAATCCGAACTTCCATTATTTGTACAATTTTCCAATTGTTAGGGAGTTTTATGCAAATATGCAATGAGGTGTCCCCCTCTCATTGGGTCCAAGTCCATGAAGAAACCCTTTCCCCCCTCTTTGACCGTTCCACCCACAATTTCCCCCCCATTTTTTGTACCTCATGCAACTTTATTTCCTCACATCTCTACCCTACATTTCAAAACCCTTTCATCATAGCCACTCTTTCATCATGTGGAGGCTTCCCTCACCCATAGAAACAATCCACAGCCGGCCCTAATCCCAAGGAGAATACCCCTCTCTCTCTCCTACATATACAACTCTCTCTCTCCAAAAAAATCCTAAAACCACAGCCCACATCGTCAACCCAAACCCTGGCCGAAACCCTAACTTTCTCTCCTCACCGACCCTTTTTCCCCCGACCACCTCCCACTGTACAGCCCCGCCGCCTCAGTTGACCTTCCTCCACCGCATGTTCCCCCCTCGACATCGACCACAGCACCGCCGGCCGCCTGCATCCTCAACCACCGGCGTCGCCTCCTCCATTCATCACCATCCCGCACCCTGCAACCCGACTCCCCTCCGTTCATCGCCACCATCGCCACCACTGCAACCCCGGCCATCTCCACCACCGTCATCCCCGCCTCGCCAACATCACCACCATCAGCAACCACCGCCACCATCCCTAGCACCGCCATCATTCGTCACCAACATCAACATCACCAACACCATCATCACCATCACCCGCACCCATCTACAGCCCGACCTTTGCCGGAGACCACCGCCACCCTAGCCATCATCCTCCCACGGCCATCCCCCACCGCCAGCAACCCGCCACCACTGCCACTGCCATCGCTGCTGCCGTTGCAAGGTGCTGCGTTGCTGCTGGAGCAGCTGCTGCTGCTGCTGCGTGCTGTGCACGCCGGAGCTCCGCCCTCCATCGCCGGAGGCAGGCTGCCGACAAGCCGCAGACACCCCCTCCCCCTCGGCCACGATCGACTAGGTATATATATATTGTATTCTCTTTCTTCATGTACGAATGTGTCAATGTGTTGTTGAATGGACACGTGTAATGTGAACCCTAGTGCAATGTGTTTGTGTGTGCATATTTTAGAATAGAAATTAGTGTTAGAAATTACCTCATAGAAAAATATGGTTATTTAATATGGAATACTGTGTTGACCTAAAGGTTTAGACACTGGCCTTGTGCACACTAACATGTCAACTAGGACCTGTGTTTGCGTTATACATTATTTGGTATTATAGCATATTTTGATAATTCGTTGTCTTGTTGTGCACGGTAATTGAGGATATAACACGTGTACGTCTTAGTTACGTACACACGCGACCCTGCTAGTTGACCAGTCGTGACTCCCTACGTCAGTTCCTAAGTGCAGTGTAGTTATAATTTTTGTGCGTACTAGTATAATGATTGATGATTATATTATATTATATTATATTATATTATATTATATTATATTATATTATATTATATTATATTATATTATAGGGTCGCTGGACCGTTCAGGCAAGACTACGTGAGCAGGATTTTGGTACTCGCAGCTTGAGGACCCAGACAAGTATACCTTGCCTTGTTGTACTGTTTAAATTCAGATATTATTTAGTTGCATGTTTATTTATTTTAATATTTAACTGTGCGTGTCCAAGAAAGACTCTGGTGCGGTCAATTTAGGCGTTGACGTTAGGACTTGTGTCTGACCTAGTGTCTAGTGGATCCACCTAAAGTTGTGGAGTTATCAATATGACTCCTCAGGCCTTAACACGTATCATTGTACGTCACAGAGTGAGTTCATGTAGGGACGTGTGCTTCATGCTTGACTGGCCATCGGTGTGAGCAGCACGTGTGACTGTATTTAGCTTAGTTGTATATTTTCTTAGTGACTTGCATTATAGTACGAGATGTCCACGTCGTATTCGCAACTTGTACATTGACATTGGACGGAGAGGACAACTAGTAGGCGTATGGGACACCCACCTCCTTTATACAGATACCGCATTCTTCGGAGCGATACGAACGTATATATATTTGTAGATACCTCATTTTTTGGAACGATGGACGTTACATGTACAAATACCACGCTCCTCGGAGCTGGATGTTATTATATATGCATAGTGCCCTAAGATGGGGGGCATATGTGACATATACTAGCCAGTCAGGGCGATTGGTGAATTACGTCAGCATATGTCTAGCATACACTTCCCATACGCACTAAGTTGTCCTCAAATTGTATTTCACTTAGCTGGTTAGTTCACCCTCGAGTTTTCACAGTATTTACTTTATGGCATGTATTTTTGTATCTTGTTACGTCCCTCTGAGGACTTGGTTCTCTTCCAGGTTATTTGTGCAGTTTGCATGATGCTTGATTTAGTGGAGTGTGGACATCGTTGCAGGTATCTTTACATCTTCAGCTATTACAGTCATGTACTACTTTCCATTTTGATTCTGCTTTTATAGCCTAGTGTTTATAGGCCTATGTTGTTCTTTTGGTCTATTCGAACGAATATATTATTGGGCTGCAGACTGATGATGCGTATCGTTCTTTCTTGAGATTATTTACCATGGATTGAGATTTAGTTTACTTGTTGCATGTTAGAATTAGATTATTAACTGGATCACTTGACCGTGGATAGCGTAAGTGCACTTCGTCGGGTCCATTAAATTGGAAAGTCCTACGGAGTCGTACCAACTGGCCATTGTCACGTGTCTGGTCCCATACATTTTGGGACTGGGGCGTGACAACTATTCCAATAACCAATGACACCATGGATTCTATTTGTTGCAATGGTTGGAGCATAAATCATAGTAGGTGGATCATCGAGAATTATTTGTCTCATCCCGAATTATCGAAGAACTCGGTCTGTTGGATGATACATGGTGTACCGGTCATATATAATAAAAGATCTGTGCAAACTAAGATCATACGATGTTCTCTTAATTTCTGGAGCATTCTTTTCAAATTTGTAGGGTATCTAGACAACCTAGTTTAAATCGAGAATTATTTGTCTCATCCCGAATTCTCTTCAAATGTGCAAACTAAGATCATACATGGTAGAAGTCATAAATTTATCATATTTTTCAATGAATCTGAAAATAGAATTGCACCACATAAACAGAGCAAATACGCTCTAGTACAACGAATGACCTGAAAATTTTAAATTTTTTATAAGCACTAGCACTAAACTAAATTAAATCATAAATAAATGTGAGCATTAAAATACGTACCCATATTTCGTCTACATTAACCTCGTCGTCAATAATATGATCTGCAACCATGAAGTTGCCACGAAGCCATGTCAACTTCACATAATTGTTATTTATTAAATTCGATGGAGGTCTAACACAGAGATATCTCCTAATCATTTCATCTCCAGTTAACGGAGAACCAAAGTATATATGATCATCTGTAATAGGTAATCCTAATATATTTGCCACATCCCGTAGTGTGATCATAATCTCGCAAACGGAAAGTTAAAAAGTATTGCGTTCAGGCCACCATCGCTCAGTGAGACTTAAGATTAAGTGGAGATCGTGAGTTAGAAAATCTAAATAGTGGAACCCAAATGAGCGCACCAAAGCCTTTTGTGCGTTGTTTAACTCCCATGTTTTGTATCTTCTCTGTTCCTGCCAACTTCCATGCTCCCGCGTTCATAAATCAAGATCTTGATCGTATAACTATAAATAAATTATATACATTATGTTATATTATGTTTATGTGAAACTATTTAACTAGCGTACTTACAAAATTTTAAAAATTACCTGTCTATTAAATATAAAACGAGATATGTGATTTTCACGTTATTGAATAATGACACCAGTAGTTGGTCCATCGGGAATACGTTCGTCGTTTTTGTCATTTTGGGTATCCATCTACAAAAAAAATTATCCGTCATCGCTTACCGACTAATATATTTCATTACAAAAATAAAATATTTATAAAATGACTAAAAAAAATCAAGAAGAAGAACTAATATTTTTTTTCTTGCTTCTCTCCTCTTCTTCTCTATTTTTCTTCTTCTTTGCTTCTGGAAGGAGGTTCTCTATTGGAAGATGGGGGGCTGCTGGAAGATGGGGGGGCTGGAAGATGGGCATGGGTAGTTGATATAAAGGGGCAGGGGAGTGCAAGTGCGGTCTACGAGATGGAGTGCAAGAGCGGTCTACGAGATTCCACGGAAGCGCGATCATAGAAATTTTGTATGATTAAATTATGAGTCTAAGAGTCGGTAGAGTCGGTAGGGAATATGAATTGAAGAATTGGAAGTTTTGTGCGGATCATAGAGTCTAGAAATTAAGAAAGAAATGTGATGACTTAAATTACAAAATTAGAAAACTAACCATAATATATATATATATATATATATATATATATATATATATATATATATTGTGGCCTCCAAAGTTTGGAGGCCCTGTGTGGCCGCAAAATCGGCCTCATTTTCTACCGAGTCGATAGTTACTTTTTGATTTGCAGTCCGAAGTTTTATTTGGTAGGAAAAAAAAAGTAAGAAAAAAAAAATAGAAGAGAATGATACAATTTCTATGAAGAAAACTGTGGAGGAAAGAAAAAATAGAAGATTTATTTTTCTCTCCTAATCCACCAAATTCAATTCCTCCATAAGGAGGAAAAGTGGATGGAAAATGTGAAAGCTCAGCTAATTTACAATTATATCCCGACAATCTATGAAGTCAAAATAATTAATTACTCTATTTAGATCTAGCCATATAGAAAGGGAAGGGAAAAGTGAGCTGCACATCCATTCTTTAATAGTGGTAATTTCTCCTCAAAATTAATCTCCCGGTCATTTTTAGCGTCCGTCAACAAGTCCCGCCAAAAAGTCTCTGTTTAGCTCCCGAACAACTGTAAATTTTTCAGAATATTTCTACTCAAGTGTGTCTTATTATACTTTCAAATTGTACACGTAACAAATAAGCCTAGATGAAATTCCACCTTCACCTATTTAAATTATAATTATATTATTAACAAATTGTTCATTTAAGTCATATGATAATTAATGACTGTAGAATATAATTGATAAAGTTTATATATATATATATATATATATATATATATATATATATATATATATATTTTTTTTTTTTTTTCCATATGAAAAAAAAGTGTATTCGTTTAATTTTCTCATCCATGTGTGCTACCAAATACAGAGGAAAAAAAAAATTTATTCCATATATATTTTCTACCAAACAGAACTTTGATATCTGAGACGAACTTTCAAAATGACATATAGCCATTCAAGTCTAACATAATAACCACCAAATCACAATTATTTTTTGTTAGAAATGGTCCATGGATTGGTGGGTTGGTGGTCCTATTTTAGATACAAAATTAAAATATCATTATGTTTAATTTAATTTTTTTGGATTCTTAGGATCCGTGGGTTGGTGGTCCTATTCTCCACTTGTTCAGAAAGCCGGATATATTCTTCCCCTGAAGATAACAATGTCTTGCTTTCAACTGTTTCAACTGAAGGCAGGAGATTATTAGCAAATCATACATAAAGGACAGACTGACCAAAAGCTTGACATAATTCTTTTATATATATATATATATATATATATATATATATATATATATATATATATTTGGGGTAGGTAACGGAGGATCTCATTGGCCAGAGCAAAATCTTAATTGAGACTGGTGACAATATCAGGACCACTCAATCTTCATTCAATCACCCCCATCCCCACTGTTTGGAAAAAGCAGCTATCAATTCCTTTTCTCACACACACTACTGCACTGCACCTCAGTCTTTCCTTCCTTCGTCATTTGCAATCCTCACAAAGTGGCATTATGAGCGCACTTTGAAAGCTTTTTCTGCAGATGGATGATTCCACATGTTCTCAATTGGAGTCCCCACTAGCTTCACTTGGCAGGAAGGGTGCAATTCGGAGCAAGATTTTTTTGTATATGATTCCAATCCAATTAGGAGTCGATATGAATCAATTATTTAACTTTGGAATCCATTCGGATTCGAATGCAGATTTAATTTTTTTCGGTTTCGAAATTAATTTCTTCATGGATATGAATTCCACTCTATTATTTCGAATTCTCAAATTATTATTTTTTTCAAATTTTCGGCTGTGTTTGTTTAGTATTTTATACGTTACTTTCTGCTTTTAAATGTGAAACCAAACAGAATATGCGTTTGGCCGTAAGCTATTGTGAATGTTTCTTTCAAATTTTTTTCTTTCTTTCCAAAAGTAACTTTATAACATTGATTTGAGAAACAGAAAAAAAAACTATTTTCTGAGAGAGATTTCCGAGGGTGGTGGCCCCCACTCTCCCTCGATTCTCTCATCAATCTCTATGCTCTCTCTCTCTCTCTCTCTCTTTCTCCACCAACCTCTTCTTCCTCTTCCTCGATTCGAGAGGGCTGCGTGAACGGCGTAGCTCCCGTCGACAAGGAGGCGCGGGTCACCTCCGGGTCCCTCTCGAACCTGGCTTCCTCGAACTCCTCTGGACGTTGTCGTGGAGTACGTCCCGCCAAGAGACGCCACGGAGGACTCTCTGCGGATGCCTAGTGCGGATGTCGATATACCAGCAGCTACCACGACGCGCGAGGCGGTGGCCGACGCCCACGGCGAGAGGGTCTGGAGGGAGTCGGACCAGTCCTAGATGCCGACGTCCACGACGGTGGACTCGACCACGACCTCGAGGACACAGGACGACACGACGACGACGACGCATTTCAGTCCTAGACGTCGGACGACGAACTCGACACAGACTCGAGCCCTAGACGCCGGACGACGAACTCGACACGCACTCGAGCCCTAGACGCCGGACGACGAACTGGACACGCACTCGAGCCCTAGACGTCGGAGGAAACTCGGACACAGTTGGACACGAACAATTTTGAGAGAGACACAGTTGGACACGAGCATTGGGTACACAGTTAAAAAATTATTTTATAAAAATATTTTATCAAACATAATTTTTGTTTTTTTGTTTTTTAAAATCACTTTTCAGATAAATAAATACAAAGTCAAAAATTTTATACTCAGAAAATAATTTTATAATTTATTTACAGAAAAATGTTTTGAGAACAAAATTTTAGAAAATCTATCCAAATGGATACTAGTTTCTCCAAAATTCTGTGTATTTGTATTCACTTTAATCTGTATCCGTTTTATCCTGATCTAAATTCAAAACCATTTTTCTCGAAAATGATAATTGATTTTCATATCAAAATAATATATGTATTCGTTATTATGGATCCGTATCCCATCTAAATGCAATGATGCATCCGTATTATGTGGTGGGGAAGACAGAGTGCTCAAAATCCTGATGGCATCATTCACTCCCACTTCAAGAACAAGACCTTATGACGGTCTCGGACACAACCCATGTGACGTTAGGTGGCTCACAAGGAGCATTGTATGGATCCATATTTAACTATAAATACAATAATTGAGGCATTGACGGTAGGTGACTTTCTAACTGTCCAGCGCTTGTAGTCCAAGTCAAAAGCAGTAGGAACATCAGATGGAACTGACAATGATTAAATCCTCAATCGTAAAAATGTGTAGGTGAGTGTGGATTGAAAAAATAAAAATGACTTTCTAACTAGCATACAAGGTTGGATCATCCTTTTCTTCATTGTTCAAGCTTGGAAGGGAAATCAAAGAGTTCATCAACAAATCAACCCACATACCTCCATACAACAATTGTTTCAAACTCCGTTCAGCACTGGCCAACATGACAATATCAAATCAACATTCTACTTACTATGGTAAATTAGGAAGCCAGGAACGCACACCATCTTCAATAGCACACCCTTTTGTCCAGACTCCGTCATAAAAAATGCAGCCAGAAATGAAGTAATATATGATCAGAAGAGTATGAAGATCCAATCAACCAATGAAGATGCTCCCTCCTCCCAAGTGCTGAATGCTCGGACACCACCACCTATGGGCACAGTGAAGATAAACTTCGACGTTGCCTATATAGATGAGAAGATGGGAGCAGCTGCAGTCTGCAGAGACAACGAGGGCAGATTCAAGTTTGCAATCTCTACAATTCAAAACGAAGGATGTCCATTAGAGGCAGAATGGTTGGCACTCCAACTAGCTACTGTCCTATATAGGAGGAAAAATCACACGAAGGTTTTAATCGAGGGTGATTGCAAAGTTTTTATAGATGCTATCAACAACAAGGAAACGGAAGCTCCTTGGAAAGTTAGACGCGCTATTGAAGAATGTCGAGCCTCGAGCATTAACACCAATAGCATCTCATTTAAATTTTCTCCCAGATTATGTAATATGACTGCCCACAATCTAGCAAAGAGCAGTGTTTGCTCAAATTTACCATTTTCTATCAGGTTTTTCAATGAGCCTCCATCTTGTATATTGGATCATATCATTTCTGATATGTCCAATACTTTGGATGGAATGACGACGAACATCACCAAAGTTTTCATAGGTGGTGAACAAAAATGGACTCGGTAATAAAATACTAATTAATCTCCCAAACTTCAATAAACTGGGAGACCAAACAACCCAATAAATAAGAATGTTTGCCTTCATATTATATAACCATGCTCCTCTAAAGCAGGACAAACTTATTTCTTCGTAGTAGCTCACAAGACCGGAGGATTAGATTTAGAGCACAAATTATTTCCGGACCAACAATGGAACTAACTACAGTTGAACTTCATTCAGAAGGCCAAATTCCGATCTCAGAGTACCCGTCTTCCGTAGCACAGGCCCTGAACATCCCCGTCGTATTAAAAGGCATGACAACTTCCCCGTCGGCAGAGACAGCAACCAGTCCCGCATCGCCTTTAGGGACGTTCCCGACAACGTAATCCGCCGCCTCCTTCAAGGAGATCCCTTTGTACTCCATCAGGGCAGCGACGTCCCGTGCAACGGTGGCTCTGATGATCGATTCGCCTTTGCCTGTCGCTGACACCGCGCACAGGGAGTTGGCGTACGTTCCTGCGCCAATGACCGGCGTGTCTCCGATCCTACCCGCCATCTTGTTGACCAGCCCTCCGGTGGAAGTCGCGGCAGCTAGGCTTCCGTTGCCGTCGACGGCTACACAGCCAACAGTCCCAATCTGGCTGTCACCTTCAGTGGATGATGGTTCTTGGGGTGCAACTCCGGGAGGAGCAGGAGTGAAATCAATCTGCAGAGTAATTCGTACAATCAGTTGTGTATATAGGAATATCTGAACTCCACAACCTTTTCTAGTAGCACGTAGATTAGTGTCTGTTTATCCTAAGGATTAAACGAAACCGAGTTCCTTTACAATGAATAAATAAAGAATGCACAAACACAATAACACAATCAAGAACATAAGATATAACGTGGTTCCATCTAAGATTTACCTACGAGACAAATTTTTTTTTTTAATTAAATCAAGAAAAAAAAAAACTTTACAAGTGTCCTTACAAGAAGACCGTATCGCACTTACCGGACGAACCTTTCCTTATCCAATGAGCTCTCTACATTCTCCTCTCAATTTTCTTAGTTTTCTTAGCGCTTACTCCAACAAACAAACCTCTCCTTATTTTTTCTCAAGCACATCTATTTAGGATTTGAAAAACTCTTATATAGGCTCTCATAAACTTTTCCAAGTCATGAGCAATCCAAACTGTCGGGAAAAAACACTTTAAATCAGATCCATCCGAAGGAAAATAATTCCGAATAGGCAACGGTATGCTATCAGTATTTTGGTTCCAATGAGCGCTTGAGCACACTGTGCACTGGAAAAACCGATATACATGTTCGGAAAACCGGTACGTCTGTTGCTAGTGCGCACTAGGCTTTGGAAAATATGACATTCCGATTGGGGCCAACTGGAATATCGGTTATTGTAGTTGCTGCTACATAACTCATTTTTGAGCCCCTTCTTTGTGTGTTCAACTCCTAGTTGAACACGAGTCAGCATCCAACAATCTCTATCTTGGATTGTAGTCAACTAGTCACCTTTTGAACTTTGTTACGGTTGCATCAACTCCTTCAAAATTAGTTTCTCCCTTAGTATTCTTTTGTTTTCTGATACAGTCTTTGTCCAGAACTGCGAAATTGACATATGATACTATCTTTGCCAAAAACTGTAAAACAACCACGACCCTTCTATCAAGACCGTGAACATTCATCGTACATGAGTTCCTGAATTGATGTCAAGACGGTCCATAGGAATCCCTCGTTAGCATAACTATTGGATTCAGCTCAGTGTCGATCTTTAAAAGAACAATTTTCTTATTGCACCACTCACTTATCTTGTGATATCATATGTCGATGTGTTTCATTCGACTATAGTATATTTGATTTTTATGTTCTGAACATACTAAAATTGTCCATTGTCTCTGTATATTATGTTCCTTACAATAATACTGAAATTCCATCGAGGTGTACTCACCTCCATTGCTAGTCCGCAAATACTTCACCGTTCGTCCCTTCTGTTTTTCTACGACCATTTTCCACGATCATAATTTAGCAAACGCATTTGACTTGTGTTTGAGAAATTAAACCCTTGCCTTCTGTGAAAAGTTGTTAATAAAGGTAAAATAGTATTTGACACCTCCCTTTGATCGAACTGGCAATGACCCCTATACGCTTGAGTGGGATGTAGTCGAGAAGTTATTTGGTCTTGTGCGTTGTCTACTTGAAGCCTATTTTATGTTGCTTTTCCATCGTGCAATACTTGCAGAAGTCTTAATTTGCATTCCTTAAACTCCTTTAGCAACTTATGTGCAATTCACAAAGACCTCTCTAACTCATGTGGCCAAGGCACATATGCCACAAATGAAGTATCCTCCACATATTTTTATGTAATAACGACTGTACCACCCGTAACCATGTTTTCATCCATCCGGTACAATACCATCCACCATATGAAGCTCAATTTTTTCCACGACAACAATTTTATACGTTGCATCGTTCCCTATAATAACACCACCACCGCTAAATTTTTTATAGGTGCTAAACCACTTCCATTGGGATACATATGATATGAGCATCCCAAATCAAGAATCCAAGCTTCAGTGAAACATCCTACCCGTTGCATTGTAAAAACATCTCATAGTAACTCAGTTTTTGTTGCACTACTCTGGCTTGACTGGGATTGCTTAAACTGATGCTTTTATTCTTCTTTTCTAACCGCTGCTTGTACTTTGGATATTGTGTTTTCATATGACCTAATTGTTTGCAGAAATAGCACCTGTCACCATCCTATTATGATTTTCTTCATCTGCACTTGCCTCAATCTTCATTCTTCATTCTTTCCCTTTTATTGGTAATCAACCCCGATGACTCCTCCGATAAATTTGGCCTTCTCATAATCTCATTATTAAGAAGTGTCCTTGTAAACTACTCCATCTCAAGGTTCTTCCCATAATGGACTCTTGTCACCAATGGTCATATGACCCTAGAAGCGAAGATAGAAGCAAAAACGTTTGGTCCTCGTGTAACTTTACTTCAAGAAACAAAAGGTAACTATCCCCCTTATTGAAGTTTTTTGAATGGTGTAGAATTTGGGACCCCTACTTTATGCTTAAACTATAGAGTTGCTTCTTTAGGTACAACTTGTTTGACAAGGACTTTGTCTTATATAAGCTCTCTAGCTTCAACCATAATTTTCTGTCATGGTATTATATATCATCTCATCTGTCAGGCAAAACTCTAACGTGCAATGTGTCTTCTGATCCATATTATCCCATACTTCTTATGTCATGTCGGCATATTTTGTTTCCTTACCGACAAAGGCCTTGCATAATCATTCTTTTACAATGATCACCTTAACCTTTCTTTGCCATCGAGAAATTATTTACTATTAAATTTTTCCACCTTGAACTTAATGCTATTAACTTAGTTATTCGTCGTCCTTAATTCCAAAGTAGAACTCTCTCTTGGATCCTTATGAACCAATAGTTTTAAGAATCACGATCTAAGAAGATAGGAAGCAAACCAATATCGTTACCTGTTGATATGGTATGTTGGGTGTCATATTTAAGTATAGTATAAGCACATGGGAATATCCTGAGGACATATTTGGGATGCCAGAATATGTCACAGGATATTCCATTATGAGATTATTGTCATAATGATTGAGATCATTGTATTAATGACTGTAAGGCTATATAATGCCAATGAGACAATCAATAAAAACATCAACTAATTTCAACATGGTATCAGAGCCAGGTTTCCACAAACCCTAGCCGTCACCAAGCTTCCACAAACCCACAGGAGGATTTCCTAGATCTCCTCCACCGAACTCTTCCACAAACCCCCCCCCCCTCTTCCCTTCTCCGCCCTTCGCAGGCCGCCCTTCGCTGTTGCTGTCCCGTCCCGCTACTGCTGCGGCTACTACTGCTGCTTCGGCTGCTGCTGCTGCTGCTGCGACTGCTGCTGTTGCTGCGACGGCGGCTGTGATGTAGCGCCCCGTTCTCCCGATGCGGAGAGCGCGGCTAAGAAACACAAGACGGTATCGTTCGATCGGGATAGATTGAATTAAGAACTCGTCCTCGTTATGGATTTGTTTCTTCGGAATCGATTCCCATATTCAGTGGACTGCGCCCCAAGGATCGGCTTAGCGGCAGAGTCAGGAGGGACCTCTCCGCTGCTATCTTTTATTGCCTCGGTTTTCGATGTCGCTTGTTGCTTTCGTGCTTTGAGTTGGTTTTGGGACTTGCTTGTTTTCTTGAACGGTTTCGATGGTTTTCATTGTTTTCGTTCATTGACTTGCACTTCTATTCCGAGAATGGAAAGAGAGGAAGAAGTATTAATCGAGCTGTTCGTGTGCAGGTGAACGAGCAGTAGGCGGCTTGCGAGCGGAGTCGTGAAGCGCCTCTTTCCTTCTTCTTTCCAAAATCTAAGTGAGTGGCTACCAACCCGATTAGCTAGCCCTGCTTCCAAGCTTCACTCCTACGCCCCGATCAAACGATACCAAGTAATAATAAAAGAAACCAAGATAAAAGAGAATAGACTTGGTTAATACTGCTTGTCAATCAAAAACTGTGAACGGTTACTTACTTGCATGCGTGTTCGCTCGGAAATATTTATCATATGCATAATACAAGTTAGAATGTATGCTCTTCTTTAAATTATGCTATGAACATAACTCATCCTGAATGCAATAATCTGATAGGGAGACTATGCCAAAGTAGCTCTCCTCCTGTTACTGTCCCGTACCTGTTATTGCCCTGATTTGCCTCAACTGCTAACTTAGTGTATATGTTGATCACGGACAACTTGTGCACAAGGTCTTAGTTCCTGCGGACGGTTGCTGGGGCACTGGCACCGATCCGATCCGGACGGAACTCCTGAATAGTCGCCTGTATCGGATGGAATAACTCGTGGCGCCCCTATTCATTGCGTAACTTGTTATTTCATTCATGTACTATGCCCCGTCCATTATGGCATCCCGCCAGTGATCCCCTGTATATTTAAACTTGTTGCATACTAACTTGTGTCTTCGTGGCAGGGAAGGCATGGAAAGTATTGTGCAGGTAATTCAGACGGTCAGGTAAAATCCACCGAACGGTGGCACGTTCATTTCAGTAAATTCTATATGCTGCTTACTTGTAAATGAACTAAGGCAAGATAGAAACCCACAAATATGCATGCTTCACTAAACAACGTGTTGATTGGTATAGTCAGGCTAGCTCGCCTTCACCAGCATGTTTCGATATGCTGACCCTCGTTGAAACAGGTTCTCCGCACCAAGGCGAACCGAGCGAGGAGCCGAAGTCGTCTTCCCGATCCAGTCCAGCTGTTGGCGCATCTTCACCGCGCCCTCGAAGCCTTTTGAAGTCCGAAGCTGCAACTCTTCATACACAAATGCAGCTCCGTGGCAAAGCTATCCTCCAGCCTGGAAGTCCTTATCGTTTTGAGTTTATAAAGGGATGTAATGTACAGGACTGTTATCTCATTTTGAGTCAACCCTTTTGTAAGCCGTTCGGCATATTAGCTGACTCGTTCAAGAGTTTGTAATAGATGTTCATTATCAATAAAGAGAACTTTTCTATGTTTCAAATCTGTGTTTCAATTTATCTGCGTACTCTGAATATGTGCTTGCTATGCAAATCATTAAAGCCTTGTGCGGGCGCAACTCCAGGCCCGCACAGCGGTCACGATTCGGGGGACGCCTCAAGTGATTCTACGGAATTGGGTCGTGACATGTGACATGCGTGCTGTCGCTTCCTCCGCACCAGCACGAGACAACGCCTAATAGGGATGCCTAGATCTGAAAAAAGGAGGGACATGTTCGGATCTAGGAGCGAACGACGAGGACGAGCGTGAGTCGTGGAGCGGACGTGACGTGATTGGATAGACGACGCATCGATGGAGGAGATCATCAAGAAGCTAGATTCTACAGAGGTGGCGACGTTGATGAAGTTGTTGACGATGTCCGCTGGTGAGAACACGACACGAACATCGCCGGAGTTGAAGCTTCCCTCCATCGATCTGAAATTAGAAGGACCAGTCACCAGCTCAGGTAACACAGGATCTAAGGGAGAGCCCTGGCAGTATAACCGGCAGTGCTACAACTGTGGGAAGATGGGTCATCATCGGTATGCTTGTACCAAACCACCTAGGGAGGGAGATTCAGGTGGTGGACGAGGACCGTTCGGCGGACGAGGATATAATGGAGGACGTGGTCGTGGTCGAGGGGGTAGACGAGGCGGCCGAGGAGGTTATCGGGCGAACCTCCTGATATCAGAAGGGAACGGAGAAGCTGATGGCACCTTTACTGTGGAGGACCAGGCACTGGGAGACATGAGGAGTAGAACAGAGGAGGCGTCCACCTCATTCTTTGTTAGGGGCAACGCTGCCATGTATGCCCATCCATCAGAAGGTACTGACGAATCACTTGCCCTTGTGTCTATCTCTTCCCTTAAATCATCAGACTGGATTATCGACTCGGGAGCATCTCGGTATGTGACGGGGAATGCTAGTGTGTTTTCTTCCTACACTCACCTAGCATCAGCAGACAGCATTCAGACAGCTGATGGCACTTTCCAGCCAGTGGTCGGTAAGGGTACTGTTAATTGTACAGGTTCAGTAAGATTATCCAATGTTTTACATGCTCTATCCTTTCCAGTCAGTCTCTTGTCCATTAGTTCTATAATCCTCCAACTTAAATGCATTGTTTCTTTTGATATTCCTAAGGTGACCTTCCAGGAGAAAGGGACAGGACGAAGACTTGGGACTGACACTTGGCATGAGGGACTGTGGTACCTAGATCGAGAAGGACTGGACTCAGCATTGGTATCTATGGCAGAGAAGGCTGGCATGGAAGGACTGCAGCAGAGGACTGAGGATACCTTGATACTCCATCATCGGAGGATGGGACATTCTTCCTTTGATACTCTAAGTAAGTTGTATCCAGAGATTTATGCAAAAACAAATAAAGAGAAATTAGTATGTGATGCGTGCGAGTTAGGAAAACTTACTAGGAGCTCATATGTTGGCACGGGTCATAGGAGCACTTTCGCTTTTGAGGTAGTACATTCTGATGTCTGGGGTCCATGTGCTACTAACACTATGAATGGTTATAAGTACTTTGTTTCTTTCATTGAGTGTGCCTCTCGTGTTACCTGGTTATATTTGATGAAAAATAAGAATGATGTACCTGCTTGTTTTCGGGATTTCCATAAGCATGTCCAGACTCAGTACAAAACAGTTGTGAAGGTACTGAGGTCTGACAATGGAACGGAGTATACCAACAGGACGCTTGCAGAATACTTGTCAGCACACGGAATACAGCATCAGACCACCTGTGCATACACACCAGCACAAAATGGAGTTGCAGAAAGGAAAAACAGACACCTTCTGGAGGTCGCAAGAAGTATGATGATCGACATGAATGTCCCACAGAGTCTGTGGGGGCATGCAGTGTTGACAGCAGCTCAACTCATCAACAGGATGCCCTCGAAGGTCCTCGGATGGAAGTCCCCATGTGAGGTATTGCAAGGCAATAATAGTGGGATACTCCCACTGAAGGTGTTTGGGTGTGTGTGTTTTGTGAAGGACAACAGGCCATCAGTTGGGAAACTTGACCCTAGAGCAGTCAAATGCATCTTCGTAGGCTACTCGGCGACCCAGAAGGGGTATGTGTGCTGGAGTCCAGTAGAGAAGAAGAAGTTTGTCAGTATGGATGTCCACTTTCGGGAGCATGAGCCATACTACCACCAGGACGGAACTTCACACAACACGCCTAATACTGCCAGTATTAGGCGAGAGGGGGAGATGGAGAACTTGGTGGTAACCGATTTAGAAGTTTGGCATGGAGGCACGGAGAAGGGACAAGAAGGTAAAGGTGTTAGGCCTACGGCTCAGGGAGAGTTACTTACCTACAGTAGGAGAGAGAAGCAAACTGCAGGACCAGTACCGACAGTGCCAGTGCCAAGTCCCTTGCTTGCGTTCGTCCCAACTCCTGAGGCACCGACACCAACCCCCCTTCAGGTGATACCCCCTCCTTCACAAGATATCATTCCTCCTACTTCTACTCCCACACCACTATCTGTACGGAGGACCACTCGCAGCAATGCAGAAAATCCTCCAAACAGATATGGTTGGGATATTGCTCAGTTTGTTTCTTATGATCATATCCCTTCTTCTTATGGAGCATTTATAGCATCTTTGGATAGTATTACTGTACCTAACAATTGGCAGGTTGCCAAGAACGATCCAAAGTGGAAAGCGGCAATGCACGAGGAGTTGGGAGCTCTGGAGAAGAACCACACTTGGGAGCTTGTGAGACTGCCGGAGGGGAAGAGAGCAGTTGGATGCAAGTGGGTCTTTACCGTGAAGCAGAACCCAGATGGACAGGTTGAGCGCTACAAAGCTCGACTAGTAGCCAAAGGATACAGTCAGACGTACGGCATCGACTATGACGAGACCTTTGTACCAGTTGCAAAGATGAGCACTGTCAGGACTCTGATTTCTCTGGCAGCGAATGGTAGATGGAAGCTACACCAACTGGATGTGAAAAATGCGTTTCTTCACGGAGATCTAGTGGAGGAGGTGTACATGGAGATACCACCAGGATTTGGCACCAATCAGACATTAGGCAAGGTCTGCAGGTTGAAGAAGTCCCTCTATGGACTGAAACAGTCTCCTCGAGCGTGGTTTGACAGATTCAGAAAGGCGATGATAGGGATGGGATATCAGCAGATCAATGCTGATCATACTGTGTTCTTCCGTCGGAGTGGAGGCCACATCACCATGCTTGCGGTGTATGTGGACGATATGATTATCACAGGAGATGATGAGCAGGCGATCGCCCAACTCAAAGGAAAGCTTGGCAAGGAATTCGAGGTGAAGGATCTCGGCCTTCTTCGGTACTTCCTTGGGATTGAGATTGCTCGAGAAGCAGAGGGGATTGTTCTCTCTCAAAGGAAGTATGTACTGGACCTTCTCACAGAAACTGGGATGTTGGGGTGCAAACCTGCAGCGACACCAATAGATCAGAGGTTCAAGATTGATGCTGAGGCTGGAGAACCAGTTGATCGGGACAGATACCAGAGACTGGTTGGCAAGTTAATCTATTTGAGCCACACACGTCCAGATATCTGCTTTGCAGTAAGTGTGGTGAGTCGCTACATGCATGACCCACGGAAGGGTCATATGGATGCAGTGTACCAGATTCTGAGGTACTTGAAAGGTGCTCCCGGGAAGGGACTAATATTCAGGAAGAACAATCACGTGAGCATCGAGGGCTACTATGATTCTGACTGGGCTAGTTGTGCTAATGACAGGAGGTCTACCTCGGGATATTGCATATTTGTAGGAGGTAACTTGGTCTCCTGGAGGAGTAAGAAGCAGTCTGTGGTGGCCAGATCGACAGCTGAAGCAGAGTACAGAGCTATGGCCTTGGGAGTTGCAGAGCTGCTATGGTTGAAGAATATGCTGGTGGAGCTGAAGCTGGATCAAGGAACCAAGATGAAGTTGTGGTGTGACAATCAGTCAGCTATTAGTATCGCCAACAATCCAGTACAGCATGACAGGACCAAACACATCGAGATTGATAGATTCTTCATCAAAGAGAAGTTGGATAGTGGATTACTGGAGCTTGGTCATGTTCCAACCAGGGATCAAGTAGCAGATGGACTAACCAAGGGACTCGCCTCAGTGAGCATGATTAGAGGATGTGACAAAATGGACTTAGTGAATATCTTTCACCCATCTTGAGGGGGAGTGTTGATATGGTATGTTGGGTGTCATATTTAAGTATAGTATAAGCACATGGGAATATCCTGAGGACATATTTGGGATGCCAGAATATGGCACAGGATATTCCATTATGAGATTATTGTCATAATGATTGAGATCATTGTATTAATGACTGTAAGGCTATATAATGCCAATGAGACAATCAATAAAAACATCAACTAATTTCAACATTACCTACAATTGACCTTGATCTCTTCAACGGAAGAACTTCGGTTCCCTTATCTGTGATATCATTTCTAAAACGAATACGCGAAACGGAATTCCCTTTATGACAAAGAAATAAATAATTCACAAACACAATAACACAATCAAGAACACAAGATATAACTTAGTTCAGCCTAAGATTGGCTTATGTCCACGAGACAATGGGAGAATTACTTTATTGAATCAAAAGAAAAACTTTACAATATTGTATCGCAGGAATCCTCTCTTACAATATCTCCAATGAGCTATCTTCCTTCTCTCAAGTCCCTTAGTTTCCAGAGTAATTCTGGATAGGCACAACTAGTATGCCACTAGTATTCCGGTTCCATTACGCACTTGTGCATAATATGCACCGGAAAGTCCAATATACTAGTGCACACTGTGAGCACTAGGCTCTGGAAAACTCAGTATTCCGGTTTAGGCCAGAATACTGGTTACTGTAGCTACTGCTGCTTTTGATTATTTATGAGCCCCTTTTTTGTGTCTTCGACTCCTTGATGATCACGAGCCACCACCCAACAAATATATCTTTAATGTGAGGTTCCTAATGAATAATATAACCAAAAATAACTGCCAACACTATAACTCGATCTATAATATTTACTACCTCAGGTTCTCAAGAGTGGATTATCAGCTTGAGGTGTTCAATGATAAATTGCAAAAGATACTATCTACACCAATTTTATTATTTAATTTTCCCGTGAAATTCAGTGACTTGATAAACTTAATAAGCATAATAATGTAATTGTGACGTACTTGAAAAAAGTTTTAATTTCCCCCTTTTTCACCCTCTGCTTTTTGCAAGGAATGATATTTAGCATATCGCTATCTTTAGGGGTGCAACTCGGGCGGGTTGGGTCGGACTTGAACTCAACCCGATGAATCATAAGTCTAGTCCGAGCCCAAGCCCGATCTGACCTCGGGTTCAACATATATAGCACAAGACCAATGCCAGAACCTTGGGTCGGGTCCATTGGGTTTATCGGACTCTAATATGATATTTTAAATAATTTTAAACAAGAGTAATATTAAACACATAATCAAATAGCAATCAAGTCTCAATCATTACAAAATACAAACTAAAATGAGATTTATGATAAGGATTTGAAGAGTTTGGATATAGAAATTTAGAGTTTAAACTTTTTATTTAAGAAGTATGAAACAATATATATATATATATATATATATATATATATGTCGGGTTTCGGGTTCTGTGGGTAACCCGACACATGAACCTGAGCCCAACCTGTTTTTTAATCGGGTTCAAATATTTTAATCCGAACCCGCGTATTTTCAACCCTAACCCAAACCCATTATCGGGTTTACCCAATTGGGCTCGGGTTTAGCCCGTCCGAATTGCACCCCTAGCTATCTTATATGGATAAATTACTGTTCATGATCTAAATTCTACAACTTTACAGAAAGAGTTGGTCTAAAATCATTTTGTTCTTGATAAATTGAATTATTTCCTTGGGAAAACATGGAAACAAAAGGTTTGACGAATTCATATACAGTCTTCCTGGTTCATAAGACACTTGGATAGCAATTGTTTAAGCCAACCCAGCTAGATGTCCCAATTTTTGTTGTTTCCATTCACAGGATGGTTAAAGGAAAAATCCGCTGATAATCAAATTGTCCACAGGAGTCTCACAGGAAACAAGATAAGAAATTTCTGCAACTGTAACATATTAAGATCACTAGAAGCCTCTAAGATACATGTTAATAAAGAGAGAATAAAGAAAACCAGATGAAGTTGAAGCTCAACTAATACACACTAAGTTATTACTTATTAGATCTTTTGTATTTCGTAGGCTTCCTTACCATCGAGAAATGTTACTAAAGAGAGAATAAGAAGATCAAGAAATGTTACTAAAGAGAGAATAAGAAAGATCAGAAAATGTTGAAGCTTAACTAATACACACTAGGTTATTACTTATTAAATCTTTTGTAACTCCTAGGCTTCCTTATAAACGAGAATTCTTTTCAAGAACCCCAAAATTCCTCTAATTCTTTTTATTGTTTACCAAGTATAAGATATGCTTTAGAAAAAAAGAGAGAGAAAAGAACATTGAAAGTATCTTGATGTTATTAGCCACAAATGGACAAACTTAATCCCACAGGCATTCACGATATGTTGAGATATTAGTAGGAAAGCTCAAGTGCTTGGATAGGCAGGCACCTTGTGATTCATTCTTTGAAGTTATATTATTAACAAGAGAAAAGCAGATTATTACCAACAAATTCCTCTCCTATCATATGGTTTTGTAAATGAAGTGCAAAAGAATAATGAGTGAAACTAAACTGTCATTCAGCTTGGCGATCAAATTAAAATATAACAGAAATGGCGATCAAATTGCTGGTGTATTTAACAAAAAGTACTGTAGATGGATATTACATTTGATGTCCAGGAAGTAAGAGTAATGACATTAACATGATCATGGAGCTAAATGTAGTCAACAGCATGTTCATTTAACAATTTAACAAAGTTATTCTGCTAATTGCTAAGGAAAGACAGACAATCATACCTGCACTCTATTGGCTTCTTTTGCTTGTCTGAGCCTTTCAACATTTTCTGGGGTTATGAAATGACCTGCATCTACAGTTTCAATGCCCTACACAACCAATTCCAAGAAGATGAATATTTAGTCAATAACTAAATTATGCATACAAGAGGGAAAAGGAACATCTAACATCTTAAAGGAAACTACATTCATCTTTGAGACAACATAACTCAGAGACCATCCCCTGGAACAGCGCTTGAAGCAGTCACTTAAGTGAAGAATAACAGAGAAAGGAACAAAAGGAAAGATTAGTCTGTACCCTTTTGGGGAGATGAAGCATTAGTATGGCAATACTGTGTTTGGTTACGTCATTTGTCAAATGACAGATATTCAGGAGCTTAGGAAGCCCATGCGTAGATGATGTAGATGCATGATAACTTATCTAAGGCAGCGACTAAAACACCTTACCTAATTAATTTTTTTTACTGAGAATCCCCTTGAATATTATTTTGGTTTGCTACATTTACCTTTACTTTATCATGCTAAGCAAATTTTTCTCATACTAAACCAAGTTATCTAAGAATCCTATACTTCCAGGATTTCCTCAGTAATTAATTTTGCAAACTTCATTCGTTCTTTCTGATAAGCTGAACTTTGCAGCACACAGCATGACATGCATGATTGAACATCCTAGTATGAGCAAAAAAATCATCTATTTCTGTTATCCTTTCACCGTCTCTCGAATTTCAAGTCTAATCAGTATATGTAACACAGTTGCCTCAATTTTCAAATGATTACTAGAAATATTAACTTCACTCATTTCATAATTTTGTAAGTTCTTTGTATAAAAGGTTGGATGATATAAACAAAAGCTTAACCAGGGTAGGACTTACTGACAGTCTTGAGAATCTTTCATTTTTGGAATTGGGATCAATATTTTATTCTCTATTAAACTTTTAGCAGTTCACAAAACAGCAAACACATGAGCATATATAGGTTTATTCATCTTTCATTGAAGTAATTATAATATCAATAAGTAACTCAAATATGAATAGTTGAATACAACATGAGGAGATGCCTTAAAAGAGTTAACAGAGTTCAGCACGTTAATGACTCTACAGTTTCACGTTAATGACTCTACAGTTTCAACTTTCAACTACAAAGCTAAAAACATGACAACAAGATACAGTAGTAAGAAGCCTAATAACATTATTGAGCATTACAAAAAAGTCATTCCTAAATCATCCATTTGCTAAAAAAGTTCTCTCCAATTGAATCATTCCAAGTGAGCAGCCAAGATTTTTTTTTTTAGCATGTGATATGAACCCAGCCAAAGGGTCCTGGTATTCATGGTGAAAACGAGTCATAGTATTCACTGAGATAATTAACAAAGCAACTTTGTCAGTTCAACATGCTACTTTCCAAAAGATATAGAACTAGAAAAACAGGTTGCTTAGATGATACTAACTTGCTCCCTTGCAAATGCCTCGGCCCCCTCAAATGCTAGATAAATATGTGGGGTTTTCTCCATTACATGCCGTGCAAGAGAGATGGCATTAACAACAGTAGAAAGACCTGACACAGCTCCACACTTCTTTGTGTTTCCGTCCATGATACATGCTTCCATTTCAACGGTACCAGCATTTGTCAAAACAGAACCTTTACCAGCATTGAAGTGAGGACAGTTTTCAAGTTCACGAACCTGCAAAATCCATTTTAGTTATAGCATAAGTAAATTAAGTAGTGTAAATGTCAATGATTAGCGCGGCATATCTGTATAATATGCATTATCACCATTTCTTGATCTGAGGTTATCCATGTATTTGGCTTCATTGGTCAACACAATCAGATCAAGAAGTGGTGATGGATGTCGGAATCATTTGATCAGTATGAAACCCACTTCACCAGTAGTCAGAATTCACAGATAATTAGTTCAAGAAGAGTGCAGAAACAGACCGAGAAGTTGGAAGTATTTTAGCACAGATTGGAAGAGCATAGGTGAAACTTTGTTAGAATTATTACTATTGAGCCATGTTGTTCTGGGTGCTAGGCGAGACGAGGCGACAAGCCTCTCGTCTCGCCTAAGCGTCGCCCAGGAACTTGGGTACTTCATTGTTGCGCAAATATATATTTTCCAGCTGCATATATACATTTGACCCTAGGCGACCATCCCTGAGCTACGGGCTCGTAAGCCGCTACCTTTCTTTCTCCCGGAGCGGGAGAAACCGGTAGCTACACTCTCAATCGGCGAGGCCTCACCACAACCATGGAAAAATTACCCAAGTCGAGGCGGTAGGTTTTTTACATGCACGCCTAGGCGGCGCCTGTGATAACATAGCTATTGAGATCAACAAAATACATCAACATAAATGACATGCCAACTTATATTGTAATAACCAAGATCTATGTGAGAATGGTTACCAACTAACCATGGAGTCAACTCATAAAATCATAAAATTTGCAAACCAAACCATGAATTTTGCATTCCATTCCATAACTTTTCATTATACATGTTCAATCTAACATACAAAATCACATTCATCCAAGCTATATACTGAAAATTTGACAGCTAAACATATAAAATGAGGATCCAAGCATTTAAGGTTAAAATTTAGGACAGTGAAAATATGGATATATTATTTTGAGGTACCAATATGAATATAGAAGAGGTAGCTTACAATAAACCATCTTATGAACCTTAAATGATTCTACTATTCAGGATTGCAAGGTTTCTACTGAAAACAATAGTTTCCTCTTTACCTATAAGGGAGACCATCCATATATCCTTCATGAAAGTGAAACTAGATGCGACTCCTCACATTCAGATTACATTTGCAGGAAAAGTATGGGGATGTATCAACTAATGAGCTTATCAACCTCCAGCAGACTATCTGGTGTTTGACAAGTGGGGTTAAAGAATTCAATGACAAATAGTAATTTTTGGTTGCATGCAGAAATCTTTTAGATATAGATTGCAAGACATTCCACTTCTTATTCGGGAAACTCAATGTGATGGTGAGACAGTATGAATTCTGATTTTTGAACCAACAAATGACTTGATCGTTGTCAGACCCCTCGGAATAATTTTCCAACTTCTGCACAAACAAGTGAACACAACCTGACCAAAATATTGACTGGATATTTCCAAACAAATATAGTATAAAACAAGCAGATGCTTTTTATTCACCTTGTCATGGATCATTTTCACAGAAGTGAACCGGGTCAATTTTCTCTGTATATAGAAGTCAATTTCCAATCAAAGAGATCTTCCCTTCTTGCTATATAAATTGCAGGTTTTATTTTGTTGTGGTGTAACTTTTTTGATCAATCTAAAGCACTTTTCAGGTCAAATCCTACTGTATTCATACAAAAGTCAGAACCCAGTATCTACATGGGTGATTGTACCTCAACAGGCATACCGGCCTTGAGTTCATGAAAAAGGGTGAAATATTTCATGGGGCAGTTGACGAGCATCAATTCCACAACTTTATTCACAAGATTAACAATTTCTAACTCTTTACTTTATTGATTGTTTAGTTTGTTCTCTCTTTTACATTTTTTATTATTTAGTAAGCCAGATTTTTCTCTTAGATGTATATACTTAGTGTTTTCAACAAGCACCGTTTGAAACGGCAAGTAACAGTTTAAGGTACAAAACAATTGATGTTCCTACTATTTGAGAAACACTCGTTGATAATTACTTTATCATCTTCAGTTAAATTGGATTGATATACTTTGTCAGTGCACAACCTTTCAACTCATTTTTTGGATAAAGTTGTTATTCAACATGATACCAAGGCATCACGTCCTAAGCTGGAATATTGCATCAAGTATGTCTATATATATTTTATATTTTTCATTATTTATTCCTTTCCATGTGATATTTATTGATATATATGCTGCCAACTTATTAGTCCTAGTTTGAAGGAGTGCTAAGTTGGCTTACTCTGTTAGCTCCAGGACCTCTCAGATTGGCTTTTGGTTAAATTTCTTATCTAACAATTCAAGATGTTCACGTTTTCACTGCCTAAAGAATATGGAAGAAGAATTTTAGGAAATGAATGCGGAAGGATTTTGTGTGCCCTTCCATGGGTCTCAAACCATCATTTAAACTTTAGGTATATTTTGTATTTTGGTATGGCTAGTGTTTAAACCATTTTTTTACAATTATACATTCATATTCCATTTCCCTATTAAGATACAAGACAAGTGTTAAAAAAGAAAATGAAAAAAGACAAGTGATGAGGTTCCTACTCCACAAAATTGCCATAATAAGTCATCACTTCAATTATTTATTCGTTAACAAATGCGAGGAACGTGTTATTGAACTGTGCAAGTTTTGAATAAATTCTATATAGAAATTGATAGCCTTTGTGATTTCATGAGCATATATGAGTGGTTTGAAGTCTTTTTTCCCTGTTGAGACTTGAGAGAGAAAGGATGTCAGAGAAACCCCAGCAAATATACCAAATAGAGTAGGTTCAAGTTCGATAAAGAGTATAATATGTCCATGTAAAGGATATTATAGCAAAAAATGTTCAGAATCAAAGTGGGCTCTTGAATAAGTAATAAACTTCTTTTAATATGTATGACTTATCTAATACAGAATAAAACTGAATGGAAGAAGAGGAATCCTGTAGGGAACCCTAAAAATTTAAATTTTAGGGTTGATGATGATAATGTTTTTGTTGTTGGTTCAGTTTACTCTAACAACATAAACCTTCATCAAATTTTTTAATAAATGTATGACTACAAAAGGGTATCAGCAAACATATTTAACCACCCAACAAATTAGAGAGATTAGACACTTGTTGGGGATGCGGTGAATTCTAAACCTGAGTTGATCATGAGACATGATATTGGCCATGACCCATATTTAAAAGGGAACACCCTTTTTGAGTCCAGAACAAATTGCATACATCTAAGCCTCATCCTCTCACTAATTATCTGATGTGGAGTGTTGACTAAACCGGATGCGAGAAACAACCCACTAGAATGTGTAATCTGGAGTCCCTAGAAACGGGAAATCCATAAAGTAAAGTTATTGCAAAATCACTTCATTTGTCATTATGATTCCCCCTCTATAATTGCCTCTATCAAATTTGTAATAATGCTTTGGTGAGTAGATAGCTCTGAAGACCAATCATCTTTGGTATTTGATAGTGTACCTAAAACTAAACCAAAGGTTACAACTTTGTGTTAAAAATCAAATATTGAACAAGCAAAATCCAAATTTCTTCGTCAATACATGAGTTTCAATAACAGTTACTGAAAAGGAAGGAGCCCATAATTATTTATTGGGTACTTGTGATTCCCCTACCACTGCCTCTATCGCCATCTTAACATTGGCAAAGATTTACAATTTTATGTTCGAAATCAAATTTTTAACTAGTAAAATCCCCCATTTCTTCCGCGACACATGAGTTTACTAAAAAAAGGAAGGAGCTTTACGCATTGCCACTATCAAAGATTACAACTTCGTGTTAAAAATCAAATCTTTGGCTTTAAGAATCCCCATTTCTTGATCAACACGTGAGTCTCAACAACAGTTACTAGTAAAGTAGGAAGGATTGCTAAGTAGAAGATAAGGTACCACGAGCTCGACGACGTCGAGAGGAGGAGAACCGGCTTTGAGAGCGGCGACGCCGACGGAGAGGCAGTGACGGAGGGCCTCCTCGCGCGGGTACCTCCGCTCCGGCGGAAGAGAGTGGGGGATGTTTCCGGCACCTCCATGGAGAGCTATTGCCCATCCCATCTCTCTCTCTCTCTCTCTCTCCTCTTCTCGTCTCTCCTCTCTCACTTAAGAACATAGTTTTCTTATAGTTAAATGGATTTTATAAGAGAGTTTAAGTTCTAATTTGTCCAATTAAAAATGTTAGGTTTTAAAATTTTTTTTATTATTATTTTTTGATTATTTATACTACTTTTAAATTTTGGATTTATTATACAGGATATTTCTATTTTTAAATTAATTACACTGGTCACTCTTATATTTTTTGTTTATTACACGGAATATTTCTACTTTAAGATAAAAACAAAAAATTATAACACTAATTATCCCTATTTTTAATTTTTTTTTTCTAAAATGAGGGATAGTCAGTGTAATTAGTTTAAAAGTATAAGTATTCCGTGTAATAAGTTCAAAACTTAGGATTAGTTAGTGTAAATAACCTTTTTTTTATTACACCCTCTCTAGTCTATATAGAAAGATTATATTGAAGAAAATATATAATAATAAAAAATAAATTAAATAATAAAATTTTAGGATATAAATTTTCTAATTGGACAAATCAGAACTTAAACTTTAAGCTCGTTTAAAATCAAGGATCTAAACTCTAATCAGTCATTTCTTATAGGCTAATTAGCGTTTAGATCCTGCATCTGCATATTATATGAGCTTAACAGATTTAATTGAAAATTTTGGACTTTTATTTTTTTATTTTTTATTTTTGAATGAAGGGAATAATTGAAAAAAAAAATCAGATATAAAATTTTCAATTTAATATATGAGACTTAAACTCTAAACTGATATTAAATCTAGGGTCTAAATGCTAATTAGCTCATATTATGATAAAAACAAGGAGATGACATGTTATGTTAACCTTATACTACCATATAATAACGTTTAAATACAAGGAGATGACGTTTTATGTTAATCCAAAACTATATTTTAATGCTTAACAAAAGACAAGATTTTAACTTATCCAACTTTGTTTTTTTTTTTTTTTTTTTTTTTTTTTTTTTTTTTTGTTTGTATATGCTTTCAATAAAATAAAATTCAACTTGGGCTGCTACCCCCACATTTGCCGTATTTTTTATAGCTTAATAGAAAAAAATATTTTAAGTTATCCAACGTTGGCCCGCTACCTCCACAATGGCTTCCACATGCAAATCTGGAAGTCTTGTTTCATGGTTTCAATTATTGTTTAGTAAAATGTAAAAAAAGAAACTTTTTGGCATAGTAATACAAAAAAACTATTTAAACATGCTTTTTCAAGATAATTTCTCTTAATTCTCCACTGAACTGATTTTGCAAAATAACATTTGTGCTAAATAATCACTTGTGAGTAGTGGTTACATGTCCCAAGTTGAACATATGGCTAATTGTGTACATAAAATTTGCACAAGCAAATCTAAAATTCCGCAATTCCTCTATTTATGCTTTGAACTCGGACAAGTTTATGGTTGGGATGTCAAAAGTGTTGATTGGCACTCCACGAAGTAATTGTTGGTTTTAGGTGTGCTTTCTACAACATCGTTTTAATTTATTGTTACCCCCAATTGTGTAGTTGCTTCCTTTGTTGTGAGTTCAACTCTTATAGGTTTATATTGGTGTTAGTCCAGTGATTTTGGTTTATTGACGCATTCTTCTTAGCAGTCACTATCATAAAAATACTGTAATTTGTGTCAAATGGAATGGAATATATAAGAAAATAGATAAAGGATTATTAATACATTATCGGGAGTAAATAGGTCAAAAAAAAATTCATATTTCGTTCTTGGGATAGAAAATTAACGAGTAACTAACGCATGATAACAACTTACAAGTTCTTAATGGTTTTGGGGTATTAATATGTTAATTATGAAAGTTTAGAATATTAACTTGTAAAATTATGATACTTCGGAGTATTTAGGTGCAAATAAGTTAAAATAAAATGAGACACGATCATATTAGTTGGAGATGAAGATGGAGCTACAACAAATTGGAGGTGCTTAGCAGGTTGAAATTGTCTAAAGGATTCAGACCTGAATGATCCATCGACTAGAGAAAGAGGAAAAGACTGGTCGAAACCTAGGACATAGTCGTTTAAGCATTAAGTGGTCTAAGGTGTTTCTAGGATTTTAAGGCAACGATTGGTTCAAGTTATGGTGACGGCAACAGCTATATATGGAGACCGGATCAACTGTCCGACTATTCCTGTCCAAATCATGTCCTCCCTGTATGACATGTGGGCCTTTTTTCGTTTTTATCAGTGGGACCCACATGTCATAGAGGGGGGGGGGGGGGGGGGGGGCATTAAGTGGTCTAAGGTATTTAGTTGATGATATACATACAACTTGGACGGCTCATTTCTGAGCCGTTTTCAAGCTGCATTATAATAGTAAAGATATATTAAAATAGAAGTCACCGGGATTTTTTTGCTTCACTTGACAAAAATAATTTCTGTTTAAGTCAAAATAACAATGCATTATTTATTAACTAATTTGACTCTTAATTTGTTCAACCTTTATCAAAGCAAAGAATTTTTTTTTTTGTGTGTGTGCACTAGTACACTATTCCTATTGATTAATTTTTTCGGGGCCCATACGTAACGCTCGGAACTTTTGCATGCCTTTGGACCCACTGTCTCCCAACTCACACCATTTATAAATGGAAGGAATAATATATCCTCATGGCTCGATCCACTGACATTCTGTCATCTAGTCGGGGTCTTATATCTCTCATCGGTAACCACAAGAGTCACGTTCATATTTGTATAAAATTTTAAGATAATATAAAATATATATTAAAATATACTATAAGTTGACTGTGTTTTTTATCACTTTTGAAACGTCTTTAATATGTGTTTGTTTCTCACTTTTAAACGTATACTTACATAAAAAAAAATCTATTTTTAAATTATCTCAAAAAAGAAAATTCCATTTAAAAATAATATAAAATATTTTGAAAAAATATTTTTTTGAGATGAATCTTTATTATAGTTGGAAGTCTATAACTATTAGTGGTTGTTAGTGGTTGGTATTTATATTAGTGGAAATGCGTACAATTTACATATTTATTATTTTATTCTTAGTCAGTTTAAAAACAAACACACACACAATAAATAAATAAATAAATAAATAAATATATATATATATATATACGTGTGTGTGTGTGTGGCCGTCTCAAGCCATTTGGAGGTCCTAGACAAAAGTCCAAATATGGGACCATTTTTAAAAATATACCTATATACCAGTATCCCATATTTTTGAAAATATACCTATATACGAGTATCGTCCTTGCAGGCGCTTCCAGTTGTATGAGAGAGAGAGAGAGAGAGAGAGAGAGAGAGAGAGAGCGCATGACTTATACTTTTTTTTTCTTTTTATATAAAACAAGGAAGATGAAGAGGCGAGTACGGTGCAGTAATTTCTACAAGAGAGGAGAGAAAGAAGCGGTAACTGATCTTAATTGATTGTCACGTTTTACCAAGCCACCTGTATCATTTTTCATATTCTTCTTTTTTCATCCAGATATAGCTTGTCCGGACCTTTCAAAGAAAAAAAAAAGGGATAAAATTTGATGATTACATATATACCTATATACTAGTATCCCATATTTTTGGGGTCCCTAAAAAAGTGGGGTCCTAGGCAGTTGCTTCTTTTGCCTAAAGGAAGAGCCGGCCCTGCACACGCACGCGTGCACGCTGAAGGCTAAATTTTTTCTTATCTTGCATTATATAAAGTGGCTTCTAGACGGTTCAAAAGTAAGCTGTCTAAGCCGTAAGTAAATACTCAACCAATTAAATTTTAAATAAATTATTTACGGTAGATAAATAAAATTTTAAACCAACTTTGGGAGCATTAAGTGGTCTAAGGTATTTAGTTGATGATATACATACAACTTGGACGGCTCATTTCTGAGCCGTTTTCAAGCTGCATTATAATAGTAAAGATATATTAAAATAGAAGTCACCGGGATTTTTTTGCTTCACTTGACAAAAATAATTTCTGTTTAAGTCAAAATAACAATGCATTATTTATTAACTAATTTGACTCTTAATTTGTTCAACCTTTATCAAAGCAAAGAATTTTTTTTTTGTGTGTGTGCACTAGTACACTATTCCTATTGATTAATTTTTTCGGGGCCCATACGTAACGTTCGGAACTTTTGCATGCCTTTGGACCCACTGTCTCTCAACTCACACCATTTATAAATGGAAGGAATAATATATCCTCATGGTTCGATCCACTGACATTCTGTCATCTAGTCGGGGTCTTATATCTCTCATCGGTAACCACAAGAGTCACGTTCATATTTGTATAAAATTTTAAGATAATATAAAATATATATTAAAATATACTATAAGTTGACTGTGTTTTTTATCACTTTTGAAACGTCTTTAATATGTGTTTGTTTCTCACTTTTAAACGTATACTTACATAAAAAAAAATCTATTTTTAAATTATCTCAAAAAAGAAAATTCCATTTAAAAATAATATAAAATATTTTGAAAAAATATATTTTTGAGATGAATCTTTATTATAGTTGGAAGTCTATAACTATTAGTGGTTGTTAGTGGTTGGTATTTATATTAGTGGAAATGCGTACAATTTACATATTTATTATTTTATTCTTAGTCAGTTTAAAAACAAACACACACACAATAAATAAATAAATAAATAAATAAATAAATAAATATATATATATATATATACGTGTGTGTGTGTGTGTGTGGCCGTCTCAAGCCATTTGGAGGTCCTAGACAAAAGTCCAAATATGGGACCATTTTTGAAAATATACCTATATACCAGTATCCCATATTTTTGAAAATATACCTATATACGAGTATCGTCCTTGCAGGCGCTTCCAGTTGTATGAGAGAGAGAGAGAGAGAGAGAGAGAGAGAGAGAGCGCATGACTTATACTTTTTTTTTCTTTTTATATAAAACAAGGAAGATGAAGAGGCGAGTACGGTGCAGTAATTTCTACAAGAGAGGAGAGAAAGAAGCGGTAACTGATCTTAATTGATTGTCACGTTTTACCAAGCCACCTGTATCATTTTTCATATTCTTCTTTTTTCATCCAGATATAGCTTGTCCGGACCTTTCAAAGAAAAAAAAAAGGGATAAAATTTGATGATTACATATATACCTATATACTAGTATCCCATATTTTTGGGGTCCCTAAAAAAGTGGGGTCCTAGGCAGTTGCTTCTTTTGCCTAAAGGAAGAGCCGGCCCTGCACACGCACGCGTGCACGCTGAAGGCTAAATTTTTTCTTATCTTGCATTATATAAAGTGGCTTCTAGACGGTTCAAAAGTAAGCTGTCTAAGCCGTAAGTAAATACTCAACCAATTAAATTTTAAATAAATTATTTACGGTAGATAAATAAAATTTTAAACCAACTTTCATCTTATCCGTCCAAATCCTTAATAAATACTCAACCAATTTAATAAAAAACTAACTAACGAGTGAAAAAAAAAATCTAAAAAAATCTTTCTTCTCATCATCTATCTCTTTTCTTCCACCAAACATAAATGCTAAATTTAAAATTGTTTAAATACTAAATTTAAAATTTAATTTAAAAGAAAAATATCAAAAATATTAAAATTGTTTAACATATTTTAATTCAAATATATTTAAATATTTGAACTAAGTACATGATATTATCTGACTCACATATCAAAATTTGTAAAAACATATCTATAACAAATTCTAATTAAAATATATTTAAATTTTTTTAAAATATATTTAAATTTTTTTAAAATATTTTAAAATATTATATATTTTTTAATAATTTTATTTTTACGTGTAATTCACGTGAAGATAACTAATTATATATAAGAACTAAATTTTATGTTAATTTTTATGATTTTGTTTTATCTAGGCACATGTTTGATACCTACGTTATTTGGTTTCTATTCAAGACAAAATAGTTGATTTTATATACTTGATTGTGTTATAATTATGTTGGAATAGTTTGTTCGAAGGCAAAGTAATTTATTTTATGTACTTCTTGTTGTGTTGATCGTGTTATTATTATTGTTTGGATAGTTTGTTTGACAACTAGTAAAAGGTTAGAATTAGCTTAGATAACTAATTATATATAAGAACTAAATTTTATGTTAATTTTTATGATTTTGTTTTATCTAGGCACATGTTTGATACCTACGTTATTTGGTTTCTATTCAAGACAAAATAGTTGATTTTATATACTTGATTGTGTTATAATTATGTTGGAATAGTTTGTTCGAAGGCAAAGTAATTTATTTTATGTACTCGTTGTTGTGTTGATCGTGTTATTATTATTGTTTGGATAGTTTGTTTGACAACTAGTAAAAGGTTAGAATTAGCTTAGATAACTACTTATATATAAGAACTAAATTCTATGTCAATTTTTATGATTTTGTTTTATCTAAGCACATGTTTCATACCTACGTTATTTGGGTTCTATTCAAGACAAAATAGTTGATTTTATATACTTGATTGTGTTATAATTATGTTGGAATAGTTTGTTCGAAGGCAAAGTAATTTATTTTATGTACTCGTTGTGTTGATTGTGTTATTATTATTGTTTGGATAGTTCGTTTGACAACTAGTAAAAGGTTAGAATTAGCTTAGAGGTCATTTCTCCAGTAATTAGCTACCAGGATAGAAGGAAAAGGACGTCTTTCTCCTCCTGAAAACTTGTATAATTTATCAATATTCAAAACTCAGCAGATATTGTTAGTTTCGAAGTCGGATCAAAGAAGAAGAGATCGCCACAAGGTAAAGTCTCACACACGAGTTCGTCTTTACAAACTCTAGAAAAGAATTTGGTGCACTGAGATTCACACAAGAGTTCATCTTCAGTGACACACAACCCTACAGAAGCACTAAACAAGGAACATGTTATAAACTGACAACCCAAAGAAAATGTAAATACAACAAGAATCATAAAACCGTTCTTCTCTTTACGTTCGTAGACGCTATACCAAGAAGAACGAAAACAATAATAGAAATACAAAGAAGGAAACTCTTGCTGGGGTAATCAAAACCACCATAGCTCAAGGCAAGATTCGCGCTATACAACGATCTGCCCCCAGGATCCAACAAGTTCACACAAGAACTTCTGGAACGCTCTTGGTCACCTTCGGATCACTCGAAAGATCCTTTGGAAGGATGCTAAAAACTGCCGTAGGTCCTGGTGGTGCTCTCGGTTTTGTCTCTCTCCCTCTCAATTTTTTTAACCAATAAATGAAAGAGGAGAGCATCTATTTAAAGAGGATTTCAGCTTCCATGCGGCCTGAGAAAAAAATCAGGCCGCCTGCATTGCTGTACTGCACAGAGCAGACAGCACCGTCAAGTGCCGAAAGCTGCAGCCGCGTGGCACAGAGAGCCACGAGCCGCCTGCGTCGCCTGCGCGCTGTTCTGGACAAAGAAGACTGCGCCACCTGCGCGTTGAACTGCACATAGCAGACTGTGCCGCCTGCACGCTGTACAGCACAGAGCAGACTGCGCCGTACCGAGCCGCCAACAACAGTCCCTGTCCCCTCCACACTTGACTCGCTCAAGCTAACTTGCTGGCCGCATAGCTCCAGACCGCATGCGCCCCTGGCCGCATGGGCACTGGACGTATACGCACCTGTCCACATGGGCACCTGACCGCATGCGCACCAGGCCGTATGCGCACATGTCCGCATGGGCACCTGACTGCATGCGCTCTAGGTCGCATGGCTCCACGAAGCATGCGTTTGAGCAAGCAACCGTGCATGTAACTCGCGCATAAAAGGAGCGCACGAGCGCCATGTGACGATGCTAACGTGCTAAGTGTAAAGTGCGCCAACAAAGTGCCACTTTGCGCCCTTGAGCCCGACTCTGAGTCACTAAGCGCTTAGCTCCTATGGAAAACTTTCCAAATGTGGTGACAAAATAAAGATTTTCATAATGGGGTTCACACTTAATCCCTCTAGGAAAGTTAATCCATGTAGTGCCCCGTTCCGCGTAGGCACTATGTACAAGAGATATCGCTTTGATGGCTCGAGCGCTTTGATGGCTCGAGTGAAATCCTTCTCAAAGAGTTCCCGATCGAAACACAAGACGAACTTCAGAATAGTAGCAGTAGCTAGCCAAGACCAATTGCACAGCAGCTTGAGTAAACTGTGCAGTATCAGCAACTGGAGGTATCAGCTAGCATGGCCTAGCAAAGCAGTTGCTGCAGCAGCTAGCTGCATGGTGCAGGCAGCAATACAGTTTGCAGTGTGCAGATACTCGGGCAGTGGCAGCCTTGGGGAGCACTACAGTGTCAGCAGGATCGAGCTACTGCGGTACCAACAACAACTGCAGGTAGCAAGGTGCAGAGCTTGTGCACACATGATAGCAGCAACAGCTTCAACATCAACCTTCAGCAGATACATCAGAGTGCAGCAACATCCTTCAGCAGCCAATGCACCACAGCAAATAGTTTTAGCAAGCAACTTCACAAGTCTGCAGCATTAGCAAGAGGTATCAGCCAATGCAGATAGCAGCAGCGCAGTATGCAATTGTAACAACTACTCACTGCAGCAAGAGGAAACTATAGCAGCAGAGAACACTACATCAAGAGCCTGCAGTAGAGAGCATCCAACTTTCAGCATTTTGCAGCAATGCATCCAATCCAACAGTAAGCAACAGCCTGCAGGCAAGTTATTAGTGAGGTGCAGCAATGTGTGCAGCTCGTGCACAGTGAAATCAACAAGGAGCACTGTACAGATCAGCAAGATCAACAGGGAGCCAGGTAATATCAGTTCAGTATCAGTAGGATGGTTCAGTTAGTAGAGGGGTAGTATCAGCAGTGTACCAGTGAGGTATTTGGTTAGTTTAGTGGGTTAGTTTAGTTAGTTAGTGTAATGTATTAGTTAGTAGTTAGTATAGTGTATTAGTTAGTTATATACTTGTTATGATAGATAGTTAGATATGTATACTAGTATATATGGATAGTTAATAGTTAGTAGATATGTGTATTTATTAGCCTAGTAGCTATATGTAGTACCATATGTGTCTATGTATTAGTATGTAATGATATGCATATATATTAGTAGTTAATAGTTTTAATAGTTAGATTATTTAGCATAATATATATTGGGGGTTTTCTATGTATTAGCCATAATGAGGTTTGGGTTACTTGGGATACCAAGTAATGTCAAGGTAATGGGCGGATACCAGGTATTGGGTCGATACTCAAGGTATTGAGTTTGGGTATCGAGATAGGTGTGATACGCATTGGTGCAAGGCCAAGGTATCATATTTTTATTATTTTGTTATATTATTATAATTATTGACTTGTATATATATATATATATATATATATATATATATATATATATATATATATCTAAAATACTATTTTCATATATGAAAACTTGCGTATCTTAGGATACGGCTTTTTGTGTATTTCATAATATCGTAGATTAGCTAGTGTAGCTTAGTTTCATAGTGTTTAGACTTAGTATCATAGGTTAGACTCATACACCCTAGACATAGTCAGTTTGACTTGAAATGACTTTGTGACCTAGATGTTGACTAGTTTAACTTAAATTCATTCCAACACCTTGTATTAATATAATATTCCGTATATAGGTTTGTGTGACACCAGTTGGGACACCGTTTGACATTCATTGCTTGAACGACAAGCGAGTACATTATCTGATAGTTTCTATAATTTGATAATTACTATAATGCAAGTATTTAAAAATATTTTACATGACTCTTGACACATTGGTACACGGACTAGTATACACATGGATCAGTCATAGGATGTTATATATATTATTCATTGTTCCTCGTGTTCTCAATGTTTAACTTAGACAATGTTTCAATGTTCAATGTTCAGTATTCAATGTTCAATGTTTAACTTAGACAATGTTCAGTGTTCAATGTTCAATGTTCGATGTTCAATGTTCAATGTTTAATGTTCAAGGTTTATTATTTACATGGCCTTGAGTATCTTGCATCACAACGTGTCATGGTTGGATCCATTGTACTAGTTGGGGGAAAGGAAAAGTGTTAGCTAGATATGTGATCAAATCCTAGACAATGTTCAATGTTTAACTTAGACAATATTTATCCAACGTTAAAGTAGACAATGTTCACCCAAGCCGATCACATATCTAACTAGTATTTCAATCACTTAGCATAGTTACAGTTCTTCACCACATTCTAGTTCATTGTTTTATTCTATTGTCTTGTTCTAGTTCATCGTGATCAGTGTATACCATATTGTTCATTGTTTACCGGTTCTTCCACCACAGTTGATATTGTTCATTGTTTCTCGTCTTGTATTATATTCTTTATTTTTATTTATAGTTATTATCAATTAATTGGAACTGCTATTGGGTTGTACTTTGCTCCATTCCTGACTGAAAAACATTTTTTAGATGAATGGTTAGAGATGATGTATCCCACTCACTACGGACCGACATATGGAGTGTCACCCGAGGATGTAGTGCCAGTTACTGAGGCCATTTAGATTACCATACCTTGTAGTAGTTGTTTCTATTTTAGATTATGGATTGTATTATATGTTTTGAGATCTTGAGTTGTGTTTAGTTTTGAGTTAGACATGTGATGTATTGAGACTTGTATTTCTATTCTTTCTATTCCATATCGTGCGTATATCTTCCTTTAGTTTTATATGTAATTGAGTATCATTTGGAATTGAGATGGCATGACAGTATTTTATATACATTGTGTGAGATATTAGATAGTATAGTAGACCAAGATAGCGTTCTACCGCCGATTCTGCGGCGTAGGATGGACATACCCACGTACTCGTGCCCCTATATCGGGTGCGGGTCGTGACAGTATTGAACAGAGCAGACTGTACTACCTGCACGTTGTACTTCACAAAGCAGATTGCGTTGCCATCGAGCCGCCAACAACAGTCCCTGTCCCCTCCATACTTGACTCGCTCAAGCTAACTTGCTGGCCGCATAGTGCCTGGCTGCATAGCTCTAGGCCTCATGCGCCCCTGGCCGCTTGGGCACTGGGCGTATTCGCACCTGTCCGCATGGTCACTTGACCGTATGCGCACATGTCCGCATGGGTACCTGACGGCATGGCTCCATGAAGCATGCGCCCGAGCAAGCAACCATGCATGTAACTCGCGCATAAAAGGAGCGCACGAGCTCCATGCGACGATGCTGACGTGCTAAGTACAAAGTGCGTCAATAAAGTGCTACTTTGCGCCCTTGAGCTCGGCTCTGAGTCGCTAAGCGCTTAGCTCCTATGGGAAACTTCCCAAAGGTGGTGACAAAATAAAGATTTTCATAATGGGGTTCACACTTAATCCCTCTAGGAAAGTCAATCCATGTACTGCCCCATTCCGCGTAGGCACTATGTACAAGAGATATCGCTTTGATGGCTCGAGCGCTTTGATGGCTCGAGTGAAATCCTTCTCAAAGAGTTTCCGATCGAAACACAAGAAGATTGATCTAGGTGAGTGGACAGAACTTCATTCTCTGATTCTTGCATGCCTTAATAATGAATCCGAGTTTTTGAATGCTTGTTTGCTTAAGAATATAGTTTCATAAGAAGAATGATAGAACCTGCCTCTGCATGCTAATAAGAGAACTCACATAGCTTGTCATTGAAACGAACTTGCTTGCCTAACTAGAGAACTTGAAATGCTTGTCTAAAGAGAAAGAGATAGAACCATTGCCATGCTAGTTAAAGAATGAGATATTGCATGTTTAGTTACACGGGCACCGCTATCGAACGAACCGCTGCCATGCTAATAAACAAGAGTAAAAGATGTTCATATGTTTCCTTCATATATGCTAAAAGAAAGAGTAGAACTGTATGCTTAGTTAAAGAGATAGAGAACTGTTTACATGCTTGCTTGCTTATATAGAGATTGTGATATGTTTCTATAGAAGTTATCGAAATGCTTGATCGGTATCAGAGAATGTGGCAGCCAGTCTGCATAAGAGATAGAAATGATGACCTGACCGCACAAAGACAAGAGACATAAAAGAAGAGATTGCATATGTGCTTGTTATAGAACTGCTGCATCCATATATAGTTTATCTGATAGAGTTGCATTCATGCATTGGTCTTAGATAACTTGTGCACAAGGAAAGATCCCATGAACGGTTCCTGGGGTACTGAGGATCGTTCGCCCTGGGGGGGGGGATTAGAGTAATTCCTGAGGCAAAGAAGTCCTCGCGATCAGGGGGTATTCATGTCTATTAGATAGCTGGTTCACGTGTCAAAGCCACTATGTATTATGAGCGAGTATATATAGTGCAGTGCCGGGCCATGATAACACCGCTACTAATCTTGAGGAAGGGGACTCATGGACCATCATATAGTTAGGACGCATGCTAAGCTAGCCTTATTTCATACCTAACTGTTTGATGCAGAGACGGACAGAGAAAAAGAGAACCTTATACATATATGTTTATGCAAATGTTTCTAACTCGTATGTCTGCTGCAGGAATAACCGCTCGGCGAAAGGGTAAGAATCACTGAATAAGTGATATGCATGCTATCGAATATGCCCTTCTGTATTAAATGCTTGCATATAAAAGTCTTATTTTCGTATATGCTTCTATCTTGTTCGCACAATAAGATGTTTCTTATAAGAGAATGATAGAGATGCTAAGATAGAGCTGCTAAGATGATAGTCCACTAGATGCTTGCTAAGAGTCTTTAAAGAAATGCATATGATTCACGAGACACGCCGTGCACCAGAGATAGTATATGAATCTTCTTATCGTATATGAACTGCTTGTCTTGCCTACTTGCCTCTATATCGAAGTTCTTGTACTGCATGTAACGAATATAGGTAAAACTAGAAAGATCAGTAGTAATGTAATATTTTATAACATGATTACTTAGTGTGGATTTCAGGGGGTGAAGCTTCTGTTCAGTTGATTTTATACTCACCAGTACTTTCTCCAAAGTGCTGACCCACCAACAGTTTGCTTATTCTTAGGTGCTGGACCGTCCGAGGAAGCGATAGCCGTGCCTCATCACAGGGACCCAAAAATCTAGAGTCGATGCCTTGAGACGTATCGAGATTGCTTTGAGATACTTTTGTATAGAGGGACATAATGTATGGAACATTGTCATTGTAATCGAGAGAAAGTGAGCTTGAGCGAACTGTAACCTCGGCCAAGCGCCGCTTGTAACACATCTTGATTATCAATAAAGAGCTTGTTTTCATATTCCATTGTGTTCTTTAATTTTCTGCATTATATGTGCCGCTGCTCCTGTCTTGAATAGCTTACTTGCCCTTGTTCAAAGCTTTGGCCTTGTGTAAGCGCAGCTTAGTCTTGCACGGCATCATGCCCAAGCGAGGATGATCGGTTCCGTTGGGACCAAACGAGGACGAACGGCCCCCCTGCGGGACCGGGACGTGACAACCCACATGGGCCTCCACCCCATGTGCATATACCAATACTAAGCATAGCTATATATTGAGATATACACATTGATGGTTTTTTAATGTGGGACTAAAACTCCCAAAGCCAAGTGGAAAACACCAACAAATATATGATTATGGTAGTTGAATATATCAGGATTAAATTTGTATCTTCTAATAGGTTAAATATCCTGATCGAAACTATTTCATTTTTGTTCATTAATTAATTGATTTATATATTTTTCTTAACATATGTATATAGAATTAGTTGCTTAGTTATAGTTTCCTATTAATAATCTATATCTATATCAATTGTATACTGTTAGAAGATCAAGCCAGTTACAAATTCAAGTTAAGGCTTATCAATACAAACCAAGGCCGGTCCTGAGCTCATGGGGGTTCGAGACAAACTTTCAAAATAAGGCTCCATACATAATGTAAAAAAGAATGAAACAAAAGTAAAATATAAAAAAATATCTCCACCATGATTTGAACTAAAAACCTCTTGCATGCAAGTCTAATATAATAATCACTACATCACAATTTTTTTGTGATAAGAAAGGCCCATGTTGCATACTAGTTCTATTTTTGGTACAAAATTATTTATATATTTAAACTGATTTTTTTTGGGTCCTCCTGCCTGCCCTGGACCAGGGCCGGCCCTGATTCAAATATGCAATGTATCCACCTCAATAGATAAGGATAATATCCCTTGATTATATTCTTGTTATTTGGTCGTTCTGTTTCTATTTTATTGCTACTATTGTCTTTTATAAATAAGCTGACCACCCATGTGATCGGTGTGGTGAGGCTTCTACCCACCTCCATATTATAGAATTTTTATCTACCTACATGTCGTGAGATTTCTACTAACATACACATATTTATTTTTCTTTTTGCTATCAGAACAAGAAAAATGTCTTTCGTATATCTTACTGTAGATAATTTTGTCACCCTTCATCTCAGCCGTGCAAGGACAGAAAAGATGAACCATTCACCAGTTAGACGTGAAAACGGTAGACAATTTTGCCACCCTTCATCTCAGCCGTGCAAAGACAGAAAAGATGAGCATTCACTAGTTGTTAGACGTGAAGAACGCATTTCTTCATGAATTTCTCACCGAGAGAGTATATATGGAACAATCCCTGGATTTGAAGATCCAAATTTTTAGATCATATTTGCTTATTGAACGAGATAATTTATGGTCTCAAACAACCCCAAACACGAGCCGCTTTGGAATCATTATGTGACAAACTGTGCATGACCACCCTGCATAGTTTGAGAAAAAATGTTAGAAGATCAAGCCAGTTACAAATTCAAGTTCAGGTTTATCAATTCAAACCTCCAACTCATCCATCTCAATAATCATGGATAAGGATAATATCCCTTGATTATATTCTTGTTATTTTGGTTGTTCTGTTTCTATTTTATTGTTACTATTGTCTTTTATAAATAAGATGGCTACCCATGTACTCGGTGTTGTGAGGTTTCTATCCACCTCCATATTATGATATTTCTATCTACCGTTGTGAGATTCTACCAACATGCACATATTTGTTTTTCTTCTTATACTAATATATCATTTAAATAGCAGGCGTATCAATATATTATTTGGTACATCATTAACTTACTATAAAAAATAATTATTTAGAAACAAATATGTTATTTATTCTAATTGAATGGGATAAGTTATGAATTTTTTCAGTTAGATATTTCTATTTTTAAGTTGCTCAAAGATATAATTTTTTTTACTTATTTTATCTTAAGTTTAAGATAAACTCTATCAAAATAATCAAAATTGAGCTACTCTTTATAACAACTGCAACAAGGAATCTGAATGTTTGGTTATAATCATTCATGAATGTTATATTAATAGTTGTTTGAAAATCAGAAAATTATGGCTGGTATTATATATTTTTATGATTGGTTGTTGCTTAATTTTAAAATTTAACACGAGATATTTTACTGTTTTTAGTAATAGAATTCTGCTATGTTTTAATTTTTGTTTGATATTTCATGTTGTTCATTCACTTAGAAATTGTACACGCAATCACGTGTGTCCTCCAATCCCTCTTAGAAAGCTGCAACTTACATTTAATATAACTTCAAAATTAGGAGACCCTGACGTTCTCGCTAGGTACTTACTTGCACGTTTGAACCAGATTTGTAAATGATCCAATCTATCGCTCCTTCACCTCAGCAAATAAGTGTCGTTTAGTTGACAAAAGGCTTCCAGCTTCTAGGTGTTTGTTTGTTACAACTAAAAAAAGATAAAATTTCCATAATTTTTTGTTCAAAATTCGAACTTCTTTTCTTGTACGTAGATGTATGTTGCTTCTAAAATGAAGCCACACAGTTTTGTTTGTTAGAAAGCATGTTCGTTTTGGATTCATACACATGGAGAGCCAAATTGAGAAATGCACAAAAGTGTCTTTACATTATTGTTTCCTGGCTGAGACATTTTACGTCCGTCACTAAATCGTCTTTACATCGCTATAAGCAACATAGTTGGCGATATGTATGTGCGTCATCCTACGATGTTTTGGTGACGTTTGGGTACACTTTGCGGCTATCATATTGACAAGATCCCTAGACATTGCCAAATAAGTCACCAAATTTACTTAGCGACCTAAAAAACAAGATTAGCAACTTTTGTGTACATTGCTATGACGTTTTTTTTGGCTTTATCTTTAACTATTCAAAATTTTCAATTTAATAGTCTATATTTTTATATTATATTATTAAAAATTTTAACTATAATTAGATAACTTGATATTCTAACGTTGTGGATGGAAAAGATAAAATGTCGAAAAACTCTTACCCCCTAGTCTCACTATTCCGCTTGTCCATTCACGTTCGATAGAATAGATTGAATGTAAACTCCAAATCCCACGAACCCTAAATTTAAAAATTTTCTCATTCCAAAGTTTTTTACTCTCTCTTCCTATATCATTCCAAATCATCGGCAACAACTAATTCTACTGCAGATACGAGAAAGACGAGAAGAAGGGGAATGGGTGCTCCCTCTACCCGACCGGAGGAGGGACGGTGACAATTAGATGCTGAAACTTAATAATGATAATAATAATAATAATATTATTTGAAAATCAGACATCAGAGTCAGATGCTTTCATACCAGATATTGGGATCAGACACGTCCTATAAGCACTCTGACACTGTGTCTGAAATTGACCGCAGCAAAAATTTAGACCAACCCACCTGAGATAACCAACCCCCGTCTAATGAACATCAAGGACAAATAAAGAAAACGTATGTGGTCGGTGGCTACGTCACCTGGACAAATTTTAATCTATATAACTCAGGTAAAATTACAAGATTGAATAAAACTAATGTTGAATTCTTTGCATAATAGGTTCACCCCCTTCACCACACTCAAGAAAAAAAAGACAGAGTTTACAATGAAATCACTCACCCTACCCGTAGCGATTTTCTTGAAGGAAGGCGAAGACTCCCAAATCAGATATCTTCTTCCTTCTGTCTTGGATGACGAGTCTTAAGAGCAAAGTATGGACTTTCTCTTAGATTTTTTGTGGACAAGCACCATGAATCTCTACCTTGTGCTCTTCTTTTTGCCTCCACCCCCAACCCATATGAATAGGGTGAGAAACCTAAGGGTTTATAAGAAAACCCTAAAAATAGTCTACCAATAGATCTGATCGTCCACCAGCAACCAACGGTGTAGATTATAATCCAAAACTCGTCAGCTCCGACCAACATCGAACTCGGACCGAGTTCGACTGGCACCTTGCCAATTGTTCTGAAATAAATGACTGACTGAACTCTGGTCGAGTTCTGTCCCTTTATCACACACTTGATCCATTATTATTATTATTATTATTATTATTATTATTATTATTATTTCTGTTGTTTTTAATATTTTTTGAGTGTAATATATTATTTTATATTTATAGTATAGTTATTTGTAGATCAGATTTAGCTTTTATTTAATTTTCTTAAATGTTAGTGCGCTCTCTTTAATCTAGTAATATTTTTAATTTTTTTTTTATGAATTTATGATATTTTAGTTATGTTTAGGCAATGAAAACTAAAAAAGGGAAAGAAAAAAATGCGTGTATTTATTGGGAAAATTGAAACTTGGTTAGTTGAACAGAGTGGAATAGAAATGGAGCAATATGAGATATTAGAGAAGATAGGGAAATGGGCTCTTCTTGTGAGGCATAAAGCTCGAAAAGAACACATTTCAAAGAAATATGACTATGTAGTTGGTGATACCAAGTGTTGCTTTGCTATTTCTTAATTGGTTATAGTTTCTGTTTCTGTTTCTGTTTCTGTAGATATGTTCCTAAGAAATCCGTCGCCAATAGATGCCGGGGGTCAGCCCATCAGGAGGTAATATCCGATCTAATCTATGTATTGATTGTCGAGCTGTTTGTGATACCTCGATTGATATGCTGCTAAATTTTTTTTTTTTTTGACTTCCATTATAACTTACGGAATCCAATATAATGTTCAAAATTTTTGTGCACACTGTATTACATGTTTTTAAATCACTTGCAATGCAATATGGGAAGAGAAAAGTGGTTAATTAGCGATCCTGGCTAGAATGTTAAAGAATGATATCTGGGACAAGGTGTATAGAAAAGAATTTTTTTCTTTTTTTTTCTTTCACTGTTTGTTGAGTATTATTTCTGTGTAGCAACAGTTGACTGGAAAATTCAAGATTGTCGCAATGGGAATGATTCGAAGAAGAAAGCTAGATGCTGATAAATGCAAATTTTTTTTTTTTAGATATCCGACCTAACGTTCGGAACTTTGTACACGCTGCATTGTATGACTTTTGGGTTCACTGTTCCTCCAACTCTCATTATTTATAAATGAAAGAAATAATACATCCTCATGATTCGATCCACTGATCTTCCGTCACCCAACGGAGATCGTATACCTTTTTTCGATAACCACAAGGGTCACTCGAGTTCGGTGATAAATACAGATTTGATTTGAGGGGACTTGACTTCATTTTCTTGGATTGTGGATTGATTTATTATTGTATTTTTTCTTCTTTTCTTTTCTGTTCTTGTTTCTTGGATGAGTTGTCCTTGAGTTTTTTCTTTTTCTTTTCCAGAGTAAGCGATTTGGTGAGAGCTTTATAATGTGTTAGTATGATATTTTGGATTGTGGTGTGTGAGCTCATTCTTAGCATGTTTTCCATGCAGTAGAACGCAAGCGATATGCTGCCGATAGTTAATATATCGTTTTTGTTCAAAATTTTAAGGCAGTTTTAAAGGAGTTTCTACAGTAATCCGACGGTACACTTATAATATACTCTAAATATACCGCTTTAGGTCAAAATGATAAGAAAACTAATTGTTGACCAACCGAGGATAGTAACTTAAAATTTTCAATAGTTGAAAATATTTAATCGTATAATATAAAGATATAGTGTATCAAGTTAAAATTTTTGAATAGATAAATGATATTTAATTGCAATTATTAGTTGGTTTCTTTCTATTTGTAGCGTTCTTAGTAGGGGTCAACATTATTCGGTTTTGGACCGAAAATCGAATCGAACCGAACTAGAGGTTCGGTTCGGTTTGAAATTTTTTTGGTTCGGTTTCGTTTTTGAAAATACAAAAATTTCTTATTCGATTTCGGTTTCGGTCCAAAATCGAAAACCGAATAAGATTTATCCAATTATATATATATATATATATATATATATATATATATATATATATATATATATATATATATCCTAATTCTAAATGTGTATATTTTGGAAACAACAATTCTATGTATATGTCTTGAAGTTCAATTTTAGACACAACTTTGAAATACAACAAATATGTGTATAAAATTATAACTTTTAATATAATTTAACCACGATTCCAACTTTGGATCCGATCCATAAAACAATAACAATGTTCAACCGAACAAACAGAATAATGGAATAGCTTATTCGGTTTGATTTTCGTTTTGGCTAATTTCGGTTTTAGATTTTTAGAATTTCGGTTTATTCAATTTTGACTATTTTGATTCCGTTGAAACCGAATAAACCGAATGTTGACACTAGTTCTTAGGCAAAAATAACTCTATTTTGAGCTGATGTCTCACTATTAGTTTGTGTATCATTTGAGCACTGGCAGAAGGTGCCTTGGGACTTGCAAAGTATAGTGATTGTTACACTCGAGGCAATGAACATAACATATTACATCACAAGTAGTTGCGCTACTTTAAGAAAGTGAATTTTCATCAGAAGTTAGCGTCCGCCCAAAATCACACGGCAAGGACAACTAACTACCTCTCCCGCCGAATTCAATTCGTTGGAGAAACTTCCGAGTGTATCAAACACAATCTCTAGCTCCCCTATATAAACCAGCCATTGGAACCAAAGTAGCATCACAACATCTTTAATCACTCCAAACTACACACATAAACACTAGCTATATGGCCTCGACAACAACATTACAATGCCTATCATTGGCCTTGCTATTCTTGGGTGTCCTTACATTCCGTGCCGCAGCATCCCGCGGCACGCTGATGGCCGAGATGCACGAGCGGTGGATAGGTCAGCACGGACGAGTCTACAAGGACGCCAAGGAGAAGGCACACCGGCTCGAGATATTCAAGGCCAACTTCGATCGCATAGAATCGTTCAATTCCGAGAACCACAAGTTCAAGTTGGGCCTCAACCAATTTGCAGACATCACCAATGACGAGTTCAGGGCTCGCAACGGTCTCAGGGCGTCGCCGAGCGCACCACCGAAGCGAGTTGACAGCAGCTTCAAATACGAGAATGTAACGGACGTGCCGGCAGCCATGGACTGGAGGACCATGGGTGCTGTCACTCCAGTCAAGAATCAAGGCCAATGTGGTGAGTATACAACACTCCTTTCAATTATTATTATTATTATTATTATTATTATTATTATTATTTTTACTTAGGGTCTATGTTCTTACGTGTTTTAGAAAGTTTTTGGGCCGACTGTTTATGAATTGTCTAAAAATTTATGTTTAATATTTTTTTTGAGGTACTAGTTTTGATCGACTCAAAACCTCCCAAAATCGATGTAGTATAATTTTGGATATCGACTTCCAAAATCGATAGATTTTGAAAGTTTTTGTTATTTTATTTTATTTATATACTCTCCTCACCAAAGAGATATAATTATAATTACTAATATCATACAATATTTTTTTTTTATCATTTTTTTGTCTCTTCTACCTTATCCAAACGGCTATTCCTCCAGTAAATTTAAATTTTTTTTTTTTATAGTCTCTCTTATATTCATCTAGACGATCATTTTTATAAATTCTTAATTTATCTAGATTACTAATTTTATGACAAACTCATCTAAATTGTTATAAATAATGAGTCTGTGATGAGACTGATGGTAGATTTGTCTTTACATAATTTTGACATGGAGTTAGAGTTAGAGGATATACATTACCAAACGGAGACCAAGTGCCATCTGAAATACATCAACATGACAAATTAAACCCATACTTTAAGGTATGCATTATAATAGAGCATATAGGTAAAAAATTTCTTGTTAAATACTTGCTTAATCGCTTTCGTCAATGAATTACCAAGAATTGAACTGGTCTAAAAATCGCTACTTAAGTCATCCAAAATTGAACCATCATAACCGCTCATAACCGGTACTCTATAAACAACTATTAACCGCTACCCTAACAATTGCGAAATAGTCGAACTCGAGTGACCCTTGTGGTTATCGGGGATAGACATAAGATCTTGGTTGGGTGACAGAAGATTAGTGGATCGAGCCATGGAGACCGTATTATTATACATACACAAGATATACAACGCAACATGCACAAAGTTGTGAGATATCTCCAGCAGCATGACCCTTAAACAGCAATAGTTTAGATCAGTATTAAATAAAGCTGACCACTTGTTTCTTTGATGCCAACATATATATATATATATATATATATATATATATACAGGATCTTGCTGGGCATTCTCTACCATTGCGGCAACCGAAGGAGTCACGAAACTCAGCACCGGCAAGCTCGTGTCCCTCTCGGAGCAAGAGCTGGTGGACTGCGACGTCAAAGGCGAGGACGAGGGCTGCAGCGGAGGTTACATGGAGGACGGCTTCAAGTTCATCATAAGCAACAGGGGGGTCACCACCGAAGCCGACTACCCATACAAGGCTTCCGTCGGCACGTGCAACGTCACCAAGGCTGCCGCCTCCCCCCCGGCGGCCTCCATATCGGGCTACGAGGTCGTGCCCGCGAACAGCGAGGCCGCACTCCTCAAGGCCGTCGCCAACCAGCCCGTCGCCGTCTCCGTAGACGCCGGCGGGTTCGCCTTCCAGATGTACTCGAGCGGCGTGCTCACCGGGCCGGAATGCGGCACGGAGCTGGACCACGCCGTGGCTGCCGTCGGCTATGGCACGGCGAGCGACGGGACCAGGTACTGGCTGGTGAAGAACTCGTGGGGGAAGACGTGGGGCGAGGAAGGGTACGTAAGGGTTGAGAGGGATGTGGATGCGAAGACTGGGCTATGCGGCATTGCCATGGACGCATCATATCCAACTGCCTAATCAAGATCTTTGTAATATTGGGCAATACTGAACATACAAATAAATTGTTCTGAATTGTGAACAACTTTGTGGTGCAAGAAAAGACTTGTATGCTATATCGTACATGAATAATGCTATCTGTTCTTATAAATTATCTTTTCATATGTGACAGATAACGTGACGATTAATATGATTGATAATATAACAAAATTTTAAAATTAATATTAAAATTAATATTAACACTGATATTTATATTAATATTAATATTAATATTAATATTTTAGATAATTAATTTTTGGGTTAAATTTTTTTATGTTAACTGTCATGTTAGATATCACATAATGGTATTTAACATGTCCCATCAGCTACGAGAGATGATTTGAAGGAACAATTTGAATGTATGAATAATATTACTCATAATATATCTGACAATAATCTGAATCTTCAATGTAAACTTGTGTCAGCTGTATTGGCAGTTGGGGTTCACAAAGGACTATAAAAGATTACAGGAAGGTCAAAGTCAGTTGAAACTGGTGCGGCCTTTTTCAGTTGATAATTTAACAAAAAATGACATTTTTTTAGATGTCCGACGTATGCTCAGGAGTTTGTATACGTTGCTCCCGTGTCTCGATCCACCGAACTTCTGCCACCCAACCATGATCTTATTTCTCTTTCTGGTAACCGCGAGGATCACTCAAATTCGGTACAAAAATGACATATTAACAAGCTACATACACGATTTACATTTTTTTTGTTGCTGCAACCCAAGTTCTTTAATCCAGTGCTTGTGTTCCGTACGCAATCATATTATCATACCAACTTTTTTTTTTTTTTGGTAGGGGATTACTTAAGGCCGTTTCGAGAATTCTTGAAGATTTAGGATAAAATTTGAAAGTGAGACTTCTTGAACGGATAAATGAAAAACATCTGTTACTAAACTGAGGTCGTAGGATTACTAACTAGAATGAAATTACACTAGGTAAGTATGTTATTCTATGCAAGCTCTAAGATTGGCTTAAGGGAGTTCTGAAAGCATTTGGTTCAAACTCGTACATGTTGGGTTGTTGGGGAGATGGAGCTAGAGAGGCGACGAAGTCACCCCGTAAACTGGTGCACTAGTGTTTTCTTCAAGATGGCATGGAATGGAAGTGCTTGGTAGGGATTTCTTTCCAAGGTGGAGAAAGATCCGGGTACTTCTAATTCTAACTTGTTAGAAGTAGAGTTTATAGAAATAGGCTTACATATTAAGTAATACTATATTGGTTAGGATACGTTAGGCACAATTCATGATGTTGCAGTTGATACATAGTAAACAGATTACAACATAAACTTGTCCATAACTTAAATATTCTGGATACATGAACAACAGACCGTTCTTGCTGCCAACTTACAAGAGAGAGAGAGAGAGAGAGAGAGAGATTGAACTTGTTGGTCTGTAGATCACTTAAGCAGCAGTTGGATAGGAAGCGTCCATGGCAATGCCACAGAGACCTTCCTTGGCATCCACATCCCTCTCCATCCTTACGTACCCATCCTCACCCCACGTCGTCCCCCACGAGTTCTTCACCAACCAGTACTTGGTTCCGTCGCTCGTTGCACCGTAGCCAACCACGGTCACACCATGGTCCAGATCGGTGCCACAATCCGGCCCCGTGAAGACGCCGCTGGAGTACATCTGGAACGCGAACCCACCCGCGTCTATGGCAACAGCTATGGGCTGGCTGGCCGCGGCCTTGAGGAGAGCCGCTTCGCTGTTCACTGTCACGTCCTCGTAGCCCGTGATTGAGGCAGCGTGGGAAGCGGCCTTCTTGGCATTGCACGTGCCGTCGGCTGCCGTGTAAGGGTAGTTGGCCTCGGTGGTGATACCCTTGTTCTTGATGATGTATTTGAAGGCATCATCCATCTCCCCTCCGTTACAGCCTTGGTCGTCACTAGTGACGTCGCAATCTACAACCTCTTGCTCCGAGAGGGAGATGAGCTTCCCCGTGCTGAGTTTGGTAATTCCTTCCGTTGCAGCAACAGCAGAGAATGCCCAGCAAGATCCTGTATATATATATATATATTAATATTAATGTAGTCCAAGGAACCAGATTAGCTGTCAATTTTGTAATTGTGTTATCATGAGTTTTAAACTGTGATTTTATTCGAGTAAAATTTCGTAGCTGGATGGAGGAACCTACCACACTGGCCTTGATCCTTGATTGGTGTGACTGCGCCCTTTGTTCTCCAGTCCATTGTGGCGGGAACAGCCGTAACGTTCTCGTATTTGAAAGTTTTGCTTGCCATCGAAGCACTCATCTTCGAAGAAGAAGAAGAAGAAGAAGAAGGCTTAAGCTTGTTGCGACTCCTGAACTCCTCATTGGTGAGATCTGCAAACTGGTTCACGCCCAACTTGAACTTGTGGTTCTCGGCATTGAACGACTCGATGCGCTCAACGTTCGCCTTGAATATCTCAAAGCGACGAGCCTTCTCAGACACATCCTTGTACACTCGCCCGTGCTGAGCCATCCACTGCTCGTGCCTCTCCAACATCGACTTCTCGCCAAGGCTGCGGGCTGCTGCACCCTGAGAAGCCCAAATGGCCACAATCAACAAGGCCAGTGCTAGGCATAATTTTACTGTCTTGAAAGCCATTAATTAATAATGAATTTGTTGCGAGTAAGTTATGAGAGGCTACTAAGGTGTAATAGGTTTATATAGAGGATTAGCTGCATAGTGTCCATCGATCAATCAGTTCGAATTGCCCAACTAATCAATCATTAATGAGGCGGTGGAGAATCATATGACTTCTGCGTGCCGTATAGCTAGATTCATGTTGATTCTGACCCAATTATATATACCTGGGGCTGGGAGATTGTAAACGCTCGCATGAAGTTAAACTTGATACCGTGAGATACTTCCTTTCACATGTATATGATTGCATGTTACGATTGTAGCGTATGAATCTGTAATTCCATAGCTCAACCTGATTACTTTTCTTGGGAATTAATTTATCTTGCTTTACTTAGATGTTGGCTTCGTCATGCTATTTCTCCAGAGCAATAAGTTGGAGAGTTATCAATGTGTAGGGACTTTGCACTCGTCTTCTCAGTTGTTTCTTTCGTTTGTAGCCTTCTTAGGAAAGAATAACTCTACTTTGAGTTGAGGTCTGTTGAAGCAAAGCCAAGCCAAGCAAGATTGTGTGTGTGGTGGTGGTGGTGGTGGTGGTGTGGGATGGGTGGGGGAGGGGATATAGGAACATGGATAGTATTTTCTTTATATATATTGAAACAAATCATGGAGAAAAAAATAATGATTTTATTAATGGATTATGTAAAAAGTCTTACAACTATGAATATATATAGTGGGAGAATGGATCCATGTCGGTATAGGAGTAGGAGAAGAAATATGTATCCATATAGGAGATCGAGAAGAATCTAATTAATATATAATCATAACTATAATTAATCTTAACATCCCCCTTCAAACTAATGGTGTGTCAAACAACATGAGTTTGTCCAATAGAAACTGAAATCGCGGTGTGGAGTGTGACTTTGTAAAAAAATCTGCCAGCTGGTCAAATGAAGTCAAATGTGGTAGAGAAATAGTGCCTTTCAAAAAATGCTGACGGATCAAGTGACAATCAATCTCAATATGCTTTATCCGTTCATGAAAAATCGAATTGTTTGCAATCTGTATAGTACTCTTATTGTCACAATGAAGAGGTGTAGGTCCTGTAGGATCAATGCCCGTATTAGAGAGCAGTCTACGTACATGGACGATCTCCCTGGTGGTGGCAGTCATAGCTCTATACTCCGCCTCAGTAGAAGAACATGCAACAACTTCTTATTTCTTGCTTCGCCATGAGATCAACGAATTACCAAGAAACAAACAGAATCCTGTAGTAGAATGTCTGGTGTTCGGATCTCCTGTCCAATCTTTATCAGAAAATGCTCGAAGCTCCATAGTAGATGTAGAAGATATAAATAACAAGCGCGTAATGGAACCCTGAAGATATCGGAGAATCCGGAGTAATGCACTATAGTGAGCTGATCGAGGCGCGAAAATGAACTGACTAACAATACTAACTACGTGAGAAATATTTGACCTGGTCAAACAGAGATACACAAGTTGACCCACTGGCCACCTGTAGTGAGTAGGATCTGTAAGAGGCTCACTATCTGTGGGACGAAGCTTCACATGAAGCTCTAAAGGAGTATCAACTGTGCGACTATCTGATAGACCAACAGACAAAATAATATCCGAAGTATATTTCTGCTGAGAAACAAGTATCCCTCTCTTACCATGTGCAATCTCTAGTCCAAGAAAATATTGAAGTTTGCCAAGGTCTTTCATCTGAAACTGCTGATGAAGGTACCTCTAAGTAACTGTAATCCCTGAAGAATCATCGCCAGTCAAAATTATGTCATCCACATAGAGTAAAAGAATAACTCTTCCCTGCGGTGACGACCGCACAAAAAGAGAATTATCCTGAGAACACTAATGAAAACCTACCTCTTAAATAGCACTCCGGAAACACTCAAACCAAGCTCGGGGAGCTTGCTTGTGACCATAAATAGCACGACGAAGGCACCAAACATGTCCCGGCGGAGTAAAAAGACCTAGAGGGGGCTCCATATAGAAAACCTCAGATAAAGAACTGTGAAGAAATGCGTTCTTCACATCCATCTGATAGAGTGGTCATTGACGAGCGGCAGCAACAACTAGTAATATAAAAAATATGGTCATTTTAGCAACATGTGCTTATGTCTCATCATAGTAATCCCATGCTCCTGTGTAAAGTCTTGAAGACCCACTTTCAACTAACAGGCTGGACCCCTTCTGGAAGTGGAACAACATCCCAAGTACCTGTCTGCTGAAATGCTCGAAACTCCTCTTTCATAGCCTCTTGCCACTCAGGGTACTGAACGGCCTCTTGATAAGAACTGGGCTCTCGTGTAGTATGGATAGCAGTAAGAAATGAGTGAAACTGTGGAGAATATAAGACTAAGGTGGCAAAATCTAACTTGTTCAGTGGACCGAAACAATTGGGAGTAAAACGTGAAGGAGGTCGAGAGACCTTGGTGGAGGAGCTCTGCTGCGAGATTAAGAGAGGAAGACAAGAAAGTGCTCGGTTATAGTGTTGTCGATGGAGACGAAAAACAGAGGGGACTGTGGCAATGAGTCTCCTTCTCCTGTTAGATGACGACCGATAATAAACTCTGAACGGTTTTGGAATTAACAAAATTCATGACTCTGATACCATGAAAAAAATCAAGAAGAAGAAATAATAATTTTATTAATGGATTATGTAAAAAGTCTTACAACTATGAATATTTATAGTGGGAGAACGGATCCATGTCCGTGTAGGAGTAGGTGAAGAAATATGTATCCATATAGGAGAAGAATCAATTCATAAATTTAATATCATATATCCATATAGGAGTAGATATCAGGGTGTCTAGTATAATGAAGTCTATAATCTATAGTACCTTTAAGATATCTAAATACTCTTTCTAATGCTGACCAATATGATTGGTTTGGGTTACTGGTATATCTACTCAGTCTTCCAACAGCAAATACGATATCAGGTCGGGTTCTATTCGTTATATACATAAGAGAACCTATCATCTGAGAGCATTTATGTTGTTCTACAGGTGAACCTTCATTCTTCTTGAGAATGATTCTGCTGTCAAAAGGAGTAGGAGCAGGTTTCTTATCAAAGTACTCAAATTTTTTTTAACATTTTCTCAATAGAGTGTACTAAGGATAGAGTATAACCCTCTTTGAATTTGGACACTTGCATTCCTAGAATCAGGTTGGCTTTACCTAGGTCTTTCATGTCAAACTTGCTAGATAAATAATCTTCAGTATTATTTATCAACTCAAGTGTTGGTCCTAAAATGAGGATGTCATCTACATACAAGCATAAAATGACACAACTCCCATCAACGTTTTTAGAGTATATACATTTGTCTTACTCATTTGGCAAGAAATAAAATTCTAGAATTACTTTATAAAATTTGTTATGCCATTGCTTGGGAGCTTGCTTTAGGCCATAAAGTGATTTTACTAATCTGCAGATTTTCTTTTCTTGACCCTTAGCAATAAAACCTTCAGGTTGCTCCATGTAGATTTCTTCCTCTAGATCTCCATTCAAAAAGGCTATTTTTACATCCATTTGATGGATTAGCATGTTATGAATGGATGCTAAAGCTAGAAGTATTCTGATAGAGGCAATCCTAACTACAGGAGAGTAGGTATCAAAGTAATCTAATCCCTTTTTCTGAGTGAAACCCTTGGCTACTAATCTAGCTTTGTATTTCTCTATAGTACCGTCAGCTCTAAGTTTTCTTTTGAAGATCCACTTACAACCTATGGGTTTACTACCTAAGGGTAGGTCTGTTAAATGCCAAGTACTATTCTCCATGATGGAGTTATACTCATTGTAGATGGCTTCTTTCCAGAAAGGTGCATCAGGAGAAGATATTGCTTCTTCGTAAGTTGAGGGATCATCCTTTATCAAATAAGTAAAGAAACCATCCCCTAAATTTCTTTCATTCCTTCCTCTTTTACTTCTTCTAGGTTCTAAGTCTTGTTCAGGTTGTGAACTATATGGCTGAAAAATGGAACTAGTAGAAGAAGCAAGAAAAGAGCTGGTGGGGTTGGAGAAAATTCTATTCTTAAAAGAAAATATATTCTCAAAGTAAACTGCATCTCTAGCTTCTATAATGGTATTGTTAGAGATTTCATTTACTTCAGAATGAGTCACTAGAAATCTATTTGCATTGCTATCTGAGGCATATTCTATAAACACAAAATCTACTGTCTTAGGTCCAATCTTTCTCTTTTTAGGTTCAGAAATTCTTACTTTTGCTAGACATCCCCACACTTTGAGATAATGGACTCTAGGAGTTCTACCTTTCCATAGTTCATAGGGAGTCTTATCCTTTGATTTACTAGGGATCCTATTTAGGATGTAGCTGTAACGCCCCGCTCCGCGCCGGCGTTATGTATCAAGGTGAGTGGGCAGAACTTCGTTCTCTGATTCTTGCACGCCTTAATAATAACCTGAGTTTTTGCTTGCAATGTTTTCTTAAGAGAATGATAGAACCTGCCTTGCATGTTAATGAACGAACTCACCTAGCTTATCTTTGAATAAATGTCTGCTAAACGAGAATCCTGAATCGCCTGCTTAGAGTGCATGAATATGTTCACTATCGTCTATGCTTCGAGAGAACCATACTGTGCCTGAACGTGTTCAAGTGATAAGTCGGATTGCCCCGCAACAAAGAGTGTATTCTGATGGTTCGTCTCGTCTGCATACTAGAGTTTATTTGATAGTGTTCCATGCATTCGCACGCGGTCGGACAATGGCTATTGGTGGAGAGCTGAACTGCATGTGTCCCGGCTGCTACCATGATAGTGCAAAGCAACCATGAGTCACAGCTGCCTCTAGCATCAGATAAAGAGTCATTGGTATGCTGTTCCACCAGCTGCCGATCCTGAGTTACTCGGGGACCGCCCTGCATATAGCTAAGTCATTGTGTTGGCTTGGATAGTGACTGCCACTAAGAATGTGCATTGTGTGTCTAGCTTTGCATCAGACCCTCGAGTCGCACGAGACACGCTGCGCACACCCTGAAACATAAACGGTTTGCTTGCTTGCATATAATATGAAACTCTGTTTCCAAACATGTTTCTAAACAAGTAAATCGACTCTGCTAGAACTGCATGAAACGAACCTAGGTAAAACTAGAAAGATCACTAGTAATGTAATGTTTTATAACATGATTACTTAGTGCCTGTTTGAGTGAATGCTTGTTTCTGTTCAGTTGATTTATCTCACCAGTACTTGTATAAAGTGCTGACCCACCAACAGTTTACTTGTTCGCAGGTACTGGATCGTCCGAGGGAGCGATAGGCGTGCCACAGTCCCGAAGACCCGGAATCCTGGTTTCGATTGTTGTCCCGAGAATGCTATCGTATAAGGGGGCATAATGTATGGAACGAACGTGTGCCTTTGCTAAAGGAAACCCAAGTTGCCTCGATTATCCCGAACACTCAGTTGGCTAATGCATTGCATTGCAACAAGTCCCTTTCCGCTGCTTACTCGATTGATGCGATGATAGCCAACTATCAACTTAAACGATTGGCCTTGCACGGGCGCAACCCCAGGCCCGTGCGGCATCACGTCCCCCGAAAGCTCGAACGGGCCATTCGCTTGGCTTCCTTCCTCCCTCGCGCCCGCGGGACGGATGCGGTGATTCGCGTCCGGCGCGCCGAGGCACGGTGATTCGTGTCCGGTTCTTTAATTCCCGGCCACACGGGGCGGGGCAGGGCGGAGCGGCGGCCCGGGCGGGACCGGGGCGTGACAGAATGGTATCAGAGCGGAATCGATTCTCTGGCTCAAACCGTTGCTATGACTCTGAGATATTATCGATATGGTTTTGCAAAGAGCGTTCCATACAATAAGTCCATAGATATTCTCAAAGTACAAAATGTTTCCTGAACTTGAATTGCTTGATTGTTTCGATTGAGTACGGCGAGGGACGGCACTATCGCTACTCGGGATATCGAGAAGTTTATCCTTGAAGTTTCGAGGACGAAACTTTTTGTTGGTTGGTAAGTATGTAACGCCCCGCTCCGCGCCGGCGTTATGTATCAAGGTGAGTGGGCAGAACTTCGTTCTCTGATTCTTGCACGCCTTAATAATAACCTGAGTTTTTGCTTGCAATATTTTCTTAAGAGAATGATAGAACCTGCCTTGCATGTTAATGAACGAACTCACCTAGCTTATCTTTGAATAAATGTCTGCTAAACGAGAATCCTGAATCGCCTGCTTAGAGTGCATGAATATGTTCACTATCGTCTATGCTTCGAGAGAACCATACTGTGCCTGAACGTGTTCAAGTGATAAGTCGGATTGCCCCGCAACAAAGAGTGTATTCTGATGGTTCGTCTCGTCTGCATACTAGAGTTTATTTGATAGTGTTCCATGCATTCGCACGCGGTCGGACAATGGCTATTGGTGGAGAGCTGAACTGCATGTGTCTCGGCTGCTACCATGATAGTGCAAAGCAACCATGAGTCACAGCTGCCTCTAGCATCAGATAAAGAGTCATTGGTATGCTGTTCCACCAGCTGCCGATCCTGAGTTACTCGGGGACCGCCCTGCATATAGCTAAGTCATTGTGTTGGCTTGGATAGTGACTGCCCCTAAGAATGTGCATTGTGTGTCTAGCTTTGCATCAGACCCTCGAGTCGCACGAGACACGCTGCGCACACCCTAAAACATAAACGGTTTGCTTGCTTGCATATAATATGAAACTCTGTTTCCAAACATGTTTCTAAACAAGTAAATCGACTCTGCTAGAACTGCATGAAACGAACCTAGGTAAAACTAGAAAGATCACTAGTAATGTAATATTTTATAACATGATTACTTAGTGCCTGTTTGAGTGAATGCTTGTTTCTGTTCAGTTGATTTATCTCACCAGTACTTGTATAAAGTGCTGACCCACCAACAGTTTACTTGTTCGCAGGTACTGGATCGTCCGAGGGAGCGATAGGCGTGCCACAGTCCCGAAGACCCGGAATCCTGGTTTCGATTGTTGTCCCGAGAATGCTATCGTATAAGGGGGCATAATGTATGGAACGAACGTGTGCCTTTGCTAAAGGAAACCCAAGTTGCCTCGATTGTGCCGAACACTCAGTTGGCTAATGCATGTATTGCAACAAGTCCCTTTCCGCTGCTTACTCGATTGATGCGATGATAGCCAACTATCAACTTAAACGATTGGCCTTGCACGGGCGCAACCCCAGGCCCGTGCGGCATCACGTCCCCCGAAAGCTCGAACGGGCCATTCGCTTGGCTCCCTTCCTCCCTCGCGCCCGCGGGACGGACGCGGTGATTCGCGTCCGGCGCGCCGAGGCACGGTGATTCGTGTCCGGTTCTTTAATTCCCGGCCACACGGGGCGGGGCAGGGCGGAGCGGCAGCCCGGGCGGGACCGGGGCGTGACAGTAGCAGGCTATTAATAAGGCTTCTCCCCATAAATTATCAGGAGCACCTGAGCTGAGAAGCGTGGCATTCACCATGTCTAACAGAGTACGATTCTTCCTTTCAGCAACTCCGTTGGACTGTGGTGAGTAAGGAGCAGTCACCTTATTAATTATTCCGTGTTCTTCACAGAAATTAGTCATATCGTTTGAGGTATACTCTCTGCCACGATCAGATCTAATGATCTTGATCTTTTTCTCTAATTGGTTCTTAACTTCAGATTTGTAAACCTTGAATCTATCTAGAACTTCATCTTTTGTTTTGAGAATGTAGGTATAGCAATACTTTGAACAATCATCTATAAAAGTGACAAAGTATTTCCTACCTCCTCGGGTCAAGATCTTATTTGAATCACAAACATCACTATGAACTAGTTCTAGAAGGTCAGAATTCCTTTCTACAGATTTAAAAGGTAGTCTAGTATGTTTGGCTTGAACACAAATCTCACATTTGTGTTTATTATCTACAAGAGACTTGGGAATAAGATCTAAGTTCATCATCCTTCTAAGGGAACCTAGATTCAAATGACCTAGTCTATCATGCTAAATATTTGAATATTCTACATTGGAAACAACAAGAGAAGGATCTGACACTTTATTTATAGTACTGAGAATAAAAAGACCATCCTTTACAAATCATTTTTCCAACAAAGGACTCATTCTTGGAAAATACAACTTTTTTGGCTTCCATTACAATCTTGTATCCAGATGCTACAAGAAGGGTTCCACTAACTAAATTTTTTTTAACTAACGGCACGTGAAGAACATCATGAAGAGGCAGAATTTTTTCTGATGTCATCTTTAGATATATTCTTCCTTTTCCTACAATCTGTGCCGAAGAGTCATCTCCTAGGGTTAAGCCTCCTCCACATGATTTCTGATAGTTTGAAAAACATGAGCGATCAAATAAAGCATGAACATTAGCTCCCGAATTCAACCACCAGTCATCAGAATGGTAAAAAATATTAACTAAAGGTTAATAAGTCACATACCTGAAGGAACTAGTAGACCCATTCAGAATCATGTTAGCTTCTGGTTTGGCTGGACCTTTCCCCTTATAAGGAGTCTTGATAGGTTCATTCTTTCTTTGGAAACAGTTGAAGGATAGATGATTTATTCTCCCACACACCAAACAAAATTTCTGTTGATCCTGAGTCTAACTGAAATTTCTAGGTCTATGATTTTGCTGGTATTTATGGTTCTGATGATGAGGCTGAAAGTTCTTCTTCTCTTGAAGAAATTTTTCTTGGGTTTGTCAGGATTATTAGACTTGGGTTTGCCTTGGGATATTTCTACTAGGTTTACCTTAGCCTTAGACTTAGTCTTAGGATTAGACCTTAGCCTAATCTCTTCTTCTGTTCTGATTTTCTTTAAGACTTGAGCAAAGGTAAGGTCACCGTGTGTATGAATAAGCTCCTTTTTAACATCAGACCAAGAAGGAGGGAACTTATCTATCAGGCAAGCTATCTTATATTCAGTAGAAAAAGTTGAGCCTTTGGCTTGGATATGTCTCACATATTCTTGGAATTCATGGATCTGGTCATTCATTGGTTTATTATCTACCATGAAATACCTATTAAATGAGGAAGAATTGAATCTTTCAATTCTGGCATCATCACAGCCATATTCATCTTCCAAAGTATCCCAAAGTTCTTTAGCGCTCTTATATTCAAAGAATATATCATAAAGAGAATCAGATAAAGCGCTTAGAATTAGATGGAAGCAATGAAAGTCTATTTCCTTAGGAGTTTTTGGTCTTGAGGAACTAGATGGTTTGGACACTCCTATGTCAGACTCAGTGTCATCAGAATCATTTGAGATGGATGTGGACCCATCAATAGCTGAGATCAGTCCTAAAGTGGTGAGCCAAAATTTAATCTGACTCTGCCACCTCTTGAAGTGAGAGCCATCAAACTTAGCTGGCTTAGCAGTCGAAATCTCGTCTTTGCCAGTCATGGTAACTAGTTTGGCAGTCTAAAGTCTGCAAGAATAATGTTGCTACTCAACGAGGGTGCCTGAGGCTCTAAAATACTAGTTCAGTGATCTTGCTAATCAACCTTAAGAGATCTTTAGTCTATCAAGTTTTGATTAACTTGGGTTAGCTGTAAGGGCCGGTTCCCAGCTAGCGGTGGTCCGAAGACACTTACCGTGTCGCTTAGGGCTGTTTACACCCGTTTGACAGAAGGACCCTTTCGGTTTGTTCCCAAGCTTATCTCTACTTTTTAGAACTTTAGATTTAAAAGAATTTGCAAGGTCAATAAACTAATTCTTAACTTAAAATATTGAATGTATCAAAAGAAAATCTAATGACACTGGAGTAAATGTTAGGTTCTATGTTCCAACAGAATAAATGAACTATATTAAATAGAATATACTGATTAATAATTAAAGCTGACAATGATTTGTATACTCTAATTCTTAATGCAGCAAACAACACCAACAATATTGATCTAAATAATGAACAAACAGTTGTGTAAATTTGTAACAACAACTTAGTACTTTGGTAATACTTACTGTTTTGGGCAAAAATATAAGATCAGAAGTTTTTGTCAATAAGATTAGTAAATTTGTAACAACAACAACAGTAATTTTTTTTTTTGATAAACTGGATGTAGGAAAAGGCTAAAGAGACAAAAAATATAGACAAACACTAACAGTAAGAAGTTTGGAACTTGTCTTTATAAAATATGATTAGAAGTTTGTGTGTGTACTTAAAATAATAATAATGTTACTCACATTAGCTATTTTCTTACGGTTGCTAATACTACTGTAGGAAAGTTTATCAGCAGAATATTAGAGCAACGACAAGAAATAATGATGTATATGTTCAACTCTTAGATTGTTATCAATAATTAAACATTCTATTTTATCTTTCAGCAAATCTGCAACCAAAATAAAAAGGAGTTCAGAGTTACCGGCCTATGGAAAAGTCGTGCTGAACGCACTGCCCTAAGAGTTGATCCGAGGTCTATGTGCAGAATATTCTCAGATGCTCCTAGTGGTAAAACCCCTGGTACTACCGGCTTCTCCTTGTCGCACACAACTTCGAGAGATGCGACCCAAACTTAGCCTTGCCCAGGAAGAAACACGGAAGAGAATGGAGGTGGAACAGAGATTTGCTTTTGATTGTAGGATCAAAGGAAGAGTGAACTTTATGAATGTTTTTTTTCTTTTCTCTCTAACTAATCAATTGAGGGGAGGATGGTATAAATAGGTTGTCAACCTCAACTAAAAGTTAAACTTGAGCAACAAATTCGCGAGTCACCTCCCATGAATGAGCCAACGTGCAAAACAAGTGGCTGAGAATTGATCAATCGGAAGAATAGGTCATGGAGAAAATGGATCAAGTGGCATGGTTTTAGGAAATTGGTTTTGCTAGCTATATGTGTGTAACACACAGCCAACAACTATAATTAAAACTCCTCTGCTACTCAGTGTTTGTTCCTAAGAATAGTAACGTCGAATTTGATGTCTAGTTGTATCCAAATCTAAGAGTGTCCACATCCGGACACATTGTATTGAGAAAGTGTTCCATTTCCGATTCAAATAAAAATATGAGGACAAGTAAAATGAGTGTGACACGTGTCCGTAAGATTGTCCGTGAGTGTCGGTGATCGATTTGTATTCGACACAAGACACGCTATCAGAGGCGGAGCTACTAGTGGATTAACCTGGGCTATGTAAAAAAATTTAATATCATATGCTCAACCCACTTGCACTTTGCCATTTCTATCTTATAGCAAAAAAGTGCTGTGGTTCCTTAGGAGCAATTTGTCTATCTTCTATCTTTTTATAATATAAAGATATTTCAAAACGATCATTCTTGTGGTTACCGAAAAATGATCCTAGTTGAATAGCAAAAGATAGTGGAGAGTTAGGGATAGTGGGCCCAAAGACATGCAATGCAGTATGCACAAAGGCCCGAACGTTATGTCGGATTCCGAACGTTATATCGAAAATTAAAAAAAAAAAACTTTTATAATAGAACAAAATTATTTTTTAAAATATTAATATTACGTAAAATAATTGTTGAAAAAACTTCTAGTGCCCCAATTCAAACTTCTAGCTTTGCCATTGAGTATATGTTCATAAGAATAGTAACATCGAATTTGATGTCTTAAATTTATGTTGTATCCAAATCTATGAGTGTCCACATCTGGACACGTAATGTATTCAGAAAGTTTCCATGTCCGGTTGAAATAAAAATACGAGGACACTTAAAATGAGAATGTGAAAAGAATTATGTGTCATTCTAGTTTTCTTTGTGGATGACTTGACGTCAGATCGTGAACCTACGCTATTTCTTACCATGATATCTAGCAGTGTTCCGCTGCCAAATATGCAAGATTTAGGCCGACATTATTGACGATGTTGGAGGCTTGTCTCGGTCTATTTTGGATGTCATGACCATGTTCAACAGACAGTGAAATTTTTCGAAACTGTGGCGTTTGAAGGCGGGATCTTGATCCTATTTGATCTGGTTTAATTCCGGTTTATTGGTACTAGTATTTGGGTATCATAGCACAATTTTATCAATCATAAGTTACGAGGAAAAAACCTTGAACCGCGAAGTAGCTCTTCTCAAGACCGCAACCAGCTAGCCCATCTGATGTAGAGTAGATACGATAGCTATCTTCTACAATAGTGGAAGCTTACGAAAGCGGTGGAGACGAACAAATTCATATGAAAAAAACTTAATGCTGCGGAAACATATGTTTATAGGTGTTCAAATCCACCAACAATTTCACAAATACTAGAATCCACCAGAAAGTGAGAACAATCTTAATTTTAAAAGATGCTATGAAGTTTGCGGACGGTTAAGTACGGTTTCGTAAATTAATTAGTTAAACCGAATGGACCGAATGTTCAACTTTAGCCAAAACCTACCACCGATAACAAACTCTCTCAAAGAAGTTACACCGAAAAAGTACTCCGATTATCCCTCAAAGCTGTTTTTCTTATATGGTTTCAATTTACAGGTGAATATCATCCGTATCCTAACCAATATAGTATTACTTAATATGTAAGCCTATTTCTATAAACTCTACTTCTAACAAGTTAGAATTAGAAGTACCCGGATCTTTCTCCACCTTGGAAAGAAATCCCTACCAAGCACTTCCATTCCATGCCATCTTGAAGAAAACACTAGTGCACCAGTTTACGGGGTGACTTCGTCGCCTCTCTAGCTCCATCTCCCCAACAACCCAACATGTACGAGTTTGAACCAAATGCTTTCGGAGCTCCCTTAAGCCAATCTTAGAGCTTGCATAGAATAACATACTTACCTAGTGTAATTTCATTCTAGTTAGTAATCCTACGACCTCAGTTTACTAACAGATGTTTTTTATTTACCCGTTCAAGAAGTCTCACTTTCAAATTTTATTCTAAATCTTCGAGAATTCTCGAAACGGCCTTAAGTAATCCCCTACCAAAAAAAAACACCCCTACCAAAAAAAAACAAAAGTTGGTATGATAATATGATTGCGTATGGAACACAAGCACTGGATTAAAGAACTTGGGTTGCAGCAACAAAAAAAATGTAAATCATGTATGTAGCTTGTTAATATGTCATTTTTTGTACCGAATTCGAGTGATCCTCGCGGTTACCAGAAAGATCGATGGATCGAGACACGGGAGCAGCGTATACAAACTCCTGAGCATACGCCGGACATCTAAAAAATGTCATTTTTTGTTAAATTATCAACTGAAAAAGGCCGCACCAGTTTCAACTGACTCTGACCTCCCTGTAATCTTTTATAGTCCTTTGTGAACCTCAACTGCCAATACAGCTGACACAAGTTTACATTGAAGATTCAGATTATTGTCATATACATTATGAGTAATATTATTCATACATTCAAATTGTTCCTTCAAATCATCTCTCGCAGCTGATGGGACATGTTAAATAGCATTATGTGATATCTAACATGACAGTTAACATAAAAAAATTTAACCCAAAAATTAATTATCTAAAATATTAATATTAATATTAATATTAATATTAATATTAATATCAGTGTTAATGTTAATGTTAATATTAATTTTAATGTTAATTTTAAAATTTTGTTATATTATCTGTCATATTAATCGTCACGTCCTTTTTTGATCCTGCAGGAGGGGGAGACCCAATATTATACCCGCTCCGAAACAAAGAAAAAGGTGCACCTTGACTTCAAAATGTAAGTTCAGAAATGCAACACCAATATATCGTAACGCAAATCTCTTTCTAACGACGAATCCATGCTCAATAGGGGCTTCTTTAACGGATAGGCTTGACAGGTGCAGGGTTTCATCCCCGACGCCTGCTACGCTTCCTCCGTCGTCGGCCTTTGGAAATGGTAAATAAGTTCCTTGCCTCTGTCACATATGAAAAGATAATTTAGAAGAACAAATAGCATTATTCATGTATGATATAGCATACATCTCTTTTGTTGCACCACAAAGTTGTTCACAATTCAGAACAATTTATTTGTATGTTCAGTATTGCCCAATATTACAAAGATCTTGATCATGCAGTTGGATATGATGCGTCCATGGCAATGCCGCATAGCCCGGTCTTCGCATCCACATCCCTCTCCACCCTTACGTACCCTTCCTCGCCCCACGTCATCCCCCACGAGTTCTTCACCAGCCAGTACCTGGTTCCGTCGCTCGTCGTGCCATAGCCGATGGCAGCCACGCCGTGGTCCAGCTCCGTGGTGCTCACCACCACCATTAAAGCCTCAACTTCCCCCTCGACTGAACGCCCGACCACCCAACCACCCTCCCGAGCAGCCCTGCTCGCCTACACCGTCAGTCCTCCCCGTCCTCGTCACCATAACCTCGCCGAGCCCCTCCACTCCGTCAGCCTTCATAACCATCATCATTCTCATCATCATCACCATCATTCCCATTATCATCATCATCATCACCTCCATCATAACCCTCATCATCGTCATCGTCGTCATTACCATCATCTTCGTCATCATCGTCGTCATCATCATTATCGTCGTTATCATTATCATTGTCGGCATCGTCGGCATCGTCAACCCCATGCGTGCCCGTGCAGGTTAGAACTGTCACGCCCCGATCCCGTGGGATCGTTAGTCGTCCCCCGGGCGTGACCGCCGTGCGGGCCTAGGTTGCGCACCGCACAAGGCTAAGTATTTTTGTTTCGCATAGCGAGCACATATTCAGAGTACGCAGATAATTTGAAACACATATTGAAACATGGAAATGTTCTCTTTTATTGATAATATGAACATCTATTACAAACTCCTTGAACTTAGTCATAAGGATTGCCTCTGTGGGCTTACAAAAGTGTTGACACAAAATGAGATAGCAGTCCTGTACATTACATCCTTTACTACATCTCAAAATATAAGACCTTGGGTCGAAACGACTGCCTTGCCACGAAGCTGCATGGTTGCTTGGTGGCTAACTTCTTCTTCAAAAGGCTTCTTCTTCAAAATGCTTCTAAGGTGGCACGGTCGAGGAGTGCCTACAGCTGGACTGGATTGGGGGTTTGTCTCCTGCTCCTCGCTCGGCTCTCCTTAGCGCGGGGAACCTATTTCAACGAGGGTCAGTACATCGAAACGTACTGGTGAAGGCAAGCTATCCCAACTATACCAATCAACATGTTGTTTTAATGAAGCATGCATATTTGTGGGTTTCTATCTTGCCTTAGTTCATTTTACAGCAAGACATATATATAGAATCGTTGAAATAACTCGCCACCGTTCGGTGACATTTACCTGCCCGTCTGAACCACCTGCATAATACTTACCTTGCCTTCCCTGTCAAGAAGACACAAGTTAGTAGCAACAGGTTTAAATATACAAGGGGGATCACTGGCACGTTGCCATAATGGACGGGCTAGTCTCAGTACGGAGTGCCGTGCGACGCATAGATCAGGACGTCCCAAGGCATTCCGTCCTATAGCAGGCGACTATCATGAGTTCCGTCCGGATCGGATCGGTGCCGGTGCCCCAGCGACCGTCCGCAGGAACTAAGACCTTGTGCACAAGTTGTCCATGATCAACGCAGTACACTAAGTTAGCAATCGAGGCAAATCAGGGCATATCAGGAGCAGGGCAGTACAGGGCAAGATTTACTTTTGCATAGCCTATCTGTTCAGTTTATGGCATTGAAAATGAGTTCTATACATAGCACAGTTCTAAGAAGAAATATACATTCTAACTTATATTTATGCATATGATGAACATTCCAAACGAGCAAGCATATAAGTAAGTAACCGTTCATGAGTTTCATTTGACAAGCAATATTTCCCAAGTCTATTCCCTTATTATCTTGATATCTTTTAGTTATTTACTTGGTATCGTTTGATCGGGTAAGGCACGAACGCAAGATTTCGATGTGAAGACTAGCAAGTAGGGCTAGCTAATCGGGTTGGTAGCCACTCACTTTGGTAGTTGGAAGGAAAAAGGAAATGAGTGCTTTAGGCGTCTGCTCGAGCGACGACTACAGCTGGTTCACCTGTATTGACACGAACAGCTGATCAGTACTTCTTTCTCTCTCTCCCTTATCGGAATTGAAGTGCAGTCCTAAGAACGAAAGCAATGAAATCCATCGAAACCGTTCAAGAAAACCCAAGCAAATCCGAAAACCAACTCAAGGCACGAAAGCAACAAGCGACAGCGAAAACTAGGCAACAAAGAATGCAGCGGAGAGGTCCCTCCTGACTCTGCCGCTAAGTCGATCCTTGGGGCACGGTCCACTGAATATGGGAATCGATTCCGAAGAGACAAATCCATAACGAGAATGAGTTCTTGATTCAATCTATCCCGATCGAACGATACCGTCTTGTATTTCTTAGCCGCGCTCCCCGAATAGGGGGAACGGGGCACCACATCCTACCCAACTAATTGGAAGTTTCGTCCCGAAACTTAAGGAATAAAACCTACCACTAGGAAATAATGAGGGGAACCGTTCCCTCATATCAGATTCAAGCTCCCAAGTAGATTCTTCGACAGAGTGATTCCGCCAAAGCACGCGCACTAGAGGAACCGAACGGGTCCGAAGCAGCTTTTCTTTTCTATCCAAAATTTGTACCGGCTGTTCTACATACGTCAAGTCGGGCTGAAGGTTCAGTTGTCCCAGGTCTACCACGTGGCTTGGATCGTACACATATTTTCTAAGTTGGGAAACATGGAATATATCATGTACGTCAGCTAGGGATGGTGGTAGAGCGATCTGATAAGCAACTGAAGCAACCCGCTTTAGTATTTCGAACGGGCCGACAAATCGTGGACTTAGCTTTCCCTTCGCTCCGAACCTGCTGACCCCTCGCATGGGCAAGACCTTGAGGAATACCCGGTCACCTACTTGAAACTCTAGCGGTCTCCGATGAACATCCGCATAGCTCTTCTGACGACTTTGAGCTATCTTTAATCTGTCCCGAATCAGCCGAACCTTCTGGACGGTCTTCTCCACGAGCTCAGGGCCAAGTACTTGCCGCTCCCCGACTTCGTCCCAACAGATAGGAGATCTACACTTCCGCCCGTATAACGCCTCATACGGCGCCATTTGAATGCTTGATTGATAACTATTGTTGTAAGCAAATTCGGCTAGAGGTAGATGAAGGTCCCAACTAGTCTTCGTGTCCAAGGCGTAGAGTCGCAGCATGTCTTCGAGGATTTGGTTGACGCGCTCTGTTTGGCCATCGGTCTGTGGATGGTAGGCGGAGCTGAATTTCAACTTCGTCCCCATTGCTGACTGCAGGCTTCCCCAGAAACGTGATATGAATCGACCATCTCGATCGGAGACTATGGTTACGGGCACGCCGTGGAGTCGGACGATTTCGTTGAGATATATCTGAGCCAGGCGGTCGGCACTCCAAGTAGATTTGATAGGCAGAAAGTGAGCTGACTTGGTGAGTCGATCGACGATAACCCAGACTGCATCATGTCCCCGTTGCGTCCTCGGCAAGCCAATAATAAAGTCCATCGTTATATCATCCCATTTCCACTCCGGAATAGCAAGGTTCTGAAGCTCTCCGCCTGGTTTTTGGTGTTCGGCCTTTACTCGTTGACAAGCCATGCAATGCGACACGAACTGCGCCACATCCCTTTTTAAGCCGTGCCACCAAAACGTCGTACGAAGATCTCGATACATCTTTGTGCTACCCGGATGAGAAGTATAACTAGCATAGTGGGCTTCCGTGAGTATCTCTTGTCTGAGGGCCGCGTCGTTCGGAACGCACAGTCTTCCCTTCACTCGAAGCGTCCCATCCGTGCTCACCGCAAAGTCGGACGCCTTTCCTGCTAAAATGAGGGCATGTATCTTTTGCAGGTACGGGTCGTCCTTCTGAGCGGCCTTCGTTTTATGTAACAAGTCGGGTTCGAGGCGCAGTTGGGCTACCTGCGCCCACTTCTTATATCTTATTTTCAGTGTGATACCCAGTGATTCAAGATCTCGGCGCAGCCTATCATCAATAACCAAACTCCCTACAAACACTCGACTCAACGCGTCAGCTACTACGTTTCCCTTTTCAGGCATGTATCTGATCGTGAGATCGAAGTCGCTGAGGAGTTCAAGCCATCGCCGCTGCCGAAGATTCAAATCCTTTTGAGTGTACAAGTATTTCAGGCTCTTATGGTCTGTATAGATTTCGCACGGCACGCCATAAAGATAGTGACGCCACAGCTTCAATGCAAATACTACCGCGGCAAGTTTGAGATCATGCGTTGGGTAGTTCTGCTCGTGAGGCTTTAGCTGTCTAGACGCGTAGGCTATCACCTTATCGCGCTGCATCAGGACACATCCTAGACCCTTTCCGGAGGCATCACTATATATTTTAAAGTCATCCGATCCGTTCGGCAGAGTAAGAATTGGGGCAGAGATGAGGCGCTGCTTTAACTCCGTAAACGAAGCTTCACAGTCCTCTGTCCAAGTAAACTTCGCACCCTTTCGTGTCAACTGAGTCAAGGGCGAAGCAATCCTAGCAAAATTTTGTATAAATCTTCGGTAGTACCCTGCCAGACCAAGGAAACTTCGGATGTCGCTAGCTGACTCCGGTCGTTTCCACTGCGTGATTGCTTCTATTTTCTTCGGATCAACTGAGATGCCTTCCGAGGAGATGATATGCCCCAAAAACGAGATACTGTCCAGCCAAAATTCTGATTTGCTTAATTTGCCATACAACTTGTGGTCTCGAAGGGTTTGCAGCACCATCCGCAGGTGTCCTGCGTGCTCATCCCTAGTCTTCGAGTACACTAAGATGTCATCGATAAACACCACCACGAATTTATCGATGAAGGGCCTAAAGACACGGTTCATCGTATCCATGAATGCAGCAGGAGCATTCATCAGTCCAAACGGCATCACGAAAAACTCGTAATGGCCGTAGCGGGTTCTGAAAGCAGTCTTGGGTACGTCTTCTGGCTTAATCTTCAGCTGGTGATAACCCGAGCGAAGATCAATTTTAGAAAACACCGTTGCCCCTTGTAACTGATCAAACAAGTCATCTATCCATGGCAGAGGATATTTGTTCCTGATTGTGACCTTGTTTAATTCCCTATAGTCTATGCAGAGGCGTAGAGTTTCGTCCTTTTTCTTCACAAAGAGCACGGGAGCGCCCCAAGGAGACACGCTCGGACGGATGAACTCGCGATCAAGCAATTCCTGGAGTTGGCGCTTTAATTCATTCAGCTCTGCAGGTGCCATTCTGTACGGAGGCTTTGAAATCGGCTGTGTATTTGAAAATGTGTCTATAGTGAATTCAATCTCTCGGTCTGGCGGCATACCGGATAGTTCGCTCGGGAACACATCGGGGAACTCTGCCTCAACGGAAGTTGACTCGACGTTTGCGTAGTCCTGCCGTGTGTCCCGAACCGATGCTAGGAATCCCTCACAGCCTGTGTAGAGCATTCGCCGAGCAGATTTTGCCGAAATCACCATGCAGGCCCTGGTCGCATTGTTCGCTGGACTACTGGTGTAACAGAACACGGCTTCTCCGGGCAGACGGAAAATGACTCGCTTCTCTGCACACTTAATAGTTGCCGCGCACGCGCCTAGCCAGTCCATTCCCAAAATGATATCATAGTCCCGTACATCAAGAACTAAAACATCAAGTGACAGCTTTCTCTCCCCAATACAGATATAACCGCCTAGGCATGCTGAACAGACAGGAATTTTTGTACCAGACGGGGTGCTAACGCTTAAATCTAAATGCAACGGAGTCATTTTAACATTGTTCTCCGTTGCGAAGTTTGTAGAAATAAAGCTATGGGTTGCACCTGAATCAAATAGAACGCGAGCAGGTATATTATTGAAAAGTAAGGTACCTGACACGACGGTATCCGAAGCTAATGCTTCTTCTCGTGTCATGGTGTAGACTCGGCCTTGAGCTTGATTACGCCCTTGCTGAGGCGCCGCTCGATTTGCCTGAGGAGCCAGAGTCTGATCTGGTTGTTGCGGTGGACGACGCGGACAGCTGCTAATCTGATGGCCTGGATCGCCGCAACGAAGACAAGTCCCAAGCTTGCGGCGACAATCTTTTTCGATATGCCCTGGCTTCTTGCAAAAGTTGCAGGTCTTGCTAGTGTCTCCACGCTGTTTACCGCCGTTATTTGGACGCTTTGCAGCATTGTTTCCTCTATCATTGCCTTGGCGTTTGTGATTGAAAGTTTGCACAGCGCCGGCAGCAACGTAAGGATACTGCGGTTCCAGGGAGAGGGCATGGTTTAATACTTCCCGCATTGTCTGATACTGCGGAACGGACACATGTCCGTGAATACCAGGACGTAGCCCTCCTTCGAATCGTTTGGCTCGACTCGATGCATCCGGTAGATAAGCGGTAGCAAATTTGGCTAGTTTGTTGAATTCTGCCTAGTATTGCTTCACCGTCATACTGCCCTGCCGGAGTTGAACGAACTCGTTTTCTCGTTGACGTCATAGAGGTGGGGGTATAAACTCCTCCTCGAACGTGGCACGAAAAGTCGTCCACGCGATCGCCTCCTCCCCCTGGCCAAGTTGAAGAGATCGTCGATGCACGTCCCACCAGTCGTGCGCATTGAGGCGGAGCAGTAATTGGGCACAGGTGACGCGCTTGTCTTCCGGCACTTCCAGGAGAGAAAAATGATCTTCAAGCTCGGCGAGCCAATCTAGAGCCACGATCGGGTCCTCAGTCCCGTTAAATGGCGTGTTGCAGACCTTCTTGAAGTTGCCAAAGGTGAAGGCAGTCACTTTCCTCGTCCTTGGCGCGGGCGGTGGTTCGACTTCAAGCGCTGGCTGCTCCACTGGTGTAGCTGTCGTTGCGGCAGAATGGTTGGAGGCCAGGGTCTGAACAAGCTGTTGCAGGGTATCTATCTGCTTTTGTTGGACTGAGAGCCGGGCCTCTAGGTTGCTCTCGAACTTGGCTTGGCGGGCATCATCCCTCTGTCGTTGTTCCGTGAACATTTGCATCACCTGCTGAAGGGAATCTGATTGAGACATGCCCCGTTGGCTCCGAGAGCTTCCTGAAGTTCCGGAACTGCTCTCCTGAGTCCTTGTCTCGCCTGGCGCCAGCGCTGATGGTTGCGCTTGCATCGTTCCTTGAAAGGAAGGTAAATTACATCAGGATCATAATGTATTATGGACTTATTGCATGAACGTATCTCATTTTTGGCCTTAACGAGTTCAGGAGTTCGCACAGGAATTTATCGTTAAGGGAACTTTTCCAGTTTAAGAGTCAAAGGAACTTTGAATCTGTGCTCTGATACCAACATGTCACGCCCCGATCCCGTGGGATCCTTAGTCGTCCCCCGGGCGTGACCGCCGTGCGGGCCTAGGTTGCGCACCGCACAAGGCTAAGTATTTTTGTTTCGCATAGCGAGCACATATTCAGAGTACGCAGATAATTTGAAACACATATTGAAACATGGAAATGTTCTCTTTTATTGATAATATGAACATCTATTACAAACTCCTTGAACTTAGTCATAAGGATTGCCTCTGTGGGCTTACAAAAGTGTTGACACAAAATGAGATAGCAGTCCTGTACATTACATCCTTTACTACATCCCATGTCTATATTTCAGTGTACATATATGCAGTATGCCTTAGTGTTAATTACGGATATCCCGTATTGACCATGTGACCCTAAGACTTGTTATATGTCTGCCTTGTATACACTGACGTACTGACAAGACATGTGTAGTTGACTGTCTGATTTTGCACAGCAATCGCAGACGTGACACCCGTACAGCTATTGACGCACACTAACCCTGTTAGTTGACCAGTATTGCCCTAGCGTACCCTCTGATTTCAGTGTGATTAGGGTTGTGTATGTGCTAGTGTAATGGCTGATGCTATATTGTATTAAATCATATGTATATAGGACCATTGGATCGTCCAGCGAGACTTCAGGAGCAGGACATTGGTATTGCCAGCTAAGGACCCCAGGCGAGTACATTCTCTAACAGTTTCTTGTTTATGATATCCTCTATGTTCACTGTATTTAGTGTAGATATCCATATTTCTTGACACGATGGTTACACGGATTGGTATATCTGGATCTCGTCATGAGATGTTATTCCTTGTTCATGGTGTATCTTGTGCAAGTCTTGTTTCATTGTTTATCTTGTACATGTACAGACACTGATTCTCGAAAAGAGTCGCTATCTTCTTGGGAAATTTCGTGCCATAGCGTACCATGGTTGGATCTACTATACCAGTTGGGGGTGGGGAGTATTTTAGTGTAGATATGTGATCATACCCTTCATGTACAAGTCTTGTTCTCATGTTAGTGTTGGTCATACACCGCACGTATGACTAGCCAGGCCAGTATTCGTGTACAAGTTTCCAAGTTGATCACATGTTAAAGCTAGTATTCACACACTTAGTCATTAGTATTCTTGTTCATTGACATATTGTTCATTCTCGTATTTATTTCCAGTATTTCCTTTATTGCGTACCTCTTGTATATATATATATATATATATATATGCATCTTGTATATTTACATATATTTACTGCTACATAGTTTATATCATTGATTTAGAACTACTGTTAGAGATGTACTTCGTTCCATCCTGACTGAAAATATTTTTCCAGACTGCGACCTAGAGGACTTGTTTCCGGCATACTTGGAGACTTGGATGTTATTGTTTGCAGGTTAGATTATTTTATTGTTTAGACTTATGTTGTATTTTATTTATTTTCTTCAATATCTCATCGTGCTTTAGTTTCTGTGATTGAGTATTCCATATTATATTATGATATTTGTGTCTCCTTATGGAGTTGGATATTCGTGAGATATTGTTTAGATAGTATTGTGACCTAGACAGCGTTCTACCGTCGATGCTGCGACGTAGGCTGGACGTACCCACGTACTCGTGCCCTAAATTTTGGGTGCGGGTCGTGACAGTGATACCACATGAGGGAGTGAACCTCGGCTTCGAGCCATGTCACAATAGTGTAGCACTATACAGGAGCGCAAGGCTATATGCTGCATGTAGTAATGGCACTAATAGGAGGCATGTTCCCTCATGCTACAGTAGTATGACACCACAAGAGGAGGATCCTCAACCTTGGGAGGCCATGTCATAGCGGCGTAACACCGCACAAAAGCGCAAAGCTTCATGTCGGGTTATAAAATCTCTATAACGGAAGAACTCACTGAAGTGTATTGATAGAGATGTAGGCCGTCTCTTGAGAAAAAGCTTTTGACGTCCAAGATACATACACTGAGACCAGGTCAGCACAAGGCCTTTAACGTGCGACCGAAGGAACAGCTAATATCATTGTGCGAGTAGGAAGAATAGAAGCTATGATTCAGAATTCAAGGTATAATCCATTCTTGTATCATTCTGTTGTTTGACCCATGCGGGAATATTCAAGTCGTGGGTGACATCTATCCTAATGCATGATGGACAGCCACTGTGAGGATCGCTCGACCATATATTGTGATATATGTGGAGGATTGTTGGTATTTTCTACATAGCTTAGGGACTTTTAGTCCCAAATTAAAAAACCACCAATGTGTATATCCCAATATATAGCTATGCTTTGTATTGACATATGCACATGGTGAGTAGTGGCCCATGTGGGTTGACTTTCCTAGAAGGATTAAGTGTGAACTCATTTATGACAATCTTTATTTTGTCACCACATTTGGAAAGTTTTTCTTAGGAGATAAACCCCGAAGGGGCTTAGCGACTCAGACTCGGACTCGGGCTCAAGGGTGCAAAGTGGTACTTTGATGGCGCACTTAGCACATTAGCATCGTCGCATGGCGCTCATGCGCTCCTTTTATGTGCAAGTTGCATTCACGGTTCGGTCGATATGCATCGAGCGCATGTATCAGGTCATCATGCGGCCTGGTGCCCATGTGACCTGGTACTATTGGGCCAGGTGCTCTTGCTGCCTGGTACCATGCGGCCATGCGCTTATCCGGCCAAGGGCCATGCGACCAGGTCGACATGAGGCAAGGAGCCATGTGGAGAGTCTAACATGGAGGGGACAAGATCTGTTGTTGGCAGCGTAGTGCGGTGCAGGCGGCACGTAGATATCAGTACCAAGCGGCTGCAGCTTTCGGGGCCAGGCGTTGTGCAGCGTACCGACGGTGCATGCGGCTCTGAAACCCAGATTTTGGGAGATTTGGTCGGGCTTCTGGTCGGACAGTGCATATGCTGCCTTGAGCTTCCTTAGGCCGCATATGTGATGAAAACTCATATTTGTATATAGGAGCTTCTCTTTCATTTGAGAGGTTGAGAAAAAATTGAGAGCACCAGAGCGTATATGGTCACCCGAACACTCCTCCCTCATATTGGATTTTTTGAGTGATCCGAAGGTGACCAAGAGTGTTCCAGAAGCTCATTTAATAGCTTGTTGGTTTTTGGGGACAGATCGTCTGTACGGCGAATCTTGCTTTGAGCAATGGTACTTTTGACCACCCCAGCAAGGAGCTTTTCTTCAATTTTTCCTTTATTTTGTTCTTTCTCATTGTAGCGTTTGTGAACATAAAGAGGAAAATAATTTTTCTTGTTGCTAGTTGTTATCTTCTTTTTTCTTCTAAGTCTGTTTGTAACATGTATTAGTCCCTACTTCGTTAGAATCGATAATATCATATGATGAACTCTTGTATGAATCTCTGATCTCGAAAATAACTTCGGTTCTAGTAAAGGGCGGACTTTCAGGTCTCGCTTGGAGCTCTGCTGATGGTTCATATTCTACCATATTTGATCCTTCCTGGGCCTAATAAGAAGCATCGACCACTTCAATGGAATGCATGAATTCCATAACTCCGATGCTGCCGCATCCCGATAAATCATGGTCCTGCCCTCCTCCCAAGACAACGACAAAGAAAATATGCAATCCAAGCCCGACTCCCACAATAGCATGTCGCCTCCTTCCGAGACCACCAGCCACGAGTATTCAATGGCCTGCGTCGCCTCATCACCAAAAAGAACGCTGCAATTGGCAACATCCCAGGCAACTTCCCGCTGCTTCCGGATCTGAACCGGATGCACCTGCGCCCGTTGTAGACCTTCTCCAACCCAGTGCACGGTATCGGCCACCGTGAAATTGTCCCCAACACCCACGCACACACACACACACACACACACACACACACACACACACACATATATATATATATATATATATATATATATATATATATATGGAGCGGATCTGGAGCCCCACGGGAGTTTCGTCGCTCCGCACGGTTGGAACGCGTGGGCCCCACGATCCGATGGTGCAGGAGAGTGGGACTTTGGCGGGGTTCCGGGGGGCAGATCTTTTGATCCGCCCCCATATATATATATATATATATATATATATATATATATATATATATATATATATATATATAGTAAGGCATATCCCCATTTAATTTTCTGTAGGAAAATTAATGTGAGGGTAGCCGAAATGAAGGCCGAGTGCGGATGCGGCAAGTGCGGTGCAGATACAGACCTTCAGACTGGGAATGTGGCCTTCAGGAAGAGTTTGTAGGCATTCGGACCAGGAATCTGTAACATAATTACTTGTTTCAATATATATATATATATATATATATATATATATATATATATATATATATATATATATATGTGTGTGTGTGTGTGTGTGTGTGTGTGTGTGTGTGTGTGTGTGTGTTAAAATTAATTATAGTTAGGATCAGATATTAATTAAATTTATGAATTGATTCTTCTCCTATATGGATACATATTTCTTCACCTACTCCTACACGGACATGGATCCGTTCTCCCACTATAAATATTCATAGTTGTAAGACTTTTTACATAATCCATTAATAAAATTATTATTTCTTCTTCTTGATTTGTTTCATGGTATCAGAGTCATGAATTTTTTTTAATTCCAAAACCGTTCAGAGTTTATTATCGGTCGTCATCTAACAGGAGAAGGAGACTCATTGCCACAGTCCCCTCTATTTTTTGTCTCCATCGACAACACTATAACCGAGCACTTTCTTGTCTTCCTCTCTTAATCTCGCAGCAGAGCTCCTCCACCAAGGTCTCTCGACCTCCTTCACGTTTTACTCCCAATTGTTTCGGTCCACTGAACAAGTTTGATTTTGCCACCTTAGTCTTATATTCTCCACAGTTTCATTCATTTCTTACTGCTATCCATACTACACGAGAGCCCAGTTCTTATCAAGAGGCCGTTCAGTACCCTGAGTGGCAAGAGGCTATGAAAGAGGAGTTTCGAGCATTTCAGCAGACAGGTACTTGGGATGTTGTTCCACTTCCAGAAGGGGTCCAGCCTGTTAGTTGAAAGTGGGTCTTCAAGACTTTACACAGGAGCATGGGATTACTATGATGAGACATATGCACATGTTGCTCAAATAATCATATTTTTTATATTACTAGTTGTTGTTGCCGCTCGTCAATGGCCACTCTATCAGATGGATGTGAAGAACGCATTTCTTCACGGTTCTTTATCCGAGATTTTCTATATGGAGCCCCCTCCAGGTCTTTTTACTCTGCCGGGACATGTTTGGCGTCTTCGTCGTGCTATTTATGGTCACAAGCAAGCTCCCCGAGCTTGGTTTGAGTGTTTCCGTAGTGCTATTTAAGAGGTAGGTTTTCAGTAGTGTTCTCAGGATAATTCTCTTTTTGTGCGGTCGTCACCGCAGGGAAGAGTTATTCTTTTACTCTATGTGGATGACATAATTTTGACTGGCGATGATTCTTCAGGGATTACAGTTACTAAGAGGTACCTTCATCAGCAGTTTCAGATGAAAGACCTTGGCAAACTTCAATATTTTCTTGGACTAGAGATTGCACAAGGTAAGAGAGGGATACTTGTTTCTCAGCAGAAATATACTTTGGATATTATTTTGTCTGTTGGTCTATCAGATAGTCGCACAGTTGATACTCCTTTAGAGCTTCATGTGAAGCTTCGTCCCACAGATAGTGAGCCTCTCACAGATCCTACTCACTACAGGCGGCCAGTGGGTCAACTTGTGTATCTCTGTTTGACCAGGTCAGATATTTCTTATGCAGTTAGTATTGTTAGTCAGTTCATTTTCGTGCCTCGATCAGCTCACTATAGTGCATTACTCCGGATTCTCCGATATCTTCAGGGTTCCATTACGCGCTTGTTATTTATATCTTCTACATCTACTATGGAGCTTCGAATATTTTCTGATAAAGATTGGACAGGAGATCCGAACACCAGACATTCTACTACAGGATTCTGTTTGTTTCTTGGTAATTCGTTAATCTCATGGCGAAGCAAAAAATAAGAAGTTGTTGCATGTTCTTCTACTGAGGCGGGGTATAGAGCTATGACTGCCACCACCAGGGAGATCGTCCATGTACGTAGACTGCTCTCTAATACGGGCATTGATCCTACAGGACCTACACCTCTTCATTGTGACAATAAGAGTACTATACAGATTGCAAACAATTCGATTTTTCATGAACGGATAAAGCATATTGAGATTGATTGTCACTTGATCCGTCAGCATTTTTTGAAAGGCACTATTTCTCTACCACATTTGACTTCATTTGACCAGCTGGCAGATTTTTTTACAAAGTCACACTCCACACCGCGATTTCAGTTTCTATTGGACAAACTCATGTTGTTTGACACACCATTAGTTTGAAGGGGGATGTTAAGATTTATTATAGTTATGATTATATATTAATTAGATTCTTCTCGATCTCCTATATGGATACATATTTCTTCTCCTACTCCTATACCGACATGGATCCATTCTCCCACTATATATATTCATAGTTGTAAGACTTTTTACATAATCCATTAATAAAATCATTATTTTTTTCTCCATGATTTGTTACAATATATATAAAGAAAATACTATCCATGTTCCTATATCCCCTCCCCCACCCATCCCACACCACCCAGCCCACACCACCACCACCACCACACACACAATCTTGCTTGGCTTGGCTTTGCTTCAACAGACCTCAACTCAAAGTAGAGTTATTCTTTCCTAAGAAGGCTACAAACGAAAGAAACAACTGAGAAGACGAGTGCAAAGTCCCTACACATTGATAACTCTCCAACTTATTGCTCTCTATGAAGGAGAAATAGCATGACGAAGCCAACATCTAAGTAAAGCAAGATAAATTAATTCCCAAGAAAAGTAATCAGGTTGAGCTATGGAATTACAGATTCATACGCTACAATCGTAACATGCAATCATATACATGTGAAAGGAAGTATCTCACGATATCAATTTAACTTCATGCGAGCGTTTACAATCTCCCAGCCCCAGGTATAATTGGGTCAGAATCAACATGAATCTAGCTATACGGCACGCAGAAGTCATATGATTCTCCACCGCCTCAATGATTGATTAGTTGGGCAATTCCAACTGATTGATCGATGGACACTATGCAGCTAATCCTCTATATAAACCTATTCCACCTTAGTAGCCTCTCATAACTTACTCGCAACAAATTCAAACCATTCATTATTAATTAATGGCTTTCAAGACAGTAAAATTATGCCTAGCACTGGCCTTGTTGATTGTGGCCATTTGGGCTTCTCAGGGTGCAGCAGCCCGCAGCCTTGGCGAGAAGTCGATGTTGGAGAGGCACGAGCAGTGGATGGCTCAGCACGGGCGAGTGTACAAGGATGTGTCTGAGAAGGCTCGTCGCTTTGAGATATTCAAGGCGAACGTTATTGACGTTAAACTTTAACTTTGTGCAACTTTGTGCCCACCACACCTAGTCATGTGGTGATCCTATTCTCAAGGGGTGTCCTACTCTAAAGAAAAATCCCTTGGCCTTCCATGCTTGTAGGCATGGGAGTTATGTTTTAGTAGGCCTATAAAAGAAAAGGCATTCATGTAGAAAAATCACACCAATTAAAATAAACTCTTCTATTGTCTGCTACTTTATCTTTCCGGCAAGTTCGTTTACGTAGTTTGCGGCTCGAGAGACTGACAAGTGGTATCAGAGCCATGTCGTTCGATGCGTACGGGAATCCACTCACACCTCCATCAGTGTCGGCGTCGAGTCCAGCGAGCGGCTCGAGCGTGGCAGGCACCCTGGTGATCCCGAAGGTGTTTCAGGAGTCCGACGGGACGCAGTATCCGCAACTCACGCGTGCAAACTACGATGAATGGGCCCTGGTGATGCAATGTATGCTGGAGGCAAGAGGTCTCTGGGCGGCGGTGCACACCGGGACGACGGAGCGGGAGCTGGATAGGAAAGCGATGGAGGCTCTCCTACGTTCTGTCCCGCCAGCGATGATCTCATCACTGGCAATCAAGGCGACGGCGCGGGAGGCATGGCAGTCTTTGAAGACGGTGCACGTCGGCAGCAATCGCGTCAAGAAAGCGAAGGCGCAGTCGCTGCGCAAACAGTACGAACAGCTCGCATTCCGGGACGGTGAGGGCGTGGACTCTTTCGCCATGCGTCTCACTACTCTGTCGAGCGCTCTCGCCACACTCGGCGACACGATCTCCGAGGACAAGCTCGTCCTCAAGATGCTGGCGGCGGTTCCCAAGAAGTACAGCCAGATCGCCCTGGCTATCGAGACCCTTTTGGATCTCGATGAACTCACCATTGAGGATCTAACAGGGAGGCTTAAAGCAGCGGAGATCAGGGACGAGATCGAGAGTGGCAACACCTCGGGCGGTAAGTTACTGCTTACAGAGGAGGAGTGGGCTGCTCGCAAGAAACAGCAGAGAGGCGGCTCTTCCAGCAGGGGCGCCGAAAACGGCGGCCAGAAGAAGAAGTGGCGCGTCCCGGAGAGGGACTCGGGAGCGCGCGGTCCCAAGCCGAGCGGCGAAAAGAGCGGCTCCGGTGCAACTCGCGACGAAAAGTGCCATTATTGCGGAAAACTGGGCCACTGGGCTCGTGAATGCCGCAAGAAGAAGAAGGACGAGGCCCTTTTTGCGCAGGTGGAGGAGGACGAACCGGCGCTTCTGATGGCGCAGGTGTGCACAATCGCCGAAACGCCCTACACCCACGCCGAGGCGACCGAGCAGGTGATGCTCAACGAGGAGTGCACCATGGTAAAGCTTGGGGAGTGGGAGGACACCGACAATGTGACCTGGTACTGCGACACGGGAGCGTCTAACCATATGACGGGCACGCGGGCAGTCTTCTCCGAACTTGACACCGGCGTGCGGGGCAGCGTCAAATTTGGCGATGGCTCCGTCGTGGACATCCAAGGCCGGGGCACGGTGGTGTTTACGGGCCAAGGAAGAGAACATCGAGCCCTCACCAACGTCTACTACATTCCCCGGTTGCGTAGCAACATTGTCAGCATCGGGCAATTGGACGAGACCGGCTGCTCCACGCTAATCGAGGATGGAATGCTTCGAATCCGCGACAAACAGCGCCGCCTCCTTGCTAAGGTATCACGCACTTCAAATCGTCTATATATCCTTCCATTGCGGATCGCACAGCTGGTATGCCTCGCGGCACAGTGCTCGGACATGGCATGGCGCTGGCATGCGCGCTACGGCCATCTACACTTCGACGCCCTTCGTCGCCTGAGCAGGGAAAAAATGGTGGACGGTCTTCCGCACATTGATCATGTCGATCAGTTGTGCGACAGCTGTCTGGCCGGGAAGCAGCGACGCACTTCATTTTCCCGGCACGCCAACTATCGCGCCACCGACCCTCTTGACTTGGTGCACGCGGACTTGTGTGGTCCCATCTCACCGGCGACACCTGGCGGGAAGCGCTACTTCCTTCTCCTCGTCGACGACTACAGCAGGTTCATGTGGATCAAGCTGTTGAGATCCAAGGACGAGGCGAGCGAGGCGATCAAACGCATTCAGGTTGCGGCGGAGGTCGAGTCGAAGTGCAAGCTTCGTGTACTACGCACAGACCATGGCGGCGAGTTCACGTCGAACGATTTCAACGACTACTGCGAGCGCCACGGCATCAAGCGCCACCTCACCGCGCCTTACTCGCCTCAGCAAAATGGCGTCGTCGAGCGCCGGAACCAGACTGTGGTAGCTATGGCCCGAAGCTTGCTCAAGGCGAAGAGCATGCCGGCGGCATTCTGGGGCGAGGCGGTGACCACAGCGGTGTACCTGCTAAACATGGTGCCAACGGCCGCAGTGAAGGGAAAGACGCCATATGAGGCGTGGCATGATAAGCGCCCCGATGTAAGTTTCTTACGTACTTTCGGTTGCATTGCTCATGTGAAGATGGTACAGCCAAACTTGAAGAAACTTGACGATCGGAGCAAGCAAATGGTGTTTGTTGGCTACGAGGCGGGGTCCAAGGCTTACAGGGCCTACGATCCAGTCGGTCGTCGCTTGTATGTCACCCGCGATATCATCTTTGACGAGGCAGGGCAGTGGGACTGGACGCACACCGACATCGACGCCAGCCTCGTCGGGATCGACGAGGCATTCACTGTTGAGTTTCCCCACGAGCTCATTCCCGGCACGTTCATTTCGGCCGGGAACGGAGGTCCATCGCCAGAGGCTGTGGGCGCAGCCACACCCGCATCGACGCAAATGCTGCCTCCATCCGAGCAGGCGGGAGCCGATCATGCGTCCCCACCACCGGCCGTGACGCCCGCTCGCACAACCGCGACATCAGCCGCGACGACGCCAGCGGTTTCGACCCCTGAGACGACGGGTACGGCTCCGATCCGATTCGTCTCACCGCCGTCAGGAGCGACGCCCGATCCGCCAAACGAACCGCCGCGCCGATACCGCTCTCTGCAAGACATCTATGAAGTTGAGTCGGTATACCACCACGACTCTGAGGACCTCCTCCTCGCAATGGATGATGAACCCTCTGTGTTTTCAGAAGCGGAGCAACACGAGTGTTGGCGCCGAGCGATGCTGGATGAACTCGCATCCATTGAGGAGAACGACACCTGGCGGCTCGTGGACCTGCCCGCTGGTCACCGCCCCATTGGACTCAAATGGGTCTATAAGGCGAAGAAGGATGAGCACGGCGTCGTCATCAAGCACAAAGCCCGGCTCGTCGCGAAGGGGTACGTGCAGAGGCACTGGATCGACTACGATGAGGTTTTCGCGCCAGTAGCTAGACTTGAGTCCGTCAGGTTGTTACTGGCGTTTGCCGGTCATGCAGGTTGGGTTGTCCATCACATGGATGTGAAAACGGCATTCTTGAACGGGGAGCTCGACGAAGAGGTCTACGTCACACAGCCACCCGGTTTTGTAGCCGCCGGCGAGGAGCAGAAAGTTTTTCGCTTACACAAGGCACTCTACGGCCTGAAGCAAGCACCGAGGGCCTGGAACGCGAAGCTGGACAAGTGCATGTCCACACTCAAATTCAGCCGGAGTCCCTCGGAGCATGCCATCTACGTGCGTGGCCATGGCGAGGCAAGGCTGCTCGTGGGTGTCTACGTCGACGACCTCATCATCACGGGAAACAATGCGGGCGAGATCGAAAAATTCAAGCGCGAGATGAGAAGCTCATTTAAGATGAGCGATCTCGGCCTGCTTTCCTTCTACCTTGGCATCAATGTACAGCAGAACGCAGACGGTATCACAGTGAACCAGTCTGCGTACGCAGCCAAGATACTGGAGAAGAGTGGCATGGGCGACTGCAACCCTTGCCATGTACCTATGGAGCCACGTTTGAAGCTCAGCAAGGATAGTGCTGCACCGCCGGCAGATGCCACGGAGTACCGGAGCATAGTAGGAAGCTTGCGATACCTCGTGCACACCCGGCCAGACTTGTCATTCGCAGTCGGGTATGTGAGCCGCTTCATGGAGAAGCCAACGACTGAGCACCTAGCGGCGGTCAAACACATACTCCGGTACGTTGCTGGTACGCGGGGTTACGGCTGCCGCTACGAACGAGGAACAGAGGTGCCCCGGCTGGTCGGCTACTGCGACAGCGACATGGCCGGGGATGTTGACGACCGCAAGAGCACAACAGGCGTACTATTCTTCCTCGGCAACAGTGCTATCAGTTGGCAATCACAGAAGCAGAAGGTGGTGGCATTATCATCCTGCGAAGCCGAGTATGTCGCAGCAACCACTGCCGCCTGCCAAGGCATCTGGCTCGCACGGCTGCTGGCGGACATAAAGGGCGACGATATCAGATGCGTAAAACTGCGCATCGACAACAAATCAGCAATCTCCCTCAGCAAAAATCCGGTGTTTCATGATCGCAGCAAACACATCCAGACGAGGTACCACTTCATTCGTGACTGCATCAAGGACGGGACAGCTGAGGTAGAGTATGTCCGAACAGATGAGCAGCTCGCCGACATACTGACCAAGGCCCTGGGCCGGGTCAGGTTTCAGGAGCTTCGCTCCAAGATCGGGATGATCGTCATCGCAAAAGTTTAGGGAGCGATTATTGACGTTAAACTTTAACTTTGTGCAACTTTGTGCCCACCACACCTAGTCATGTGGTGATCCTATTCTCAAGGGGTGTCCTACTCTAAAGAAAAATCCCTTGGCCTTCCATGCTTGTAGGCATGGGAGTTATGTTTTAGTAGGCCTATAAAAGAAAAGGCATTCATGTAGAAAAATCACACCAATTAAAATAAACTCTTCTATTGTCTGCTACTTTATCTTTCCGGCAAGTTCGTTTACGTAGTTTGCGGCTCGAGAGACTGACAAACGTTGAGCGCATCGAGTCGTTCAATGCCGAGAACCACAAGTTCAAGTTGGGCGTGAACCAGTTTGCAGATCTCACCAATGAGGAGTTCAGGAGTCGCAACAAGCTTAAGCCTTCTTCTTCGAAGATGAGTGCTTCGATGGCAAGCAAAACTTTCAAATACGAGAACGTTACGGCTGTTCCCGCCACAATGGACTGGAGAACAAAGGGCGCAGTCACACCAATCAAGGATCAAGGCCAGTGTGGTAGGTTCCTCGATCCAGCTACGAAATTTTACTCGAATAAAATCACAGTTTAAAACTCATGATAACACAATTACAAAATTGACAGCTAATCTGGTTCCTTGGACTACATTAATATTAATATATATATATATATACAGGATCTTGCTGGGCATTCTCTGCTGTTGCTGCAACGGAAGGAATTACCAAACTCAGCACGGGGAAGCTCATCTCCCTCTCGGAGCAAGAGGTTGTAGATTGCGACGTCACTAGTGACGACCAAGGCTGTAACGGAGGGGAGATGGATGATGCCTTCAAATACATCATCAAGAACAAGGGTATCACCACCGAGGCCAACTACCCTTACACGGCAGCCGACGGCACGTGCAATGCCAAGAAGGCCGCTTCCCACGCTGCCTCAATCACGGGCTACGAGGACGTGACAGTGAACAGCGAAGCGGCTCTCCTCAAGGCCGCGGCCAGCCAGCCCATAGCTGTTGCCATAGACGCGGGTGGGTTCGCGTTCCAGATGTACTCCAGCGGCGTCTTCACGGGGCCGGATTGTGGCACCGATCTGGACCATGGTGTGACCGTGGTTGGCTACGGTGCAACGAGCGACGGAACCAAGTACTGGTTGGTGAAGAACTCGTGGGGGACGACGTGGGGTGAGGATGGGTACGTAAGGATGGAGAGGGATGTGGATGCCAAGGAAGGTCTCTGTGGCATTGCCATGGACGCTTCCTATCCAACTGCTGCTTAAGTGATCTACAGACCAACAAGTTCAATCTCTCTCTCTCTCTCTCTCTCTTGTAAGTTGGCAGCAAGAACGGTCTGTTGTTCATGTATCCAGAATATTTAAGTTATGGACAAGTTTATGTTGTAATCTGTTTACTACGTATCAACTGCAACATCATGAATTGTGCCTAACGTATCCTAACCAATATAGTATTACTTAATATGTAAGCCTATTTCTATAAACTCTACTTCTAACAAGTTAGAATTAGAAGTACCCGGATCTTTCTCCACCTTGGAAAGAAATCCCTACCAAGCACTTCCATTCCATGCCATCTTGAAGAAAACACTAGTGCACCAGTTTACGGGGTGACTTCGTCGCCTCTCTAGCTCCATCTCCCCAACAACCCAACATGTACGAGTTTGAACCAAATGCTTTCAGAACTCCCTTAAGCCAATCTTAGAGCTTGCATAGAATAACATACTTACCTAGTGTAATTTCATTCTAGTTAGTAATCCTACGACCTCAGTTTAGTAACAGATGTTTTTCATTTACCCGTTCAAGAAGTCTCACTTTCAAATTTCATTCTAAACCTTCGAGAATTCTCGAAACGGCCTTAAGTAATCCCCTACCAAAAAAAAAACAAAAGTTGGTATGATAATATGATTGCGTATGGAACACAAGCACTGGATTAAAGAACTTGGCTTGCAACAACAACAAAAAATGTAATTCGTGTATGTAGCTTGTTAATATGTCATTTTTTTGTACCGAATTCGAGTGATCCTCGCGGTTACCAGAAAGAGAAATAAGATTATGGTTGGGTGGCAGAAGTTCGGTGGATCGAGACACGGGAGCAGCGTATACCAACTCCTGAGCATACGTCGGACATCTAAAAAAATGTCATTTTTTGTTAAATTATCAACTGAAAAAGGCTGCACCAGTTTCAACTGACTCTGACCTCCCTGTAATCTTTTATAGCCCTTTGTGAACCCCAACTGCCAATACAGCTGACACAAGTTTACATTGAAGATTCAGATTATTGTCATATATATTATGAGTAATAGTATTCATACATTCAAATTGTTCCTTCAAATCATCTCTCGCAGCTGATGGGACATGTTAAATAGCGTTATGTGATATCTAACATGACAGTTAACATAAAAAAACTTAACCCAAAAATTAATTATCTAAAATATTAATATTAATATTAATATTAATTTTAATGTTAATTTTAAAATTTTGTTATATTATCTGTCATATTAATCGTCACGTCATCTGTCACATATGGAAAAATAATTTAAAAAAACAAATAGCATTATTCATGTACGATATAGCATACAAGTCTTTTGTTGCACCACAAAGTTGTTCACAATTCAGAACAATTTATTTGTATGTTCAATATAGTCCAATATTACAAAGATCTTGATCAGGCAGTTGGATATGATGCGTCCATGCAAGGGCGGAGCCAGGATTCTAGTTTACCCCGGGCTGAACTCAAAACATGCTAAAAAAAATTTAACACAAATTATTTCTCAGAATGTCATCATATTCCAAATGTGTGCTTCAAAATATCAATTCCGGACAAAAAAAAGTTATCAAATGACATAGGTTGAATTTCATAAGTAGACATGTTGCTTAAGATAATTAGGAAAACATCATCTTTATATATAAGATGAAAAATGGAAAAAAAAAACATGGAGAATAAAGATGCAATATTCGACGAATCTGCTCTTTTTGCTTCTGCCTTCAAAAAATCTCCTTAAACTTTTCTGGCTTCCAAAAATCTCCTTCAACTTCTTCTATCCAATCCAGGAAAGAAAATCTACCACAAAATGAAGGCCAATCAAAGACAAATAAAGATAATGAAAGAGAATGATAGAATAATAAATACCAATATAGGACACTTACTAGCGAAATTGGACTCTTCGATCCTTCCAAGAAGCAAAAGCATCTATTATCGAATCTGTATCGATCATTTCTGTCATTTCTCTTTCGATATAGAGAACCATTGAATCGCTCAAGTACTCATCTTCCATCTTGTTACGAATAGTACTTTTGATGTGTTTCATTGCTGAAAATGCACGCTCTGTAGTCGCCGTAGAAACAAGAAGTGTCAAGACAAGACGAATCAACCTATCGATCAAATTATAAGTCTCTGCTTTATTTGTTTCTATTAACCCACGACACAATTCTGAAATTGTTGACATATTCTGAAGCTTCTCGTGGTGAACCACATCAAGTCGATAATGATCTAACTGAAATTTCAAATGATGCATATCTTGTCCGCTAAAATCACCTGGATAAAACTTCTCGGCAAGTAAAAGAATACGATCAGGATCCAAAGCTTTGAAGTTGTCTCTAGGATCTAAAGCAGAGCTAAGCATAAGCAGTTCCATCGACTCTTCATTGAATCTAGCATATAACTCATCCAACTGATAATCAATCGTAGAATTAAATATGTCAATGTGATAGTGATGCTCAATTATAATTTGATCATTCTGTTGGCAAGAACGTCGCGTAGCTTCTTTGTACCGAGTGCTCATATCGGGTATATCGACATCAAACTTCACACAGATTAATTTCACATGCCCAAGGAGATAATCAAAACCTTCTTCTCGTAGTGTTTGAAGTAATACTTTTGTCGATGATACTAAATTCATTGCATTCAAAAATCAAAAGATTTATGTTGCAATGTTCGACAAAGCATATATGTAATCCCCATAATCTTGTGCATAAGATGTAATATGAATATAAAATCAAAGGACTTCATTACCATTATAGAACCACCAGCTTCCCCACGAATTGTATTTGTAGATCCTTCTTTAACCAAGAATTTCAGCACAATAATAGTTGCACCATACATATCTATCAAACTACAAATGGAGTCAAAATGTGAGCTACAACGAGTAGTACCAGCTCGATGCAAACTACCCATCTGATTAGCCCCTCTACCTGTCTCACGCTCACCACTAGCAATGTCACATTCAATCTCAATAGCTTGTGCATATCGTAGCTCGATATGCCGCTTAGGAGAAGCACTAATCAAATTGACAATGCATGTCAACTTTGAAAAGAATAACCAAACTGACATTTGATTTCCAGCAGCTGCAACTAATGCAAGTTGTAAACGATGAGCAAAACAATGAACATAATATGCATACTCACAATCACTGCGAAATAAAGCCTGTAATCCATTCCATGCACCACGCATATTGCTCGCACCAACATATCCCTGACCTCGTAAATCTCGGATGTGCAAATTGTGCCGAGTGAGAACTTTTGATATTTTCTTCTTGAGAGTCAAAGCACTGGTATCTTTAACATGTACAATCTCAAAGAACCGCTCTTTCAAGTTTCCGTGAATATCTACAAATCTAAGAACAATCGCCATCTGTTCTTTATTCGATGCATCCTTCGCTTCATCAACCAAAATATAAAACCTCCCATCTCCAACTTCTTCTCGAATTTTTTCTCTCACTTTCGTAGCTAAAATATGCAAAACATCTTTTTGGATCATATGAGACGTATAAGTTGCATTTCCCGGAGCTTTCTCTAAGACAACATTATCAACCTCAACATTCAACTTTGCCATCAAACTAATCATCTCAATTAGATTGCCACGGTTCTTTGACTTTAAAGATTCATCATGACCTCTCAAAGCACATCCTTGTAAAGTAAGCCACCGAATACTATCAATGGTAGTCTTAAGACACAATCGATTTCTCTCAATATTTTCTAAACTTTGAACATTCATGACTTTATCGATATGCCGAGATGTATTCTTTAATGCCTCAATATTTCTCACAGCATTGTTATGTGGAGAAGTAGGACCTCCTATATGTGCCAAGAAGACACATTTGGCTCCATTGTTTACTCGCTTCCAGCTATTGAAACCTTCAACAGTAAATGTAGGATGTCGAGGTTCACGATCTTGAAAAACAAAATATGGAAAGCAAAATACCGCATCCTTTGAAATAGAGTACTCTAACCATGAAAATTTTATAAACCAACTTTGTTGAAATCTTCGGTTTTGAACCCCGGTTTTAGTCCTCGGATACTCAGCCAAGATAGGTTGATTTGGTCCCCATTTGATATAAGAACGTCTAACTTCATCTTGATTATAAACCGAATACTTCCATATTGGAATACGTAGTGCAGGATCTCGTTCAAGTTCATTCTCATCAAATGCAATTCGTGGAATCTTTGCAGGATGCTGAGGTTCTGCAGTAATCATAGGAATATCGATACTCGTTGATGGTCCTACTTGAGTCGTAGGAGCAAGAGAAGATTTGGAACCCGAAGATGCTCCAATTGTTGATTTTCTTCTTCACCTTTCTTTTTAAAGAACGAAAAAATAGTTTTCGCTTTTTTTTGTTCTTGATTTTCCATCCTAATAAAATAGAAAGTAGTTATTGAAAATTCCTTAAGAACTAAAATTTCTTAAGAACTAAAATTCCTTAAGATGGCTCATAGAACTATTCAGTATCAAACTTCATGCATTTTGAACTATTCAGTATTATAGAAACTTCGTACATTTTGATTCTTTATGCATTTTCCATCCAAATATACAGAAGTCAAGTATTACATTTTGATTCTTTATGCATGCTTTCTGAAATTTCTTTATTTGGATTTTAATTTTGGGTTTAAGGCAACCCCAAAACTGGTATTTTGCCTTAATTTCTCAATTAGATAAAGTCCAACATATCTCAAAAAATGATAAACTAGACTAATGAATATTTACAGAGCATTGAAAATATGACAAATTGTCCAACAAAGCATTAACAACAAATAAGGTTATTTAACTTTTCCAACAAAGCATTGAAAATATGTCAACAATTTTTTTTTTTAATTTACCTGCACTGCACAACACTGTCTGCTGCCGGTCTACTACTGCTACACCTACAAAGTACACTGTGCACAGCTGCTTTTCAAACCTTAACACCAAAATAAAAAAATTTATCAGACTAACAAGTAACAAATCTCTATCTTAGATAAAAAAAAAAATAGGATGGGATATACGGTATACCTGTGGCCAAGCCGTCCAGAGCACTTCTCCAAAAACAATATTCAAAGGCAAAGCCGTTCAGTTACAAAAATGGTTTAGAACTCTGTCTACTGGGTCACTCGGAGTCGTGCTCCAGTCTCCTTCTCCTCCTTGGGACCTTGAGGACTAGGTGATCTTTATATAGAGAGAGTAAGAGAGATGAGAGACTTCATACCTGCTGCGGCGCCATAGCCGTCGAGTGTCGACCACGCGGCGGGCTGCTGAATGCTGATGGGATTGCTTGGAGTTGGAGTCATGGGACTAGCGGCGCTACGGCGGGCTACGGCGCCATAGCCGTCGAGTACTCGAGTGTCGACCACGCCGTTCGGCCGCTGATGGGACTAGGCGACTAGCGGCGCTGCGGCTGTGCGGCGCCTGTGCTGTGCGGCGCCTGTGCTGAACCCTAGTAGAGATTTGTTACTTGTTATGTGAAGACTGGGCTGAATCTCCTTTGACTCTCTTCACCCGACTGGGTCAGGACAGGGTGGACTGGGCTGAATCTGCTTTGACAACCCACTGGGCCACTGGCCCACTATATATATATATATATATATATATATATATATATATTTATAGTTGTAAGACTTTTTACATAATCCATTAATAAAATTATTATTTCTTCTCCATGATTTGCTTCAATATATATAAAGAAAATACTATCCATGTTCCTATATCCCCTCCCCCACCCAGCCCACACCACCACCACCACCACCACCACACACACAATCTTGCTTGGCTTGGCTTTGCTTCAACAGACCTCAACTCAAAGTAGAGTTATTCTTTCCTAAGAAGGCTACAAACGAAAGAAACAACTGAGAAGACGAGTGCAAAGTCCCTACACATTGATAACTCTCCAACTTATTGCTCTCTATGAAGGAGAAATAGCATGACGAAGCCAACATCTAAGTAAAGCAAGATAAATTAATTCCCAAGAAAAGTAATCAGGTTGAGCTATGGAATTACAGATTCATACGCTACAATCGTAACATGCAATCATATACATGTGAAAGGAAGTATCTCACGATATCAATTTAACTTCATGCGAGCGTTTACAATCTCCCAGCCCCAGGTATAATTGGGTCAGAATCAACATGAATCTAGCTATACGGCACGCAGAAGTCATATGATTCTCCACCGCCTCAATGATTGATTAGTTGGGCAATTCCAACTGATTGATCGATGGACACTATGCAGCTAATCCTCTATATAAACCTATTCCACCTTAGTAGCCTCTCATAACTTACTCGCAACAAATTCAAACCATTCATTATTAATTAATGGCTTTCAAGACAGTAAAATTATGCCTAGCACTGGCCTTGTTGATTGTGGCCATTTGGGCTTCTCAGGGTGCAGCAGCCCGCAGCCTTGGCGAGAAGTCGATGTTGGAGAGGCACGAGCAGTGGATGGCTCAGCACGGGCGAGTGTACAAGGATGTGTCTGAGAAGGCTCGTCGCTTTGAGATATTCAAGGCGAACGTTGAGCGCATCGAGTCGTTCAATGCCGAGAACCACAAGTTCAAGTTGGGCGTGAACCAGTTTGCAGATCTCACCAATGAGGAGTTCAGGAGTCGCAACAAGCTTAAGCCTTCTTCTTCGAAGATGAGTGCTTCGATGGCAAGCAAAACTTTCAAATACGAGAACGTTACGGCTGTTCCCGCCACAATGGACTGGAGAACAAAGGGCGCAGTCACACCAATCAAGGATCAAGGCCAGTGTGGTAGGTTCCTCGATCCAGCTACGAAATTTTACTCGAATAAAATCACAGTTTAAAACTCATGATAACACAATTACAAAATTGACAGCGACTACATTAATATTAATATATATATATATACAGGATCTTGCTGGGCATTCTCTGCTGTTGCTGCAACGGAAGGAATTACCAAACTCAGCACGGGGAAGCTCATCTCCCTCTCGGAGCAAGAGGTTGTAGATTGCGACGTCACTAGTGACGACCAAGGCTGTAACGGAGGGGAGATGGATGATGCCTTCAAATACATCATCAAGAACAAGGGTATCACCACCGAGGCCAACTACCCTTACACGGCAGCCGACGGCACGTGCAATGCCAAGAAGGCCGCTTCCCACGCTGCCTCAATCACGGGCTACGAGGACGTGACAGTGAACAGCGAAGCGGCTCTCCTCAAGGCCGCGGCCAGCCAGCCCATAGCTGTTGCCATAGACGCGGGTGGGTTCGCGTTCCAGATGTACTCCAGCGGCGTCTTCACGGGGCCGGATTGTGGCACCGATCTGGACCATGGTGTGACCGTGGTTGGCTACGGTGCAACAAGCGACGGAACCAAGTACTGGTTGGTGAAGAACTCGTGGGGGACGACGTGGGGTGAGGATGGGTACGTAAGGATGGAGAGGGATGTGGATGCCAAGGAAGGTCTCTGTGGCATTGCCATGGACGCTTCCTATCCAACTGCTGCTTAAGTGATCTACAGACCAACAAGTTCAATCTCTCTCTCTCTCTCTCTCTTGTAAGTTGGCAGCAAGAACGGTCTGTTGTTCATGTATCCAGAATATTTAAGTTATGGACAAGTTTATGTTGTAATCTGTTTACTACGTATCAACTGCAACATCATGAATTGTGCCTAACGTATCCTAACCAATATAGTATTACTTAATATGTAAGCCTATTTCTATAAACTCTACTTCTAACAAGTTAGAATTAGAAGTACCCGGATCTTTCTCCACCTTGGAAAGAAATCCCTACCAAGCACTTCCATTCCATGCCATCTTGAAGAAAACACTAGTGCACCAGTTTACGGGGTGACTTCGTCGCCTCTCTAGCTCCATCTCCCCAACAACCCAACATGTACGAGTTTGAACCAAATGCTTTCAGAACTCCCTTAAGCCAATCTTAGAGCTTGCATAGAATAACATACTTACCTAGTGTAATTTCATTCTAGTTAGTAATCCTACGACCTCAGTTTAGTAACAGATGTTTTTCATTTATCCGTTCAAGAAGTCTCACATTCAAATTTCATCCTAAATCTTCGAGAATTCTCGAAACGGCCTTAAGTAATCCCCTACCAAAAAAAAAAAACGTTCGTATGATAATATGATTGCGTACGGAACACAAGCACTGGATTAAAGAACTTGGGTTGCAGCAACAAAAAAAATGTAAATCGTGTATGTAGCTTGTTAATATGTCATTTTTGTACCGACTATAATTAAAACTCCGGACACATTGTATTGAGAAAGAATAGTAACGTCGAATTTTATGTCTAGTTGTATCCAAATCTAAGAGTGTCCACATCCGGACACATTGTATTGAGAAAGTGTTCCATATCCGATTCAAGTAAAAATATGAGGACAAGTAAAATGAGTGTGACACGTGTCCGTAAGATTGTCCGAGAGTGTCGGTGATCGATTTATATTCGACACGAGACACGCTACCAGAGGCGGAGCTACTAGTGGATTAACCTGGGCTGTGTAAAAAAAATTAATATCATATACTCAACCCACTTACACTTTGCCATTTCTATATTATAGCAAAAAAATGCTTAGGAGCAATTTGTCTATCTTCTATCTTTTTATAATATAACAAGATTTTAAAGCGATGGTTCTTGTGGTTTCCGAAGAGAAATATAAAATTCTGGTTGAGTGACAAAAGATCAGTGGATCGAACTATTGGAACGTATTATTATTTTTTATTTATAAAATAGTGGGAGTTGGAGATAGTGGGTCCAAAGACATGCAATGCAGTATGCACAAAGTCCCGAACGTTACGTCGGACTCTGAGAGTTATGTCGAAAATAAATAAATAAAACTTTTATAATATAACGAGATTTCAAAACGGCTTGGCTATCGCTTCTACAGACGATCCAATACCTGTGAACAGAACTGGTGGAGGGTCATTACTTTGGAAAAAGTACTGGTGAGTATAAAGATAACGAACAGAAGCAACATTTACTGGAATCAACACTAAGTAAGAATGTGATAAAATATTACATTACTAGTGATCTTTCTAGTTTTACCTAGGTTCATTTCATGCTATACAGGATAAGACTCAGATTATACTTCTTTGAAAGCCATATTTCATTTTATCATGCGAAAGAAATTACATATCTATATGATGGTCCCCGAGTTCCTCAGGATTAGTAGCGATGTTATCACGACCCAGCACTGCACTAGTATTCGCTCATACTAGCTGCTTTGACGCATGATCCAACTAACTAATGACAGAACACCCGTCTAATAACGAGGACTTCTTTGCCTCAGGGTGTCCTAACTCTATCTGGCTTATAGAAGTTGTGACTCATTGTGCACTAAATTAAATACGCTCAAATTAGCAACCGAGACTCATGGTTCAGCTCTTCACTAATAGCCACTGTCAGACCGATGCAATGCATGTTACTCTATCAGATAAACTCTATGATGCATATGATATGAATTGGAGCTTGAAAGCTGGCCGCATAGTATCTTATGCGCATGATCATCTCTGCACATGGCAAGACTAGCGCATGGTGGGCTTTGCGCGTTAAGGTCACTGCACTAGACAGGACTTGTCACATGGCTGGAATTGGAGCTTGAAAGTAGAACCAATTCAAACCAATATAGCATGGTATAGCTATACTTGGTTCCTTTGATTACTTAACTTGGGTGCTATTATTGCGTAAGTTGAGTTATCAAGCTTGGTTACTGACTGGTGGGTAGACACTGGTGCTTCTGGCCACACATACTCGAGAAAAGAGCAGTTCACTAAGAAAGTGCACTACTTAGAAGAAGGTCATGGCGAACAAGTGTCAAGTAGAGGATCTAGGGATCAGTATTATGATTTTGGACTTCCGGCTTGAGGAAGAGATTGCTCTTACTAAGTTGTGATGCATCTGACTGAGACATATTTTTTCCAACAAAGATGTCTAGCTCATGATACCTCCAAGATGTGGGGGTAAGGAGGTGGAGATACATTATGGGTATGTTCAGACATAGGTAGTCAGGAAGCCGTTTAGAAGAATGACTACAAGTACAGATCTTATGGAGCTGATGCGCTCAGATATCTGTGACTTCTATTCTCCACAAAGAGTCAGGATGAAGTTTATCACTTCATTCTTCGACGATTTCTCAGGAAAGGCATTCGCGTATCTTCTCATTATCGAAGGATGAAGAATTCAAAAATCTCAGGGACTTCAAGTTTGGAGCTGAGCATCAAATCGGTCCACAAATCTATGGACTCAGAAGTTTTTAATACGAATAGCATCGTTCTTTGGATTCGTATTGTTTAGCTTAGAATATGGAATTAACTATGGAACATGGATCGTTCTTTGGATTCACATCGTTCAGCTTAGAATATAAAATTGACTATGGAACATGTATTTTCTTTGGATTTGTAT